>JAIFGZ020000053.1:3000000-3522402 GCA_019925245.2 Oryza australiensis | reverse complement strand
TCAATTTAAAGACTAAACGCTTTTAATTAATTGTAAAAAAATAATTTAAAGGACTAAGCGTGTTGCTGCGTACAGGAAGAAGCGGGAGCAGAGGCTTGAGCGTGCGCGCCGAGTGAAGGCAGCAATGGAGGAGAATCCCGATGTCCAGGAGGAAGGAAAGTGGTCTCGTTACTCAAAAGAGTCTACACGAGTTGGTAGTTCTATGGTTAGTCATGAACATTGTTATCTAGATTAAAACTTCGCAATATGTTGCGACGTAATGCCCTTAAAATATTAAAATATTATTTAGTTTGTTGTAATGTACTTGAAATATTATCGTGTTGTCTAATATACCCTATTTTTGGACCTTTCGTTGTTCCGTTGATTATATTACTCCGTGTTCATAATGTCAACTTATTAAAAGCATGAGTTTGACCTCCGAACTCCTCGCGGTTCACATGGTATACAACTCGTCCAACTAATACGAGGATAACTCGATTTCGTTGATGCTACAAAACATGACATATGTTTCATAACATTTTTCTTAAAATTCAGCCGCAAAGGTCGCTAATCAATTATGTTTTCGTCGCTTTCTGTTTTCAATTTTGTCAATTTTGAATAGTAACATAATGTTTTTCATTTTGTCAATTTTGATTGAGGCATTCGTATTTGAAGTTTACATTTCAATTTCATTCCTTTAAGTTCAAAATACTTGAAGGGACTCACTTCATATTTTTCTGAATTTTTGTCGTTTGAAATTTTCAAAATTGCCCAATTAGACAAATATCTACTCCTTTAAACCGAGAGCAAAAAAATTGTCATAGTTTTCCTTTTACTATTCAATCCTTACACAAATATCAATGTAGCATACGGCATCAGCAAATATATAACACATTCATCTCAACCCATATACATGACCATACTAAGTTCACAGAGTACATAACATTCAGTAAAGCCCATAATATTTCGCACAGTACAAAAGAATAGCCTATACAAGGCATAATAATAATCCATACAATTCACAAGTGCAAACTAACATCTAGCACAATCTGCCTACAACAGGTTTCCAATGCCTTCTACTCTTACCCTTACCCTTGCCCATTGTGCGAACTCGCCTGGAGCCGAAAAAATTAAAACTCCGAGAAGTGTGAATCCCGTGCTCACCAACCTGATGCCCTAGGAAGGCCTCTACCCGAGCTCGCCAACCATCCGACCTGTACGGCCCTATCACTGCACGTCCGTGAGCCCTCGGGCCAAGCATCTTCCTCGACAGCCTTGTAGCGTGACCGTCATCTCCCCAAAAGATAAGTGAAAGGTGTGCGTCTCAAGGCGTCATTTGCATTTTTAACACTACAATATTAATGGAGACAGGAAGGAAAACGCCTGCACAAATGCTTAACAAAGAAGGCAACGTTTGGAGGTAATACCTGTCAACCAGTGCAGTCAAGGTCCCTGAGTTAAACGTTGGAAGCCCACGACCTAACCTGCAATGAGATGACGTCTAGGCCAGCTCTTTCTGACAAAGCTGTGTACCTTTCGTTATACTGCACGTCCAAAACCCTTCATGGGTACTAGGACGGAGGAGCGAAAGGTCCTGCATGTAAAAAAAAGAGGGATGAATCGGATAATAATAGTGGCAGCAATTATGGTGACGAAAACGATGGTTTGCTTGACCTCATCTGTTCCATTCTCAGTTCTTTAGTAAAACATCAGTCCTAACTTAACGAGTTATTGCAGGCTCCAATTGCATCAGTGACAATTTATGGTGTACAGGTGTTGCTATATTTTCACTATTCTTAAGGGCTACAGTTAAGAGCTTTTACAATCTATTGGTCATAAAGAAGCTAACACATAACAAGACAGAAACAGTTTGCACGCTTGGATGATTGATATTTGGTACTGTAAATTTATTCGAATAAAAATGTATTATCTGAAGAGCGCATGAAAATTATTTTCTTATAACTACTTGGCACTATCTGCAAGTTTGTTTATTCACATGACAGCTACATGTGTACAAAAATAAACAGTGCGCAAAGTGTAGACCATGCAAAATCAAGGCTCTGTTCGATCTTAAAAAGCCATAAGCAGGCAGAAGAGATGAAAAGGCACTCTAATTTATCTGTGCAGATATACCAGAATAAAGAGAAGTATCAGCGTTCAACCTATCTTGTTAATAATTTTAGATACACACCCGCTCAGTAAACCTTTTCTTAGTGTACTAAGAAATGCTCATAAGTAGTACTTTTAGCAAAACATTTTATACACAGAAAATAATCAGAAGTGACCCAAGGCCTTGGACCCTATACCTCTAATTGTGCCTCTTAAATACCCATATTTCCATGTTATTAACTTGTACCACCGGATAGAATGATTATTAGTTGTCTATATAAGAAAAACTATTTTATACTAACCACGAGACCTTGGGTCACTGCACCCCCTCCAAAATTGTTCTTAAATACCAGAGCAGATATGTATTATGAACCAATGAATCAGAATATCAGATTCCAATCGGGTTTTTTAATATTCCTGCTAAATAAAAGAAATACACTTCAGTCTTGATACATTCTTTGACTGCATCAAACATTTGGCCAGTACCTAGTTAATTACCAACAACTTGGACAGAGAAAGATACTCTAAAACAGGTGAATTACATGTATCATTGCATTAGTAACTTTTTGTTGCTGATGTAGAAAGATTAATAGGTAACCACAAAATCATGTATATGTTCATGCATTATTTGTACACAGATTTTCCTAAGCAATGAAAAGGGGGACTTCTGGTCCTAACAGAACAAAAGGGGCGAGAGAGAGACTTGTACAGTGATATATTCATAATAATTTGGCATCTACCTTTTTAATACAGGATAAACATTTAATAATGAAACAAATCACAACAAAATACATGTTTATATTATATAAACATGTTCTCTGTATTTCAGCAAATGGTCTTATTTTAACTACTAGTAAACGAGCAAATCATGGTCTTATTTTAACTATTAGTAAGAGAGCAAATTTTGGAAGAAATAATTTTGAAAGAAATTTAAATTAGTATATGTCCCACCGCTACGAGACGTCCTCGGTGGGTCACGTCGTACGCCGGATCCGAAGGTGGAATTACGCCATCCTGCAAATGAAATATGTTAGTGAAATTGAAATTCAATATGCAATGAAATATATAGTAAGCAATGTACAAGTATTAGACACTATTATTTGCATGCGTAAATAAATGAAGAAATATTAAAAACAAACACGAGTCACACCTCATTAATTTGCCAATAGCAAGTGCGTGAATCATGGCCAAGTCTACTACACTTTCGACACTCGTGCGATCGGGTCTCGTAAGAAAAGGGCTCGATCTTTCACGTCTCGTTCTTCCCGGTATCTGATCTATGACCATCTTGTGCCTAGTCCTCTTCCTAGTACCCGTTTGTTCCAGCGGTAGCGGGATCCGCAATATACTTAGGACCGTCGTATGGAGGCCACTCTCCGAGTCTCGAAAAGGCACGAAACGAGGGCTCCAAGTTTGCACAAGTGTGTCCACACCGAACTCGCGAGGTATCCCGCTCTCAATGTCATAGTTGCGACGCCTAGCACTGCAACCGGGTGAAACATACAAAGTAGTATTGCCTTGGTTTAGCACAAGCGCATGAGAAATCTTGGAGGACTACCACATGAATCCTCGACTCTCGCACTCGCCGAAGTCGAACGTCGTACCGCCGGTTTGCTTGACCTCATAACGCACCGTGGCGTGGTCGAAACATGTAACCTCATGCGTGGCAAGCTTTTTTTCTTGCTTTTTGGAGATGTTCCCGTGGTTTTGGAGCCCATATCTCGACCATCGCTTCCGCAGCGCAATGCATGGGCGTGTCTATGGTTGAACCATTCAACAAGCTTGTAAAAGGTGAATTGCACAATGACATTCATGGGCATACCACGTATCTCTAGCAAAGCAGCTTATTGAATGATTCAGCCATGTGGCCGCACTAAAACTTCGTACCTCCATCCGCCGTGTCGTGCGGCTCTTGTCCATTTTTTCAAATCTCTCATCAACCCCGTCGGCAATTGCCTCGCCTTCTGCATTTGATGCCATCGACTGCTTCTAACTTTCTCCTCGGAAGTACTGTCCTTAAGGCTTAGAGTTGTCTCCTAGAAAGATCAAAGTTTGCCTTCACACCATCTTTCTAGAGAAGATTCTCGGCAAGGTGCCATGTACACCAACGATGGTGCAAAGGTGCATAACCCTATCTCCTCTCGCACAACATTAAGTATGCCCCGGTGTCTATCGATATAACGCCAACCTCTCTACCAGCCCAACTATATGTACCTAGGACTAGCCTCAAGAACCATTTCCAAGCAATCACTTTGTTCTCTTTCTCAACCAAAGCAAATGCCAAAGGAACCAACTTCTTGTTCACGTCACAGGCTATGGCTATAAGAAATGTGCCACGATACTTGCCAATCGAAACGTAGCATCGATGGAGAAAACGGGACGACATTGCCTAAAGGCCCGGACACACCGAGAGAAACACCAAAAGCACGAAAGAATATTTGCCTCCCATCCTTCCATGCGTCGGTCTAGGAATATACTCGTAATGTATTCATGGATTCACCGCTTTGATTGCATTTAAATCTGGAAGCCGCCGTAACCGTCCTCCCATTCCCCATATATCATCTTTCACCGCCGCTTAGTCCTCCATGCTTTACCATAAGTTATCACATAACCCTGATACAATTCCCTAACTGTCCTGATAATTGTCCTAACCTTCATGTTATCCTGATAATTGTCCTAACCTTCATGTTAGGCTCTCCCTGTAATATTTCCATCAACCGCTTGACAATGAGGGTAGATGTCAATTATCGATGCTTCATGTTGAGGTTAAGTGAGGCACACGTATGTGGCCTAACAACTCTTGTGATCTTCCACTTTCCAATGACCTTTGCTTCCTTGCACAAACCTCCATGGACACCGTTCTCTGCTCACACACAACAGGTGTAACGCCGCTCCGCATAGGAATACGGGACCTTGTAAGGTCTCTCGCGTATCACTGCAAACGACTGTAACCACCTCTTTAATGCAGGGAGGTCATTAAAAACTCTGTCCTTTTCTATTTCCATACTAGGACCCGCCTCTGGAGCTTCCAACAGCTCATCATCATGTTCGTCGGCAAACGCCTTATCGGAATGAGCATGATCACTGATCTCGTGAAATCTAGGATCACGTCGAGGGAAGATACGTCTAAGCATCTCAACGTCACTCACCGTCGCCTCTCCAACCGGTCGATCATCATCGAATCAACAACCCATGTGATCTCGTAAGGCTCGAATCATTCATAACTTCAACACTCATTGGAGGCCCGAAATCGTCACGGAGTGCAGTTGAGCATCAACAAGAGAAGCACCCACATTCTCGGAAATGTCTCCTACAACATATGTACAAATACAAGGAAAGAAAGATATTAGCTGGATGAAAAGAAGAGCGTACAATGACGAAAACGATCCATAGTTGCAACTTACTCGAATGATTATCTCGCAATGGGATCTCCTCAGAGAGGATCTCGTCACACCATCATGAGTACGACAAGATCTCGAACTGTCTCAAAAAATTAGACCTCATTGGTGGCGAGATTGAGCATCGGGAATCGTACGTGCATTCGTAAGAGGTTCCGAGACCTCTATGGCAAGATATGGTTGTTCGCCATTGGTGAGGAAAACGACGAGGAATGGATCAACCAACACCCGACGCACAACCACATCCAAACTTTAAAATTGACTATTCATAACCGATCTCACATAGTTCTCCCACCGATACCGCACACCCAATTAGGATCACCTTCTTAAGATGTTGAAAGGGGATACTACGTGAAGTACACTCTTAACTACGATGGAATCATCTCCAAGGCAATGTAGCTCCTCCCGAGCCCTACCAAGCAACTCACTAAATGTTGGCTTCTCATTGAATAGAACAGGCTCACTTTGCATGTCAACAAACTCGACATATCCATAGCGATCTTTTTCCACTGTGCTCCATGATATATGGTCACTAAGTTGTCTAGTAGTTCATCAAAATTTGAAATACAGTTCGTTTAGCCCAAAATAATTGCTACATAGTACTAAATTTCTCGAAACCACTAAAGTTGACCCATAGAAAATTAATTAATCCTAAACTTCATTATCACAACCAAAGATTTCGGTATAAGATCTACCTCCACCCTACGCCTTACACTTCATCAAAAGATATGGTAATTTACGTCGACCTAAACGAGACCCCCTTACTCATGTCAAAGAAGAACTCATGTCAAAGGTACAATGAATCCATGCTTCATGCCATAATGTTCCTCTTCCCTCAAAGTAGCAAGTCACATTTATTATACTGAGATTTATGACATGAGAATAAAGCAGTCTAAAACGAGCAACATTCTATTGTTTATTTGTTTTGTTTTCAAAATATATCATTTTGGCCATATATAGGGCAACATCAATACGAGACAGAATAAGCAATAGGATGTACTAAACCAAATGAACGTAAGAACTTCCCAATCTATAGAGGATCTAGTTGTTAATGGAAATGATGCAATTATACTAGTGAGATACATAAATTTCCCATATTTCATGGTTACATGAAAAAACTAGCTATGCACTTTAGTTGAATCAATTGTCAAAGAGTAGTGTTTGCTAATGATCTATACGATTAAAACCAGTAATTTTGTGCGTCAATGCAAAGGTATCAATGCCAAATGCACACTTTGTCAAAAAAGGTCATTCATTTATGGAAAATTCAAGCCAGCACATATCAATAATCCAGGTTACATTTGTACTGGAGGAAAAGTTTTCAAACAAACAAGAAAACAATATGAAATGACAATACAAAACTGCGCCTACGCATGCTAATTCAGTAAATATCATAAACCAGAATGAATAGTACCGGTAAGAACGGAAATATTTTTCACAACGAAGCGCCCAAATCATCATCATCATCATATAATGAATGAAGGATGTTTATTCGTTTCCTGATCAAGCCACATATGCTTTAAAAGATGAGTCGTTGGATTTGGGAAGAACGGTTAAAAATATGGAGGAAAGGAGAAGAGTCAGGAAAGTTCCATTGAAACAATCTGGAGAAGGCATGGGAGTAATAAAAACCCAATCATGGGTAACTTTGACCAGCAAAGGAATAGCATCGGAAAGAGTTAAGCTGTAATCAAAATATGGGTTTGCAAATATTATGGCGCCACAAATTTACTTAATTTCAGTCACTTTTTTTCTTATGTAATTGCTCTGTCTTCTGTATGTAGGTATGTTTCTATTTTTCCTATATCCTCTTTCAAGTATATAATAAATTATTTTTAATCCTAATTTTCTTATACATTGTGTATTAGAAAAATCACAATGTAAATATTGAAATTTACAATGTAATTACAGTGTAAGTTTTAAAATTTGCGGTGTAATCACAATGGAGTGTATATAGCTTACATTGTAAAAACGATTTGACTAATTTTTATGGAAAATATGACACAATAAATATAGCTACTCCAAAAAACATCGAAAGAAAAGGCACCCGTTTGAAAGAGAAGAAAATAATGGAAAAGGGGAAAACCCACAGGCCCTTCTATCCTGGTTAACGTCTGCCCCATCTCCTTGTCACCACTCACCACGCGTTCGCCTACCACACCGTCGTTGTTATGGAGGAGACGGCGACACAGGTTGAGTTGGGATGGTGAAAGAAGCGCGGGCGCATGGAGAAATCTACATTAGTGAAAAGGGGATCCCAAGATCCCACAAGGATGAGCCACATCGTCAAACAAATATGAACCATTGGATGCACGATTTGGATGAAGAGAAACATTGGATCAAAAGAGAGAAAAATCAGTCAAAAAAGAAAATAGTATCATGGGATGTTCTAGACCCTTCAAGCACCTCCCATAAGATGTGTGGTAACAAAGATATGAGAATGAAAGAAATACCTTAAAAATTGACCGAATAAAAAATATCACCCGTGAGTATTCAATAGTAATTCTATTGTATCAATAATAACAAGTATCGGTGTAAAAATATGAATAGCTACTTAACTTGATACTATCGATTACTTCACTACATCTTAAAATTAAAAAATCATGTGGCATGGAGGACATGATAAATTTTGTAAAGTTGATTTAAATCATATGATTACAAGATTTACGATAAAAAATGTATAGATACTTCTCAACTGGTCATGACATAATTGCAACGCGTAACAAATGTGGGTATTTACATTATTACTACTAATGACGCATTTAGATAATGTAGGAGGTAATGGTCGCGGTAATATATGACAAATTATTTATTGTTACGATAACTCTTAATCAAGATATACTTAAAAATATGTTCAAAAACGTATTTATTATTAATTGTTATTAAACATATAAGCCCATTAACACAAACAACATATATATAAACAAATTTAATAGATAGAGAGGTCATAATTGCATGAACACGTGACTTAATAGGCTAGTCAAAGATGAACCAACAAGAGAAAGGAGCTAAGGAGAGGCTATTGCACACCATCGTCCGATGGTGCCACCTCTCGCTAGCGTGGCCGAGTGCCGTACTCCCTTCCAGCAGAATGATTAAAACAAAAGTTTATAATACAAAACAAGGTCAAATGTTCAGAAGGTAATGCTTTTAAAAATAAGTGTTTGAAAGTTGTTTGGATTGATTCTTAAAATATAATATATGCTTATATATATATAACTATCTATAGCAAGTAGTGTCTCTACCCAAAAATTTGTCCACCGATCGTTTTGCGAGAAAACCCTTGAGTGTTTATAAAATTAACTTGCGTCTCAATGTTGAAAAAGGAGGGCTTAAGTGCAAAAAAACTCCTACGCCCTCCTCTCGTCCCCATTCACGCCGCGTCCCACGTCGCGCCTGCGCCCCTCCCTCCCATCACTGCTCGGAGCTCCCGCGCCGCGCCCCTTCCTCCCGTCCTCATCCACGTCGCGCCCAACTTCACCGTTGCAACGCACTACGCAGCTTGCTAGTTAGTATATATATATATATATATATATATATATATATATATATATATATATATATATATATATATATATATATAGGGATGGACTACTGTCAATCATGACTGACAGATCATCCCGTCAGTTGCGATTGTTTTGATAAATTGAAAGTTAAAATAAGCGATCCAAACCGTTCGTCTCCATGTTCATATTGAAACAAGGTTGAAAACCAAATTTCAAATTTTTTGAATTTTTTTATTGTTTTTAAGAGTGATATGAAATTAGATAATCTAAATGTTCCGAACCATCCAATCTACCGTTTCATACCCCTCTTTAAAATAGTAAAAAAAATCAAAAAAAATGAAATTTGATTTCAATATGAACATGGAGATGAACGGTTTGGATCGCTCATTTTAACTTTCAATTTATCAAAACGATCGCGACTGACGGGAGGATCTGTCAGTCATGACGACTGACAGTAGCCCATATATATATATATATATGATATTATATTATATTTACGATGAACATGCTAATTAATATTTGTTACCACGATAGTATTGTTTATTACATGTGAAAAATGTAATTACACTTCCTATCAAATCTGTTCTTCAAGAGCCTATTTACAATATATAATCAACATGTTATAATATTTAAGACTCTACTGGCTAGTATTCAATGAGCAGTGAACAAATCCAGACACATGAACCCGCGATTAAGAGGAAATACGACCAACTACAAGCACGACAAGGGGAAAAAAAAGAGCCTAAACCCATCCCAAACTGTGCGATCCAGAAACCCCGCTCAAATTAATCCCTAATTGGGAGAAACTAGACTTCTCAAGGGCATAAACAAGGGGAAAACGCCTAAACCAAAAAGATGCGATCCAGAAACCTTACTCAAGGAAGAATACACATCGCAAAATTAATCAATCCCTAACGACCCGCGCCCCAGCACACGGACCGGGACGCGTAACCCTGACCCGAGCATTGAGAGACTAGAATCAAAGGGGAGATGTGGGCGGTCGCCGATGCAGAGATGCTTACCTCCCCACGACGGAGACGGCCTCCTCCGGAGCGCGGTGAACAACCCCGACCTCGGGCCGGGCGAGCGAAGCGAAATGAATCGGACCTTCCGGCGGCGTGGAGGCGGCGGTGGCCGCGGAGGCTAGGCTAGGGCTCGTATCGGCGGCGTTCCCGGAAGCGAGGCTAGGCCCTACGGCTCGTAACGGTGGAAGCGGCGGCGGCGGCGCCGGCGAGGCTAGGGTTCGTGGCGGTGGCGGCGGCGGAGCGATTCGGGAATTTCGCGAAGGCGAGGCGGACGCGGTGGAGATCGAGGAGACTGCCACATGGGCCAGCGTGGGCCACGTGTGCAACCTAGCCCAACTCACACCTTCGCTGCACGATTTTGCCGTGCGACTCTTGTCCAAAGTCAAAGTCCAAACGCCCAAAACAAAATGAATTGACATGCTATTATCAATGCATTTATATTTGACGTATCCTTAAAAATGGCAATGGTAAGAAATAAATTACATTACCAAGAAGACTATTCAACGCTACTAGTGATCAATGATACTTGGTATTACAAGAGCGCGTGGTGCCGTTAATCTTCAGGTTTCCAACATAAATTCAGGTAACCCGATTACAGTTCTTGTTTCCCAAACTAAAATCGGAAACAGGCACGCACAAATTAACGCAGAAAAAAAGAAACCAAACAAACATACTAGTACGTGATTATCTCGTAGTCAAGGTCTCATTTGAAACTGAGGAATTTTGTGAGAATCTTTCCAAAACTAAATTCTCTCATAATTCCTTTGTTTCAAAGAAGATTTTTACCCATCTCTCTTCTATGCCAAGAATGCGAAGAAGATCGCGCACCCCAGCAGCCACATGGCATGGTAAAACCCCATGATGACCAGCACGTGAGAGTTCATCACCGGCGCGGTGGAGCTCAGGATGAGGATCCGCCGGCGGCGTACAGCATCAGGAGCACGCCGGAAGGCCTTCGCCGGCCGCCGCCGCCGACTTGCGCATCTCCAGGCTCCATCCTGTAGTAGTACACCTGCCGGTCAGCCACCTTAATTAAGTAATTAACAACTTCATTACACACGCAACAGATCGAAGTAGCTAGTAAGATTTTCAGAAGAACAAAGATCAGAGTGATATAATTTAGAAGAGAATTAAACGAATTAATGAAGTGTTACCTAGCTAGTGCTGGGATGAAGTGACGAGGTTTGCACTGAATAGTTTAGCACAGGGTGAGTAGTGATTGAGGATAAAACCATGCATGCACATTATTTTATAGGCGATAGAGGTCAACACAAACAATGTCGCTATTACGTGGTGCCATGTTGATCCCAGCTAGACTGATGTGGATTACTTGCGTCGTCGCAAGTTAGTGATAACCTCTACGTCAGGTAAATTAGCTAGGAATTAATACTTAACTTTGATTAGTACTCGTAATCAGATTTTTTTTTACAATGGGGGACAGGGTCATCGACTTAATTAATCTAGCTAGTTAAGTTAGGCTTGTGAAATGCAATGCAACGTGCCCTGCTCGTCGTCGTTGTCGCCGTCCACGGTCGTCGCCGGCGCCGGAATCCAACTCCACCTGCAGCGATGTATGCGCGCGGACCCAGTCGTGTAATTTAAGCATAACTATGATCAGTCAAGTGACCTGGACGGGCCGTCCTTTTCGACGCATGCTCTGCCGTGCCGACCACCACCACCATGGCCGGCGGACTCCGGCGAAGTCCACGCCGGGACACGCACTTCGCCGTTATCTCCAGTGGAAAAGTGCGCTCCAAAGCTTCCCTTTTTCCAACTCGCTCTTTGTCGCAACGTCATTGTATGGATTAGTAACTAAATACGTACTGCTGTCCCCTTGATGGCAACAGGGGAAATCTATCCATTTTCTTGCCTTAAAAAATAAGTTGTTTGTTTGCAAGGAAATTGCATACTAAACCCATTAGTCCCTGTAGTTTAGTCCTTTAGTCCCTAATTTTCCAAACAAGTAAGGACTAAAACAGACTAAATTAGCATCAGTGATTAGTCCCTAAGATAGGTGCTAATTGGGACTAAACTACGATTTACTCTCCGTGCCCCTACCTATTGCGCCGCCTCTCCTCCCGTGCCGGCCCTCCTGCTCCTCCGTGCGCTGGCCGTCCCGCGCCGCCCACGGCCTCCCGACGCCCCGCGCCCCCACGGTCTCCGTGCCGCCCGCGCCGCCCCCGCGCCCACGGCCTCCCCGCGCCGCCTCGATCTCCTTCCTCCCGAGCACGGACAGGCAAGAGACGATTTTGCCACACGCTACATCCACCGTTGCTCACCCGCTCGCCACCGTTCCGCCGTTGTTCCTCGTCTTCTTCGTCTTCTTCCCTCCTCCAATCGTATGTGCCGCCCTCTTAAGCTCTCTTTCTCTCCCCGCTCCGGTGACTTGGTTGGGTTGGAGGTGGGTTGCTAGTGCCTAACTTGCGTTGGAGGAGGATGAGAGCTTGTTTACTTGTTTGGTGCTTGGTTTCTTGCGCAATTTTCGTTGAGGGATTTTGTTATGGAGTGTTGCTGATGGTTTCTTGGTTGGGTTTGGGGGAACGGAGCGGAGGAGGAGCGCTCGGCGCGGTTGGAGAGAGCGGTTCTTGGCCGGTTGGGTGGGGATGGAGTGGGCGGCGGCGGCGGGAGGGGCGCGCGGAGGGCGCGCGGCGGCGGCGGGCGGCGCGGAGGCGTGCTCGGTGGACGGTGCCGTCGGACCTCGGCCCGGTGCCACGACTACCACCGCCGGCGCAAGGTCCGCGAGGCGCACGCCAAGACGCCGGTGGTCGTCGGCGGCGGCCGGGAGCAACGCTTCTGCCGCCAATGCAGCCAGAATTACTTCCAAATCCTCAAATCAGTCCAGGTTTACTCCAATAATCAAGAAACGATGTGCTCGATCGATGAGGTTGGTCATTTGTTAATAATTTTCACTTGCTTTGCCCCCCAATTTGGTTCCTCATCGGGGAACTGTAGCTTTGGGGATTTGGTGCTTACTTTGGATTTTCTATGGATTTTTTATTTTTAGCTTGCATGACTACATAAGGGCAATATGGTTTTGCACCATGTAATTAACTTCCTTTAGTCCCTTTAGTCCCCGCAACCAAACGAGCAGGACTAAAATATTTAGTCTAGGGACTAATCTTTAGTCCACTGGACGAAAATACCAAACAGCCTCATAATATGTGCCGAGGGTCTTTGACATCAACACACAAAAGCAATATGTTAGTTGGAAAGATTACAGATTGGACCATGTAAGCCAATCATTTTTAACCAATTTTGTTGGATGTTAGGAGCTTGTTTATGAAACGGTGATCCACACACTGCTTCTTTGCCAGTACGCTCGCTCATGACGTTTTGGACAACAGTCCTAACATATATGGGCCAATTGTATTTGTACCATCGTGGTGACAGCAAAATCTTGAGGTTTTGATATTTGTTGCGAACTGGTAGTAAAATTACTGCTACGAATACTACGTATGATTTTAGTCGTATGATTTTAGTGATGGTGCTAGTAGTCTGCCACCACCACCCAATGATAAATTTTAGATTTGGTTAGGTCCAACTTATATATTTTTATTAAATATCATAATAATAGAATTATGAGTTGATCAAAGATATATATCTTAATATATTGATAAAAAGAATTATTTTTACAAGAATTTATTTTTACATATTGTCGATGATATGGGCCGGGGTATGTCGGAGACACGGTATCCGAAAAGAAAGGCGCCTTCGCCCCTCGGAGCGCGCCAAAGTTATGCCGTGGACGGCTCAAGCGGGTCCGGCCACGGGCGGCCACGTGGCCACCCCAAGAGGGGCTTGGTTCGGAGGCTGCCGGAGGCTACCGTACTCTGCGGGTGGTAGGGTCCGGGATCACCGGACCCCTAGGCGGCAAGTCCCGAGATCACCGGACCCCGCCCTTCACCCCGCACCTCTCGAGGGGAGGGCGAGTCCAGCCGCCAACTACCCTATTTAATGCCCAAAGGAGAGAGGCTAAGCGCCGCCCGTCGCATTTAATGCGATGTAAGGCGCGCACATCACCGCTCATCATCACCCTTTTGCCCATCGCGAGGTAAAAGGGAGGTATAAGTCTTTGACGGCGAAGTAATATGATCGCTCGGCCGCTCCACGCACGCCCCCCTCCATGCCCCGTCCAGTCGCATTAAATGCACCGGGCGGCCGCGTGGAGAGAGAAGGCGAATACTAGGGTGTTGCGTCGCCGCTATCCAGGTGAAGGGCCACCGACCGGTAGGCCCCAGGGTAGGTAGGTCGGCCTATCCTCACGTCGGCGCATGGCGGCCACGACGCCGCGCTTTTTCGCCAACTCAGTGAGGCGGCAACGTGGACAAAGATGAGGGTGGCTTCTCAGGCAAGACAAGGCGAGAGCCGCTCTTGCACTATAAAGGAGGCCCAAGTCCATCATAAAAACGGTTCGTTTAGTCCCTAGTTCAAGTTCAACAGCTCCCTCTCCCAACCGTTCCTAGCAACCCTAGGAAAGAGTCCAAGGTCTGCCATTGTTGGGGACCTTAGGCTTCAAGCATCCCACTTCGTCACCACCTCCAACACCCCCAAAGAGAACACCATCATCGGTTCTGTAATTCATCCCTCATATTACACAAAGAATAGGAGTAGGGTATTACACCTCATAGGTGGCTCGAACATGTATAAACCCTTGTGTCCATTGCGGTTGCGATTCTTCTTCGGTTTCGGCTTCTCCCCATCCTTACCGTGAGTTTAAGCCTAGATTCACCGCTCCCCGTGCCGAACCAAAAGGGGTCCCTCGGATTCCGCGTGTCGAGCGCACGCATCGGCAGTGCGGGCGTCGGGTAGGGGAGCACACCGCATTTAGGTTTAAACTCCCGTGTTCCTTTCATCTTCCCGCCGAAAACCCTCTCCCCGCCTCGCCATGGTTCACGGCCACGTCCTATGGTCCGCATCGGGCTCACTCGCTATCCACGAATGCAACTTGGCCGACAAGGCGGCCGAGGAGGTTGACGCGAGCGGGCATAGCCCTAACTTTCGCCACCTCCGCTCGGGGAAGGAGGACCTTTGTCCCTCTCACCGCCTCGGCGGCGGCGGTGGCGGCCGGGCCGCGCCACCTTCTCGCCCCCGGCGAAACGACGGTTGTGGGCGGAGGGGGGCATCCCACAGGGCGCCAATGCTCTGCGGGACCGGGCCACGCCGAGCGGACGTGCGGCGAACCTCGCCGGGGGCGTCCATCATCGCTGAGTTTGGCACGCTGAGAGCGCCCTTCGCGGCGAAAGCTCTTTGCGCCACCTCCGGTCACTCCGGGCGAAGGATCCAACGCCAAGCATTGGTTTGACGACGTGGCGAAGCCGGTAGGCACGGCCCGGCGCCGGGCCGCCGACCTCGCTTCCTCCAGTCACCAAGCGTGGCTCGCACACCGCGGTCGGCTCGTCATCTCGACGGCGAGCCCGAAGAGCGGCGCCGGCGAGGGCGGAGGAGAGCCTCTCGGCCGACCCAACCGAGGCGCCCGAGGTGCGCTATACGTAGAGCGGGACGCCCGCCTTCGCATCGAGCGGCCGCCGCGACGAGCGTCGCATGGGGCGGGCTCGGGGCGTGCCTCCTCGTCGGGAGGCGCAAGCGCTCGGCGAGTGACCGCATGGCCGCCGCAGGGAGAGCTCGTCGGGGGACGGCGAGCGGCTATGGTGACCCCGCCGCGAGTAGGAGGCTCCGTGGCACCCAAGGGGCCCTCATCCCTCGTCACCCTCTAGCCGGCAGCGGCTGTCGGGCCTTCGTCGCAGCCTCCGCCATGTGCGCCGGCCTAACAAGTTTAGGCCGGCCCTCACGAGAGAAGTATGACGGCTCGGTGAATCCCATCGAGTTCCTCCGATTTACACCACGGCCATAGAGGCTGCCGGAGGTGACGAGCTCGTCATGGCCAACTTCTTCCCCATGGCTCTCAAGGGCCGGGCCCGCTCTGGCTAATGAATCTGCGCTCGGTCGGTCACCTCGTGGGACGACTTGTGCCGGCGATTCACCTCCTAACTTCCGGGGCACGTACCGCGGGCGGGGTGGAGCGGACCTCCACATGGTCCGACGAGGAGAGGACGAGTCGCCTGCGCAAATACATCCGAAGATTTTTTCCAGTACGCAACACCATACCGTCCATCGCTGACCATGTAGTGATCTTCGCCTTCCGGAGTGGTGTATGCCATGACGTCATGTTGGAAAGATCGAGTCCAAGGCCCTCGGACCACCACGGAGCTCTTTGAGCTTGCCGACCGGGTAGCCCGCAAGGAAGAGGCTCGGGTTTGGAATCCTAGGAATCCCGCCCCGCCTCCACTTGTGCCCCTCCGCGGTCCCGGGAGGAACGGCACGAGCGGCGACGGAAGCGCAAGCCACCGCGCGGTGGCGAGGAAGGCCATGTCCTCGCCGCCGACGGTCTGGGAAGCCCTCGCAAAGGGGCAAGCCCACGGCAACCGCAGGCGCTCCAGGACCCTCACCCCTAGGGCCCGTGGGGACAAGTGGTGCATGGTGCACCAAACCTCCCACCACGACCTCTCAGAGTGCCGCTCGGTCAAGAACTTGGCCGAGCGGACAAAAATATGAGCGGGGAGCGGGTACAAGGAGCCCGTCGCAAAGGCAAGGCCTATGGAGCGCTCGGACAACCGACGAGAGGAGGCGAAGGGTGCGGCCCCGTTGAGACGAAGATGACGATCCGGGCTACCAAGACCCGGCACGTCGTCGCCACCATCGGCGAGAGGGGCTGGAGCCGGGTGTCCGCCAGGAGCCTCAAGTCCATGAGGCGTGAGCTCCGCGGCCGTGTGCCGTCCCACGAGGCGGCCGAAGCCGCGCCGGGCGGAGGTGCCAATCACCTTCGACCGCACCGATCACCCGGAGCATCGCACGTAGCGGCCACTCTGGCCCTCGTGACCTCCCCACCATGCGCAACGTCAAGCTCGCCCGAGTCTTAATTGACGGAGGTGCGGCCCTCAATATACTATCTCCGAAGGCCTTTGATGCAATCAAGGCCCCGGGAATGGTGCTCGGGCCGTCGGATATGCCCGGAGTCCCAGGGAGGTGATTGAGAACCGACTCGCAGATACGGCGGATGCACGACTAGTCCGGCGAAAGTGAGGCGGCATGCCCCTGAGCGACGGTGCGTTCATCCGCGAAGAGGTGGCACGGCTCCAAGAGGCCGGCTTCATCCGGAAGTCTTGCATCCGGAGTGGTTGGCTAACCCGTGGTCGTCCCGAAAGCCAACCACAAGCTACGCATGTGCATCGACTACACCGACCTCAACAAGGCATGTCCTAAAGACCCTTACCCTCTACCTCGAATAGACCGGATAGTCGACTCCACCGCGAGGTGCGACCTCTTATGTTTCCTAGATGCATACTCGGTTATCATCGATTCGCATGGCTATAGAGGATGAGGAGAAAACGCATTTATCACCCCTGTGGATACCTTTTGCTACATGTCTATGCCTTTTGGCCTAAAGAATGTCATGTCCACTTTCCAACGTGGTGTCCGCATCACGTTGAAAGACCAAATAGGGCGTAATGTTGAGGCGTATGTCGATGATCTTGTGGTCAAGTCCCGGACCAAAGAACCTTGCTCCCGAGACTTGGCCGAGACATTTGATAACCTCCGGTCTTCCCGCATGAAGTTGAACCCGAAAAATACGTGTTCGGGATACTCGGCAAGCAAGCGTTAGGGTTTTTGGTCTCTGCCCGAGGCATTGAGGCCAACCCGCAAAAATAAAAGTGATAGAGGAGATGTGCCCCCTAGGAAGCTCAAGGATGTGCGAAAATTACGGTTGTGTAGCCGCCCGAGTCATTTTATATCAAGGCTAGGAGAGCGGGCGCTCCCTTTATTTAAGCTACTAAAACGAACGGCCCCTTCACTTGGACGGATGAAGCGAGAAAGCCTTGGGCGAGCTCAAGCGTTATCTCTCCTCACCGCCCACATTGGTAGCACCTCGAGAAGGAGAACCCCTCCTTTTGTATTTGGCGGCAACTCCCCAAGTGATTAGTGCGGTTTTGGTTGTGGAGCGTGACAACGAGCTAGACTCTCGGTCGCCCCGCCCCACCAAACCCAAGGAGGCGGAAACCTCGAAACGGTGTCGGCGAGGAAGCACCGGGCCGAGGTGGCCTTTGGCCCCGAGCTCGGGGAGCCACCCGCCCCCTAGTCCGGGGCTCCCGAGGCCCCTTCCATCCGAGTGCCCCCGAGGGCCCCGGGAAGGGCGATGGCCCGACAGCCCCAGACACCGAGGTAACTAGCCCCGGCGCACCCGAACCTGTCGCCCCTAGCAAAGTAGCTAAGGCCCGCACCAAGGTGCAGCAGCCGATCTACTTTGTCAGCGAGGCGCTATGGAATGCAAAGACACGTTACTGCAAGCCCGTAAAAATGCTCTACGCCGTGCTCGTGGCTTCCGTGAAGCGCGCCATTATTTCCAAGCGCATCGGGTACGGTAGTCACGTCCTACCCTCTCGGGCAAATCCTGCATAACCGAGAGGGCACGGGACGGGTAGCCAAGTGGGCTATCGAATTGTCAGAATTTGATATGCATTTCGAAGCCCGTCACGCAATCAAGAGCTAGCCTTGGCCGATTTCATGGTGGAATGGACACCAACGGCCGATAATGATCCACCCTCGGGTGAACCCGAGAGTACGGAGGATCGCGGCCAAGGGACCACGCATTGGGTGATGAACTTCGACGGTTCACTCACCTTGCACGGGGCCGGGGCAGGCGTGGCACTAACCTCCCCGACGGGTGACGTGCTCCGGTACATTGTCCGGCTTGGCTTCCGGGCAACCAACAACATGGCTGAATACGAAGGGCTTCTAGCGGGGTTACGAGCGGCGGCAGGAATGGGCATCCGATGTCTGCTAGTCCTCGGGGACTCCCAACTGGTTGTAAACCAAGTTTTCAAGGAGTACCAATGCACCGACCCACAGATGGAAGCATATGTCAAGGAAGTATGGCGTATGGAGCGCCATTTCAATGGCCTCGAGCTGCGCCACATTCCTAGAAGAGATAATACCCTGGCAGATGAGCTGTCTAGGATTACGTCCGCGCGAGCCCCAGCCCCGCCAGGCGCATTCGAGGAAAGGCTCACAGAGCCGTCGGCGTGCCCGAACCGCCCCAAGGGCGGGAATCGGCTGGTCCCGACGCCCGGACTCCGCAAGCCGCCCACACTGTCTGCGCGGACCGACATTATGTGCCGGTGGCTTGGATTTCGGAAATCCGAGCGTATCCGCAAGACGCGTCATTGCCCGAGCAACGCGAGGAAAGCGAACGCATTGCCCGCACCTCCAAAAGGTATGTGTTGGTGGAAGAGACGCTCTACCGATGCGGTGTCAACGGAGTGCTCATGAAATGCATCACTCGGGAACAGGGTCTCGAGCTCCTAGCCGAGATCCATGAAGGAGAATGTGGGGACGCACTCGGCCTCCCGAACCTTGGTGGGAAAGGCATTCCGCCAAGGATTTTACTCGCCCACCGCACTCTGGAGGACGCGACGGACCTCGTGCGGTGGTGCCGAGCGTGCCAATTCCATGCCAAGCAGACGCACCTGCCGGCTCAGGCCCTCCAAACCATCCCGCTCTCATGGCCGTTCGCGGTCTGGGGGCTGGACATCCTGGGCCCATTTAAGCAGGCGCGGGGCGGCTGCAAATTTCTATATGTAGCCATCGACAAATTTACCAAGTGGCTCGAGGCCTATCCAGTCGGCGTCATCGACAAGCATTTGGTAGTGCGGTTCATGAGAGGCATCACGGCAAGGTTCGGGGTCCCCAACGGGCTCATCACCGAAAACGACACCCAATTCACGAGTGAGCTGTTTGGCGAATATTGAGACGATATGGGCATCAAGCTCTGTTTCGCCTCGCCCACCTACCCCCAAAGCAACGGCCAGGCCGAGCGTGCAAACGCGAAAATATTGAAAGGCCTCAAGACGAAGACCTACAACGTGCTCAAAAAGCATGGGGACTCGTGGACTGACAAGCTGCCTGTGGTCCTTTGGGCCAATCGGACAACCCCGAGCCGCGCCATCGGGGAAACACCTTTCTTCTTGGTGTATGGAGCCGAGGCGGTCTTGCCTTCCGAGCTCACCCTGGGATCGCCCCGAGCCACGTTATACACCGAAGCAGATCAAGAACAGCTGCGTCGCGACGACCTGGACTACCTGGAAGAAAGACGGCGTCGGGCAGCACTTCGCGCGACCCGTTATCAGCAGAGCCTCCGCTGCTACCATCAACACAAAGTCAGCCCCCGAGCGCTGCAGATCAATGATCTTGTCCTGCGCCGCGTGCAAACGTGTGTGGGGCTGAGCAAATTATCCCCGATGTGGGAGGGGCCATACAAGGTTATCGGCACCTCGCGTCCGGGAGCAGTTCGCCTGGCCACAGAGGACGACACTCCACTGCCGAACCCGTGGAACATTTCCCACCTGCGCAAGTTCTACCATAAGCCGCATGGTGTGCTGAAACATACATGGAAGTTCATTCACTGCTTCCGGTGGCATGAACAATGAGTTCGCTGTTACATTCCCCATGATTTTCTTGCAAAATACATACTTGTAGTGTGTTTCCCCCCATGTGCTGGAACATGAGCTGCGGATACTGGTTCCCAGTGGTCTTCTGGCCTTGCCCGCCTTAGCCTGAGAGCCCTAAGGGCGTCGAAGGTAGAGCGATGCTGCATACTATCACGCTTGAGGGTAGTCAACGCCTGGGGGCTCGGGTGCGTACTAACACGCCTGTCCCGAACCCCCCATTGCTGCTGCCCCCGCTGGCTGTTTTATGCCTTCGCTCCTACCCGAAACCCCGAGGAAGGCACCAGCCGCCAGCCGATGCACGCTGCCCGAACCCGGACCAGCATGGAACGAATCATGGCGGGAGGCCATACTACCGCATCCTGGCAATGACTAAGCTAACCAAAAATTGAACTACCGTTGCAGGGAAGCAAATAGGCAGGGGCTCGGGCCAACTAACCGCCACTACGTATGCGCTAAGTTGGCCGGGGGCTCCCAATATATATACATACATACACGAATCATCAGAAGCAGCTACGATAGGTTGCTACAATACAAGTCCAGCATGATAAAGGCAAGTGCACTCATATTATAAACAACATTACAGTGTTCTTGTTCACAAATACAGATAAAGGCAAAAAAGGGGCGGGGGAGTCCTAGGCGGCCGACGGGTCGCTGGGCGTTCTCGGTTATCTTTGTCAGGCGAGTCATCGTGAAGGCGAGGCGGAATGCCGCCTGAGTGCGTCGAAGCCTACCATAATGGAATCGACGGCATCCTGGACGCGACGCCGAGCGGCCTCCTCGGTGCCCTCGGGGAAGTCCTCGGTGGGGATCTAGGGGTCGAAGCCGGGGTCGCGGGCTTGGTAGCTCGCCAGGATGAGCGTCGCGACTTAGCGGGACAAGTCATATGACGACTCCTTCGCCACCTCGTCGACCTCCTCCGGCACCCTCTTTATCCCCTCAGCTAGCTCATCTATATGCGTGGCTAACCCCCCAAGGTAGGGACGCCGGTGAGGGGGCGGATGACCCCCACCTCACGGGCCGCCTCCCGAAGGCACTCGGCAGACGAGCCCACAACCCGAAGCCCCAAGCTTAGGGTGTGCTCCAGCTCCGCAATCCGGCGGCGCGCCTCCTCCAGCTCGGCGCTGCGTCGGTGGAGCGAGAGGCCGGCGGAGGTCTGCGCACCTGCGCCTCCGCGTCAGCAACCGCCTGCTCCCAGGCGACCAAATCCTGCTCCCACCGCTCCAGCTCATTTTGGCGGTGGCACGAGGCGGCCACAAGCCGGTGCTCGCGTTCCCAGAGACTCCTTCGGCATCGGGAGGCCTCCTCACCAGGCCTCCAAGCCACCGCCACCTCGTGCCTCCACGGCGGCCTCGCGCTCGGCGGCCTTCTCTCGGGCCGCCACGTTCGTCTCCCCGCGCGGCGGAGTCCTCCTCGGCCACAGCAACGGCGGCCTCCGGTCTTCGACCGCCACGCCGCCTCCAAAGCTTTCTCTCGCTCCGCCAAGCCGGCCTTGTGGGCTAGAGTTTGGCGTCGGTGCGACGGCGGTGGATTCAGCATCGCGCGAGGTGCGCTCGCGACGGTCGAGCTCCTGGACGCGCTCGTTGAGGTCGTGGATGAACCTTTCGACGGTGGTGCCGACCCTCTCCTCTGCGGCGGCGGCGACCAGCTCGTGAAATTCAGTGGCATGCCGCTCAACGACGGTGTCCTCGAACACTGGTTGAGTTCCCTTAGCGCCGCTCAATATCCGCCGGCTCCGCTTGCGGACGAGGCTCTCCACCTCGTCGTGGCCACCGGCTCCGGCGGCCTTCGTCGATGTCGGCCTCCGCCGCGCCACCTCGACATCCACAGGCGGCCAAGGCTTGGATCTCGGACCGGAGCCCCTCCAAGGAGACCGCGTTGGCTTCCTCCGGGCGCCACAGGACACAATCGCCCTCGCCGCTCTGCGGCCGGACGAGGGAGCTCGGCGTCCAAGGCGGCCACGAACTGGGCCGAGCGCCCGGATTCGAGTCGGAGCTCGAGCCGAGGGTCGACCACTGCGTGGGGCGGAAGCCGAAGAAGCTCCATGTCCCGAGGGGCTGCAGCGCCAGCTGCCCGTCGCCGCTGCCCCAGCCTCCGGTGAGGCCGCCTCATGTAAGAGGATCGCGGCGAGTCTAGCACCAACGAAGTGTTGGTGTTGATCGGCGAGGCGACGGTGCCAAATGGCACGGCACGGGCGATGGCTATTGTGGTGGCGGCGATGGCTCCAGTGGAGGGAACCCCTGGGGCTGCTCCCTGCTGCCTGCTGCCGCCTCCTCCACGTCGGGGCCAGGTCGCCCCGAATCTATCGACGGCGAAGGGCCCCGCCTTGTTCCTCGTGGGCGACCCAGTGCCCGCATCCGGGTGGGCCTCCTCCTCGGGTCGCACCGAACCCGGGCCCGAACCCGTAGGTGGTGACCCGGACCGGAGGGCTCCGGCGCCGGGCCTCCCCGCACCTCCCCGCCGAGCCGTAGAACCGCCTTGGGTATAACCCCAGGGCGAAAATGAGGTTTCGCGCTAAGGGCGGAATAAACATAGCAAGGGATCAAAAACAAGAAGAAAGCACAAGGCCCACTGGGCATGTACGTTTCGGCAAGGAGTTACTGCGGACGGTGTTGAAGTCCAGAAACCCGAGATGGCCCGCTTCTTCTTCGCGGGGCCGCCCGGAGGGCTTGCCGGCCGCTTTGCCGCCCCCGGCGCGCCGGAGCCCCGCGGCCGGCCTCGCCGACGGCGCGCTTGTCGTGGGCGTGCGCCCGCCTCCGTCGCGTCGTCGCCGCCGTCGCTGTGGCCGTCCTAGCCCCGACGGAGTGGCCCCTAGGACGGGCCGCCGCGCGAGCCTCTAGATCTGCGGGGAGGAGCGGCGTGCTCCGCGCCGCCGCCGCGTGGCAGAGATGGGGGAGGTGCAGGGTCCTCCTCTGGCCTCTTCCTCTTCCCCTTCGGGTCCGGGGCCTCCGATTCGCTTCGGCCCGGACCCCGGCGGCTGACCGCCCGATAGACACACAGTCGTCGGCGTCGTCGTAGTCGTCGCCCCCTCCTCGGGGTAATGTCGTCTTTGCCGAAGCGACTAGCCCACCACCGTCGCCCATCACTGCGGCGCATGCAGGGATCTCCGGCGCGCCGAATCCGCACGGCGGCACCAACCCGGGCGGGAGCTGCGTCAGATCCATCGCCGTGACACTGAGCGTATGGCAGACCAGGATCGCCAGGTCTTTCTCGTCCCAATTGAAGGCGGCGCCTACATGGGTCCGCATATCGTCGTTGAAGCCCGTGTACATATAGGCGGGGCACGGCCTCTCCTGCAGCGGCGCGATGCGCCTCATCTGGAAGTCACGGAAGACCACGTGACTAGATCGCCCCCTCCGGAGGTAGCCGATCCGCTCCGGAAGACTCCCGTCCCGCCTCTCTCCCGGCCGCGGATGCGCCCCCGCCTTCCTGTTCACCGGATCCCCGTCGGAAGGAGAGACGGGGTTGGTCGCCCAGCCGGTGTAGAACCGGAAGGCCCTCCGCCTCCCACCCGGAGCGAGGGTGGATATCGATGAAGGGGTGCCGATGGTCTGTCGTTACCGTGGCCGGATCGCCACGTATCCGACCGCGCTGGGGGAGCCCGCCCGGCACACCCGGAAGAACTGCTGAAAAAGATGCAGTGAGGGCATCACCCCCACGAACATCTCGCAGGTGTAGGCGAAGACGGTGAGGTAGAAGACGGCGTTGGGGGTGAGGTGGTGCGCCGGAGGTCGTAGAACTCCGGCACGTCGAGGAAGAAGCGAGAGAAGGGCGGCACCACCCGACCATGGCGAAAGAGGCGAAGAACACCATCTTCGTGGGGGCCGCTCCTCCTGGGACGTCGCCGCCGCTGCACGTGCCGCGCGGCAAGTATTTGTTGAAGAGGCTTCGGGCCTCCACAGGTGCACGAGGGATTTGGGAGCACGCTTCCCGCTCCAAAGGCGAATCACGGCCATCTCCGAGGCAAGCACTGGAGTTCGAAAGAGGAAGCCGGTGGCAGAGAGAAGGGAGGGGAAGGAGCAAGGGCGCTGGGAAGATGAAAGGCGATGGCTGTGAGAGGCGATGGCTATGGAAGCGTAAAAACTGATCCCCCCCTCTCGTGGATCTGTTTTTATAAGCAACCACGGCCCCCTCGAGTTCTACGGCATTAATTTCGCCCCACTACCACACGAAGCGCCTCCTCGGCTCCGCGCCCCTTCGTTGTTTTTTCGCATCCCCTTTGGTTCCCGCGCCACTGGGGTTTCGCGCCGCCTGGGGTTTCGCGCCCGCCAGGCGCACTACACAGGACGGAGAGAGCTAGGCGGTTTGATGGGCCCCCACGTGCGTGGCCAGATAATGCGCCCCCCGTCTGGAAAAGGCCTAGCCAAGCACAGCGTCAGCTGTCGCGTAGCGGCTTCCTACTACGGCGAGGCACATCCATTGCCCGGGCCCACACACTCATGAAATGGCGTTAACCGCGCCCGAATCCGGCTTTGGCCTCGGTCAACACCGGGGGCTACTGTCGATGATATGGGCCCGGGGGTATGTCGGAGACACGGTATCCGAAAAGGAAGGCGCCTTCCCCCTGGGGCGCGCCAAGTTATGTTCGGACGGCTCAAGCGGGTCCGGCCACGGGCGGCCACGTGGCCACCCCAAGAGGGCTTGGCTCGAGGCTGCCCGGCCATACTCGCAAGTGGTAGGGTCCGGATCGCCCGGACATCTAGGCGGCGGGGCCCGGATCACCCGGACCCCCGCCTTCACCCCGCACCTCTCTGAGAGAGGGGCGAGTCCAGCTGCCAACTACCCCATTTAATGCCCAAAAGGAGAGAGGCTAAGCGCCTGCCCCGTCGCATTTAATGCGATGTGAGGCGCACCTATCAGCTGCTCTCATCATCACCCTTTGGCCCATCGCGAGGTAAAAGGGAGGTATAAAGTCTTTGACGGCGACCGTAATATGACTGCTCGGCCACTCCACGCACGTCCCCCTCCATGCCCCGTCCAGTCGCATTAAATGCACCGGGCAGTCGCGTGGGAGAGAGAATGCGAATACTAGGGGTGCTGCGTCAGCGCCTATCCAGGTGAAGGGCCACTGACCAGTAGGCCCCACTGGGTAGGTAGGCCGGCCTATCCTCACGTCAGCAGCATGGCAGCCACGACGCCCGCTTTTTTCCGCCAACTCCGTGACGCGGCAACAGGGACAAAGATGGGGGTGGCTTCTCCGACAAGACAAGGCGAGAGCCGCTCCATCACGTGGAGCGGAGTAGAGAAAATCAGGACGACTATGGTGTCCCCTTGCACTATAAAAGGAGGCCCAAGTCCATCATAAAAACGGTTCGTTCAGTCCCTAGTTCCTGGTCCTTGGGCAACAGCTCCCTCTCCCAATCGTTCCTAGCAACCCCAGGAAAGAGTCCAAGGTCCTGCCATTGTTGGGGAACCTTAGGCTTCAAGCATCCCACTTCAGTCACCACCTCCAACACCCCCAAAGAGAACACCATCATCAGTTCCTGTAATTCATCCCTCATATTACACAACGAACAGGAGTAGGGTATTACACCTCATAGGTGGCCCGAACCTGTATAAACCCCTTGTGTCCATTGCAGTTGCGATTCTTCTTCGGTTTTACCGGCTTCTCCCCATCCTTACCGTGAGTTTAAGCCCGATTCACCGTTCCCCGTGCCGAACCAAAAAGGGGTCCCTCGGATTCCCGCGTGTCGAGCGCACGCATCGAGACATATATATATATATATATATATATATATATGCATTATATATGCATTGGGATATTTTTTTGGTTGGTTCCGGAACCATCCTTGGATCCGCCAGTGGCACCACCACCGTTGTATTAACCTACCTTTTAAGGGAGTGTTTGAGAAAAGAGAAAAAGAGAAGATTAAGAATACATTTAAACATGCAAAAAAGAATATAAAGCCATTCGCATATTAATTAAAGTATCAATTATTTTAATCTTAAAAATGAATTGATATGATTTTTTAAAAGCAAACTTATATAGCACTTTTTTAGAAAAACGTACTGTTTAGCAGTTCAATAAACATACACGTAAAAAACGGTGAAGTTTTCTTCTTAATCTCTTCATGGCGAACACAGCCTAGACTAGTTGGGTTTTTATTTAAGATGAAGAATCTTGTTTGAACCAGAAAGAAATTTCTATTCTCAATCAGGATTAGGAGAATTTTTTATTTTAATTATCCGTCGTAACGTACGGGTCTTTGGTTAGTATGCAAATTGAGTAGATCATGCAAATTGCCTAGTTATTTACACATGTTAAAGCATTTGGAAGGAGCAGAATAGGTGAACTTTTCGAGACCAAAGCCTCCAGCCACAAGACATCGCAAAGAGGATATTGAAAAAAGGGAGTGACTTTTCTAGTATAGTTTGCACGAGTTTTTCGCTTTTGTGTTGCTCCCTTCTTCCTGCCCGCTGCAACCTTTGTTTTTCAAAAAAAAAGAGAGGATAAAATCCACCTCTAATGCAAATTGACAGAGCTCCCACCCTTCATGTAGAAAAACACAATGTGTTGACTGTTCCCCTGGAAAAGAAGAGTTGAGTGCTATTGAGTGGATGGGGATCCATGTCCATCTCCGACCGGGCTACTCTGCTTCACTGCGCGTTCACCAGGGCACCACCACTTGTGGAATTATTCGCCGGAGCGCTGCCTCCGTCACGCGCTTCCTTTGCAGGTGGAGTGCCACTTCCTGCCAAATTGCCAGGCCTCGCGTGCCGCCCTGTTGACACCTAAATTTGGTAATTGAATTCCTAAGTTCTAGCAAGGATGAAGCAGAATCGGATCGGCTGGTTCGGCGGAGAAACAGAGGTCGCATCAGCTGAGAAGCGATCGGCTGCGAGGCCAATCGGCTAAGGTTGAATCGGACAAGAGCGGCCGACAGTCAATTCCAGGTTCGGAAGAGATGAAACCATTTCTGGTGCAGCAGTTTGAAGATAAATAGAAGATTCGGTTATTAGATTGCGCGTTAAACGATATTGTCATCTATGGATAGAGTCCTGTAACGGCAATTATATCTGTAATTTAACAGTTTGTTTAAATTGTTCATTGTAATGCGCGTGGGTCTTTTCCGGGATAACGTCGTGTTTTAAATAGTAGTTTAGATAGAGTCCAGGGTTTGTACAAATAATATATCTTGGGTATAAATAGGACCTGAGGCCCCTTGTAATAATAGATTCAACACAATCAATCAACCTTCGACGCATCGCCAACCTTTTTATAGACGAGCAATAGATTTCGCTACGGGCTGCATCGTTTCGATCTCCCAATCCAGGTAAATGCTTGTCATTAGTGGTATGATCTACTGATTCTAGTGCTTCCATCGTAATGACACATTATATTCAGAGGTTCATGCTGTGCTAGTTATCATATGTCGCATATAAATTAGATCAATGTTTAGATCTATCCTGTCATTGGCCAGTTCCATCAGGAACCCACAGCCTATAAGGCTAGATCTAAGGGTTGGCTGATTTATATGCGGTATCCACCGTCTCGAGAAGTATAAATCAATCATAACAGATCAGTTTGTTCTTTTTATACTTAATGATGCATCAGGTTTGAACTATTGAGTCGTTTTTAGAACTTCTAATGATCTGTTCGGTTAGATTTATATGTTTAAGAGATAGTGTCAGAGTTTCAGCTGGCCTTATCTGCCCTAATATATTTCTTTTAGTATATTGATTATTAGATTTATGTTAGGACCGTCTCTTATATTAAGATCTTGTTCTTGTCGGACCTTATAAGCGAAATCGCTCGCCATCGACAATGACTACCGATTTCCGGCTAAGCATATGGTTCAAGAATGATATCTTTTCATAAGATTCATCGGAGTACTAGCCGATCCATAAGTTAGCTTTCCAAGATCGGCTAGTTTATCGATACATATATTTATTATCCTTTACTATATTTGGGTTAAGCGGCCGATGCCGTCTCGTATAGCCGATCCATTCCAGTCAGTTGGCTTAAATATATTTTAGGATAGCAGATATATGCTCATGGATTCCCTCAGCCGATACAGTGAAGATCTAACCTAACAGTTAACGCATACGTCTTGTTTTCCTTGTTAGTTAACAGATCAAACCAACTGGCACACCCTGCATAGCACAGACAGCCGAGAAGGACCTGCACTAGAGCTAAACAGATCTCCCAGGCCAGCGCGTGAGAGAAATTTCTCATCAACACGCTTCTTGGCACGCCCAGTGGGATGCAAACATCGTACCAGCCGACAGGTCAGTCAGCATCGTCAGTGTCGATTTGCCACTTTGGAAAATCGAAGGCATCGATTGTTTGTCTAGGAAAATCTGGCAAGCCTATTTTCTAAATGTGTCCAATTCCACAATACAGCCGATTGGAGATGACGAGCCACAGATGCTGCTTTGAACAAGACATGGTGGAGGGCTCAAGCGTCTTCGGCATGGACATCGCAAACGAAGACGATGGCAAGCTCGGGCAAGGTTTCACGTCGGCCGACGAACTAGAAGAAATTGACATCGGCTCTGGTGACAAGCCGAGGCCGACGTATATTAGCAAAAATCTATCTCCTCATTGTAGATCCCACCTTATTGATTTGTTAAAAGAATATAAAGATTGTTTTGCTTGGGAGTACTTCGAGATGCTCGGCCTCAGCCAATCAATAGTGGTCCATCAACTGCCAATTAAGGCAGGCTATCGGCCGTTCAAACAGCCTCCCAGGAGGTTTATGGCCAATATGTACGATGCAATTAAAGCCGAAATCACTTGGCTATACGATGCGGGATTCATTCGGCCTTGCTGATACTCCGAGTGGGTCTCGAACATTGTCCCGATGTTAAAGAAAAACGACAAACTTAGGGTGCGCATTGATTTCAGAGATCTAAATAAGGCCACCCCTAAGGACGAATACCCAATCCCGATAGCCGATTTGCTTGTCGATGCTGCTTCGGGCCACAAAATTATCAGTTTCATGGACGACAATGCAGGTTATAATCAAATATTTATGGCCGACGAAGACATCCACAAGACTGCTTTTCGGTGTCTCGGCGCAATCGGCTTGTACAAATGGGTGGTAATGACATTCGGCCTGGAGAATGCTGGGGCAACATACCAACGGGTCATGAACTACATTTTCCACGACATGATCGGCTCACTAGTAGAGATCTACATTGATGGCGTGGTTGTCAAGTCCAGAGAGATAGAGGGCCATATAGCCGATCTGAGACAAGTGTTAGAACGAACGAGAAAATATGGCCTGAAGATGAACCCACTTAAGTTTGCGTTCGGCGTATCGGTTGGGCAGTTCTTGGGATTTCTTGTTCATGAAAGAGGAATTGAGGTTACACCAAGAAGCATAAATGCTATCAAGACAATCCAGCTTCCGAAGGACAAGAAACAACTCCAGTCATTGATCGGCAAGATAAATTTCATCAGACGGTTCATAGCCAATCTCTCAGAAAAGATGGAGTCATTCACACCACTGCTTCGGCTTAAAGCCGATCAAGCATTCACATGGGGGACAGAGCAGCAAAAGGCGTTAGACAACATAAAAGATTATCTGAGCTCCCCTCCAGTTTTAATGCCTCCAAAAAAAAGAATATCGTTTAAGTTGTACCTATCAGCCGATGGCAAGTCAATCGATTCTGTTCTAATCCAAGAGGTTGAGGGCAAAGAAAAAACCATCTTCTATCTCAGCCGATGGTTACTAGACATAGAAACGATGTATTCGCCTGTGGAGAAGCTATGCCTATGCCTCTATTTTTCATGTACGAAGTTAAGGCACTATCTGCTATCCAACGAGCACACAATAGTCTGCAAAGCCGATGTAGTCAAGTACATGTTATCGGCTCCAGTGTTGAAAGGAAGAATTGGAAAGTGGATTTTGGCGCTAACAGAATTTGATCTAAGGTATCAGGCACCAAGGGCAGTCAAGGGACAAGCTATAGCCGATTTCATTGTGGAACACAGAAATGACTTGATCGGCTCAGTAGAGATCATGCCTTGGACTTTGACGTTTGACGGCTCGATTTGCACCAACGGCTGCGGCATCGGCTTAGTCATCATTTCACCCAGGGGAGCAAGTTTCGAATTTGCTTTTACTATCAACCCCCACGCTACAAACAATCAAGCCGAATACGAAGCCGTCCTTAAAGGATTACATCTACTCAAGGAAGTTGAAGTCGACGCCATCAAAATAATGGGAGATTCATTGTTGGTCATTAACCAATTATCAGGGGAATACGAATGCAAAAACGATGCGCTAATGGTCTATTATCAGCAATGCCGGGAATTAATGGATGGTTTTCAGCTGGTTACTTTGAAGCATATCCCCAGAGAGCAGAACACAGAGGCCAATGATTTAGCTCAAGGGGCATCGGGCTATCGGCCGATGTTGAAAGAAATTGACATAGAAGTTGTCGCCATTACAACTGATGACTGGAGGTTTGAAGTCTACAGCTATCTCAAAAACCCCTCTCAATCGGCTACAAGGAAGCTACGATACAAGGCGCTAAGATATGTTTTGCTCGATAAAGATCTGTACTATCGGACGATTGATGGTGTGCTACTCAAGTGTTTGGGAGCTGATTGTCATGCCCAGAAATTTATCCCAAATTTTCAGACTATTTTGTGTATTAATTCCCTGTCCAGGACCAGCCAGGGTACACAAAATGACAAATCAATACACAGATTAAAACGTAAATTAAAGCATATAAATACTTACAGAAGAGACACTTAGTCCCCGCACTCGAAGAAAACTGCAGCGAAAAAGAAGGACGATCCTAGCGGGGCTTCAGCTCTACTCCACAGGCAAACTCAACTGGGGTCTGAGCCTTGGTCCTCTAACACCGTCTTTGACTCAAAGGCACTACACTTCTGAAAGGGGGAAGGAATTGCAAGGCTGAGTACAACCACCGTACTCAACAAGCCATGCTGGAAGAATGCAAATAATGCAAGGGGGTACAAAGAATTCATATATAGGGTTGTTTTGCAGAAAACCAGCATTTTCAAAGCATTTAAATATTTTAAGGCATTTTAATAAACACGAGCCTATCTCTAGTCAAATTATTATCAAGTCACGCACCAACACGATCTTGGCTTTACTCAGGCCAACATGTGCTAACTCCAATTCTTTCAGTTTTAAACAGAAATAAACTCTAACTTGGGTACATTGCTCGGCTTGCCCATAACCGAGGGCGCGGCTATTCGAATAGATTTACTCTGATCAGAGGTGTATATTTTTACCCACGAGACATGTCTTCCTCACGTGTTGCGACGTGCCACATGCCACCATGGCATACGGACGGAAGCCATGACATAACTCATCGCTTAGTACTGCCCTAAACAAAGAAGACCGACATAGACTTCCCCCGCCAGGTGCCCTGGGTCAAGCAGACAGTCTATGTCCCCAGGCATCTCGACTCGTTCTGAGCCTTCACTTGCCAGAGACGTCAGTCCATGGGCTTCAACCCTTCCTAGGGCTTCATCCATCCCTATCCGTGTCTTGTTTGTTTCTGACCGTACTAGTCGACGCGTTAAGCCTTACCCATTAGACAGGTGGCAGTACGGAATATGCTTTGCAACAGAGGCCCGAAGACCGGTCCTTATGACGGCCGAGGTGCGACTAGCAAAACCAAGCACCCCGTGCCCAGCCGAAAACATGTTTAGGGAATTTTGAAGGGGTCATTTATTGCCACGGCTAAATAGCCAAAATTTCCATCATTTACAAGTTATTCCTTAGTCTAATGATTAAAAACATCTAATTGTTTCTATTCAAGCATGTCTAAGCATATTCCTAAGTTTGCTAGTGAGTACCACATATATAAAGTGCTCACTAGTTTTATTTTTCCTAGGGTTGTCAAGGATCATAATACAAGTAGTAGGGCTATAACAAAGAGAATCGGTAAGGCTAAATAAAACAGTGATAGACGTGGGGATTTAATAAAGCGAAATGCAATAATTTAAATAAACATAATTTTGTAAACTGGGATAGCAATATGATCAAAATGACATGACTTGTCTTGCTCCTTCGAACAAATCTTCTTTTCCTCGCGAGCGAACCTCCGAAACGACGAAGTCTACACGCTGACACGCAAAACAAGGAAAACCCTAATAAAAACCAAATGAAAAATACAAGAAAAGTAAACAAACATGTAGAGCTCAATTTTAGATGAATTTTGCAATTTGAATGGCCCAATTTGGAGTTTGTATGGATTAGATATGAATTTTAGAAGTTTTGGACCATTTAAGTGAATTCTGGAAATTAAATTGATTTATTACGCAATTTTTAATTATTTTTGGAAGGAAAAAGAGCCGGGATGACGACAGCTGACAAGGATGGCAGAGGAGCGGCTCACCGTGTGCTCAATAGCGAGAGAGGCGGCGCGGGCACACGGCGGCGAGCGGAGGATGACAACGGCAGCCAGCAGCAACCGTACGAAGGTGAGGCTAGCATGGAGACGACGCCACAATGCGGGGAAGGAGGCGCGATGTCGACGGAACATCGGCGAGGTGGCGCTGGCCGTGGTGGAGAACGTCGACGCTCTTCACCGGTTGCTGGCTGGGGCGCGCTACCGGTGGACTTTGGGCAAAAACAAAGGGGTGGCCGAGGAAGTAGATGACGCCGTGATGTCGGAAAGGAATATGACAACGTCGGGTATCACCCAAGCAAGGCGGCGGGCCAAAGTGGCGCCGACGAAGCCGAGAAAGAGGCACCACGGGCAGCGAGGTTTCGGTGTGTTTCGTGCAAAAACGGGGCTTGGCCGAGGTGGAGGGTGATGCTGTGATGCCGTAGGTGGCGATGGCGCAGCCGACCGCCGTACGGGCGAGGAGAAGGGACCGACGAGAGTTGCGTCGGTGAGGTGGATGGACTGGCCGACATGGCGGTCTTCGGGTGAAACGGGGGCGAGGCCGGGGGAGAGGAGGTTGCTGCGGCGCTGATGGAGGTGGTGGCAAGGTCTGGCGCTTCTCGGCTTGACAGGGAACGGCCGCCGAAGTTCGCCGGTGTCAAGGAGAGAGGAAGCCGAGTGGAGGGATGGAGGGAGAGCAAGGGAGCTCGAGGTGGTGTGAGGGAGTGAGGAGGGTCTTTGGGTGCCCCTTTTATAGGCCGGGGGAGGAGAGGGAAGGGCGCCGGGAGGGCAATGGCCGGGGAGAGGAGGAGGTTGGCCGGCCATGGTGATGCTCCAACCATTGAAGAACCAAATCAAAATCCACCACAAATTATTGCGGGATTGGGTGGGGATTATGGGGGAAGTGGAGGAAGAGGTGAGGATTAATTCACCTTAATTAATTTTGGATTTGAGGTGATTCGACGGATTTGCGAAGGGAGGAAAAGAGATGGCTGTTCGGATGAACAGTACACATGAAGCTATATGAGGAAGACGACACTGTAGCAGAGGGACGCAAAGCAGACTTTTCTTCCAAATTTTCTTAAATTTTTATCTATACTTCCAATGCTCAAATAATTCCAAGAAAAATCCTGAAATTAGATAAACAAAATTAGATAAACACTCAAAGTATTTAATAAAAATTCAACCAATTATTTACTGATTAATTAATTTATTTAAATAATTACTTAAATATTCTTTGTACTATTAAAATTATTTCTGGAGCTCCAAAATTTCATGAAAAATTTGAGAGAGTACCTTAGGACATGGAGAATATTTAAAAAATATTTTCAGCCATGATTTTTAAAGGAAATTTTTATTTCCTTAATACTTTCACTTGATTAATATGCTTTTCATTTTATTTAATTTCTAGAAAATGAATTATTTAATGATTTTTAATCCTGAACAAAAATCGGGTCGTGACACCGATCAAGCCACAGTGGCCATCGGAGAAGTGCATGAAGGGATCTGTGGCACGCATCAATCAGCCCACAAAATGAAGTGGCTCCTTCGCCGAGCAGGGTATTTTTGGCCGACGATGCTGGAGGATTGTTTCAAGTATTACAAGGGCTGCCAGGATTGTCAAAAGTTTAGCGCCATACAACGAGCACCAGTATCGGCTATGAACCCAATTATCAAGCCTTGGCCGTTCAAAGGATGGGGCATCGATATGATCGGCCAGATCAATCCACCCTCAAGCAAAGGGCATAAATTTATTCTGGTGGCGACAGATTATTTCACAAAATGGATGGAAGCGGTTCCCCTGAGGAAAGTGGATTCTAAGGACGCAATCGAGTTTGTCAAAGAACATATTATCTACCGATTTGACGTTCCACAAACGATAACAATAGACCAGGGGTCTATCTTCGTATCAGATGAGTTTGTTCAGTTTGCCGACGGCATGGGGATCAAGCTACTTAATTCTTCGTCGTACTACGCACAGGCCAACGGGCAAGCCGAAGCTTCAAATAAAAGTTTAATTGAGTTGATTAAAAGAAAGATCTCTGAGTATCCTAAACAGTGGCACAGCCGATTAGCCGAATCACTGTGGGCATGTGGGCATATCGAATGGCATGTCACGGATCAATTCAAGTCCCTCCGTACAAGCTGGTCTACGGGCACGAGGCGGTGCTACCATGGGAAACCGTCGTCGGCTCAAGGCTCATTCAGCTAGAGGATCAACTTACAGCCGACGATTATTATCACCTAATGGTGGACGAATCAGAAGACTTAGTTCTATCCAGGATGAGGGCTTTAGAAAAAGTTACAAGGGATAAAGAACGAGTTGTCAGACATTATAACAAAAAAATGGTGCCTAAATCTTTCGAGGAAGGCGAACTCGTTTGGAAATTGATACTGCCGATCGGATCCCGAGATAACAAATTCGGCAAGTGGTCACCGAATTGGGAAAGGCCTTTCAAGATCCACAAATGCGTCTCTAAAGGAGCTTACATTTTAGAAGGGCTAGATGGAGAAGTATTTGGAAGGGCTCTTAATGGAAAATATCTGAAGAAATACTATCCAAGTGTATGGATCAACTCATAATTCGGTTCTGGTTGCTTAGCCGATTTATGACGGCCGATGTCTTGCTTCAATAAGGCATCGCCTTTAGGCATTTTTATGCAACATTTTTTCCTAAGTCTTCCACGATCGGCTAATGATTGGCCGATAGCGACGGTAATGATGCGCGAACGGCTCGAATTCATAATTTTGTCGACACCAAAGCTATCAACAAAATTTGGGGGGCATATACATACACGAACCGATTGCAAAATTGGGCGTCAGGAAATTTTAAACCTTTTAAGCTTCGTAATCGGCAGTCAAAATAAAAGCTGCGAAGGCGTTGGAAGTTCGAGCAAGTTGATCAAAGTTCAAGCCCATTACAAAAGTTTGACAAATATATTACAGGAGGCAGTAGCCGATTTTAGAATGATAAAATGTTACAAGCTCATGGTTTCAAGAAATCGGCTATGGCCGACAACATCGTCCGCCTGATCTGGTCCACCTTCTCAATGGCCCTGACGTCGTCAGCCTCAGACCCAGCCACCGACCGGATGCCCTTCACCAGGTCCCACAGATGTGCCACAGCCGCCTTGATACTTTGGCGTTGAGCTTCGATTTTGGCTGGCAGGCTAGCCATGTACTCCTTGTGGACGTCAATCTCGTTCGTGACTTGAACGAGATTGGCCATCAACTGATCTTGGCGTGAGAGGAGTTGCTCAAGCTTGGCCGCCGGCTCAGCCTTCAGGCGGTCGAAGGCGGCTTTCCGGCTCTCAATGGCATCCTTGGTCGACTGGAGGGTGGCCGACCGTGCTTGGTTCTCGCGACGGTCGGCTAGCCGCTGCCGTGCCCGCTCATACTTGAGTTGGTGGGCTTCCGTGAAAGTAGCCGGCACGATGGCGTCGGCCAGAGCTTCCGGCAGCTGGCCTTGGATTTCCTTGAAGCGCGCGCATATTGAACCGCTGTCGACCACCAGCGCGTCCAGCGAGGCCTCCAGCCGGTTGCCGATGTCAGCCACGGTAGCCCTCAAGTCCTCGGCTGGCGTCACCAATGCCTCCTCGCCGATCTCGCCGGACTCCACGAACTCTGACAAGTCAAAATTGAGGAGGTTGGCTATGTTCTGCAGAAAGAAATATGATTAGAGAATGTTGAATTGGCAAAGCCGATCATGAAATTCAATCGGCTTACCGTGGGCACCGGGGTCCGAGCAACGGCTCGGTGGTGCGTCGCTTGCACTGCGGGGCTTCTTCATGGCGCCACCGCCCCGCTAGCGCGCTACAACGTGCTCGCTAGATGCCTGGGGGGAGCCGACGGAGATCGTGAGGGCTGCAAAAGAAAAGGTTAGCGGTCAAGTCGGCTAAGTTCTACAGATCAAGTTGCAAGAGATGGTTACCAATGGCGCGTGACGTGGAGTGCGGCCGGCCAATTTCTTGACTTGAGAAGAATCGTTCGATCAAACGCAAGTGATATCATCATAAAGTCGAATTTGATGAAGTGAGGGATTATCGGCCGATTTTTCACTGAGGGACTTGGGACCGGTGGGACGTCTGCTGGAGCGTTGACGGACTCATGGCTCGAGCTCCCGGGTTCGGCTGCCTCTCCAATAGCCGTTGGCATCTCCTCGCTGGCGACGACATCGAGGAACTGCGCGACGGCCGGGTCCAAGGGGGAGGCTATCATTGCGCCGCGGCTTCTTCTCTTCACTTCTTGGGCGTGCACACGACGCTGTATGAGTGGTGCAGCCCTTTTCTTTTGGGCAATCGGCTCACACACTTGCCCTCGCAGCAAAGACGCCAGCTTCGGCGCTCCCCAACTGATCGCTGACGGAGCGAGGCCGCCCCGTCCAGAACACCTTGACGGTATTTGATGGGGCGCCCTAAGTCGCTCACCGTCGACCACTCCGTCTCCGTCTCCTGCAAACCAGAGGGCGAATGTTAATCGGCTATATCAGCCGATGATGAGAAGAGGAGAATCGCTTGGAGTTTGAAGCTTACCGAAGGGATTTCTTCGGGCAGGAGCAGATCGATGTAATGAGGTGACCGCTGGTGAAAGATGTTTCGTTTGATTTCGGCCAACCATTGGTCGTAGGCTGCGCTTTTCTTGAGCGCCAGGGTCATCTCGCCGATGTTGCCGAGGGGAGGGCCGGCTATACTCAATAACCGATGCATTATCAAGTCCTGGTTCACCACTCCCCTCGTCTCAATCTTATCGGCATAATAAAAGCCGATGGGCAGCTGCCCAAGACCGAACTGTCTCGCAGCCGATACCGGGTAATAAAATTCGTAGCTTTTGGCCACTGATCGGCCCTGGTGGACTCCGGTTGGCAAGATGCAGGGGGACAGAACGATGATGAACAACTCCCTACACCTTGGGTTGTCGACCGAGTTGATGTCTTCCCAGTTAAAATCGGCCGGCAACTCAAACAGTCCCAGGTCCTGGTAGAAGTACCAGGAGTGGTTCTCGCGAGACAGCCCGTCGTAAAGGGCAATAAACCATTCGGCCAGCAGGTCAACCGATTGCCTTGAGCCCGCATGAGCAGCTGCTGCTTCTCCGTAGCTCATGCATTTGGTGGTGATGATCTGGTTGCCGTCTTCGTCTTCGATCGGCTCCAGCCTTGGGAATACAAACTCGGAGGAGCCAACCGGCTATCTTTTGGGTCGCCGGCACACGACCGATCTATAAGAACCACCGGGGCCGCCGGTGTTGATTGGAGCGTTGGCGGCTATCTTTGTGGCGGCCTGATGCAGCATCTGGTACAAGTAGCCGAGGAGGTATTTCCCCAGCGCGAGCTCGCCCCCGTTGGCCAGGATTTCGGCTACGACCTGTCAGTTGGCGGTCGGCCCACAGCTCGATCCATAGAATAAGAATTTTTCAAGCCACATCATCAAAAACGTGGTGTGCTCCCTGTGGCCAATGGATCCGTCCTTCATGTTCTGAGTGATGAAGCCGCTCCACCCGCCGATGGCCTTGGTTTTGAACTGATGTTACCCCTTTCGGCTCAGTTGCTGGGGTTAACCGACGCCTAGATGGCCAGCCCAGTCGTCATGTACACGTCGGCTAGTGTGATTGTCATCGGCCCTTGCCGGAAGATGAAGGCATTGAAGCTATCATTCCAAAAATATGTTGCAGCCGACAGAAGCGGCTCGTCCTTTTCCATGCTGGCAACGGACAGGGCCAAGCATTGGGCGATCCCGGTCTCTTCCCACTGAGTGTACTTGGCCGATCGCACCTGTTTGTACCATTCAATCCAGGCTGCGTCGGTGGTCGGCCATGACTTGAAGGTCCCGTTCCAGTGGGCTAGGGACGGCTAGGTGGTGTTGTAGGGGACCCTGTTGGTTTCGGCTATAATCACATTGGCTAGATCAGCGTTGCCGACGGGGCCGAGAAAGTACCTCCTTTCCTGAGTCAAACTTGGGATGGCCACTTGATGTGACAGGTGCTACAACGTAAAAGAGGAAAAAACACTAATCAAGAAGGGCGAGATGCTACAGTTTGAAAGGGGAAAACGCTAATCAAGAATGGCTATGGGCAGGATGAATGCAACGAAGCTGGAAACATAACTGGAGAGATAAATTCGAAGAAAAGGAGTTCTGGACTGACGGGTGTACCTCAGGGAACTCGACGATGGTGGCGGCAGGTGCGGCGGCAATGGCCGGTGCAACGGAGGTGCTTGACGCGGCGGCGGTGGAAGCCATCGGAGTTGTTGGGGGTGAAGATGAAGTACGATTCACGAAGGGTGCTGAGGTTTGATGAAGGACGCCGGTGAACCGCCGGAGAGGAGAGGAGAGGCTTGTTTGTGAGGTGTTAGTGGGTTTTGAAAGCGTAATTGTTTCGGTTGAAGTGAAGGGCTATTTAAAGGGCACTCAAGGCAGCCGAAGCGGTCTAGGTCAAGAAAAGAGCGGGAATTTGAACAGGCGACAAATCTGTAACACTTCGTATCACGGACTCGGGGGGCATGTGTTGACACCTAAATTTGGTAATTGAATCCCTAAGTCCTAGCAAGGATGAAGCAGAATCGGATCGGCTGGTTCGGCGGAGAAACAGAGGTCGCATCGGCTGAGAAGTGATCGGCTGCAAGGCCAATTGGCTAAGGTTGAATCGGACAAGAGCGGCCGACAGCCGATTCCAGGTTCGGAAGATATGAAACCGTTTCTGGTGCAACATTTTGAAGATAAATAGAAGATTCGGTTATTAGATTGCGCATTAAACGATATTGCCATCTATGGATAGAGTCTTGTAACGGCAATTATATCTGTAATTTAGGAGTTTGTTTAAATTATACATTGTAATGCGCGTGGGTCTTTCCCGGGATAACGTCGTGTTTTAAATAGTAGTTTAGATAGAGTCCAGGGTTTGTACAGATAATATATCTTGGGTATAAATAGGACCCGAGGCCCTTGTAATAATAGATTCAACACAATCAATCAACTTTCGGCGCATCGCCAACCTTTTTCTTTAGACAAGCAATAGATTTGGCTACGGGCTGCATCGTTTCGATCCCCCAATCCAGGTAAATGCTTGTCATTAGTGGTATGATCTGCTGATTCTAGTGCTTCCATCGTAATGACACATTAGATTCAGGGGTTCATACTGCGTTAGTTATCATATGTCGTATATAAATTAGATCAATGTTTAGATCTATTCTGTCATTGGCCAATTTTATCAGGAACCCGCAGCCTATAAGGCTAGATCTAAGGGTTGGCTGGTTTATATGCGGTATCCACAGTCTTGAGAAGTATAAATCAATCATAACAGATCAGTTTGTTCTTTGTATACTTAATGTTGCATCAGGTTTGAACTATTGAGTCGTTTTTAGAACTTCTAATGATCTGTTCGGTTAGATTTATACGTTTAAGAGATAGTGCCGGGATTTCAGTCGGCCTTATATGCCCTAATATATTTCTTTTAGTATATTTATTATTAGATTTATGTTAGGACCGCCTCTTATATTAAGATCTTGTTCTTGTCGGACCTTATAAGCCAAAATCGGCTCGCCATCGACAACCGACGATCGATTTCCTGGCTAAGCATATGGTTCAAGAACGATATCTTTTCATAAGATTCATCGGAGTACTAGCCGATCCATAAGTTAGCTTTCCAGTATCGGCTAGTTTATCGATACATATATTTATTATCTTTTACTATATTTGGGTTAAGCGGCTGATGTTGTCTCGGTATAGCCGATCCATTTCAGTCACTTAGCTTAAATATATTTTAGGATAGCAGATATATGCTTATGGATTCCCTCAGCCGATACAGTGGGGATCTAACCTAACAGTTAACGTATATTTCTTGTTTTCCTTGTTGGTTAACAAATCAAACCAACCGGCACGCCCAACATAGCACAAAAATGAGAAGGACTCGCGCCGGAGTTAAGCGATCACCCAAGCCGGCCGCGTGAGAGAAATTTCTCATCAACACGCCCGACCGCCGCGACCGCCGCCGCAGGCCGCCGCGCCACCGCGCACGCTATGCCCGCCGACGCCCACCTTCGCATGCTATGCCGCGCTCAGGCCGCTCTGCTTGAATTTCGAAATTTAGGGTTTTATGCCAAAACAAAATTTGAAGAAATACTACTTTGTTTCTACCCAAAATTTTAACGTCCGCCCGACTATTTTACGTAAAACCCCTTGAGTGTTTATAAAATTAACCCGCACTCAATGGAAAAAAGGAGGGCTTGGATGAAAAAGATCTCCTGCGTCCCTCCTGCCCGTCCTCATCTGTGCCGCACATGCGCTCCTCCCTCCCGTCGCTGCTCGGAACTCCCGTGATGCACCTGCGCCCCTCCCTCTCGTTCCCATCCGCGCCGCGTCTCGACTTCACCCGTTGCAATGTACGGATACAGTTGGTAGTAGATAATATATATTTATAGATAATATGACTAAGCTAATAGATTGATTGTATATGATTTGAAGCTATCAGGCTTTATCTTTAGCATGAGTTAATCAATCTCCCGCAAAAAGGATGAATTAATTATGGTCTGTCTCCTTGGCTGGCATTTAATAACACAGGCTCTGGGCTTGTTTTGTGTAACTGCGGCCTGCAATTTGGCCCTTGGATAGGTGGGCTCTTATTTGCGTTTGACAGGTGAAATGTGAAATTGAGTGTAGCATGTACCCATATTCCATTTTGTTTTTAGAGATCAAATTTATATTTTCTTTGGACTTTTGTTTCGAAAAAAGCTATAATAAATTATTACATTGGTGATAGGTCAAATAATCATAATTTATAAAATCACAACTTAACTAAAAAAAGAATACTTAGAACACCAACCTTATGATAAGGGTGATTTTATCAACTTTGAAAAGTAACAGAAGGTACCATATTTTCTATTGTAAAACTTGGTATCCTTAGATCTTATTTCGAGGTATCAAAATTTTTAGTTTAGAATTTCGGTACCTTGAAATATTTTCTCAAAAACAATAAAAAAAATTTATAATAAAGGTAACATTTATTAACTTACTTCTATGTATAACTGGCGAGAATCCCTATAACCATTGTTTTTTCTCAACGGCTTATAAGTTATATGTAGTCATAGTCTTACTCGAATGAGGAAACTTTATCTTAGAAATTAGAGTCCGATTATTATGCCGATTGAATTTCGCTCAGACCACCATTTGCTATTGACATTGATTTGAAGCGAAAGATAACATTGAAGTAATTGAGCTCTATATCAAAGATCTTGCCACCACCATAGCCGCTGAAGCCAATCCAACAAAGACGTCGTTGTCATGGACTCCACACCCTCTTGTCGGTCCTGTTGTTATCAGTGCCTACACTCACGAAGGTCACAACCAAATGCGTGACCTCCATGTCAAGCAACATCACTCCATGCACCGTTACCTTTTACCTTGATAGGCGCAATGTGAAAGACCACGGCTTTAGGGTTAATAATCGTTTCTTCCGTAGTGGTTGATGGCCGTCCAAATCTAAATAATTCGACAACGTCAAGATAAGGGCCTGGTGGCGGCATAGAGAGGTGGCCACTGGCCCAATGGGCCAAGGCGACCCAATGCAGGGCGTTGAACCGGTCGACATGTCGTAAAATTATCTTTTCCATCATATTTTATCAAATTTGCTTCCCATCAAATTTCACTAAATCCATTTCGTAAAGACAACGCTGAAGTGAGTGAATCATTGTATTATAAACTATTGATAACATTTGAGATAAGAGGTGTGGTTTTAACCTCGAGATCCACACGCTTACAATTTTTCTTTAAAAAAGTATTTGAAGGAACATCTTTTCGTGTTTAATTTTTTATAAGCTCACAATTTCTTTCTCCAAATCTATTTTTTTAATAATATCATTGCTGCTCATGTACAGCGGCAACAGATTATTACAGATTTACAGGACAGTTTGATAAGCGTGCAGCAGCAAGGAGACGGTGCCGAGCGAGGCGAGGAAGAGCGCCGCGGTGGAAGCAACCAAGACGACCGTGCTGCACGCCGGAGATACGATCCGGTGGTGCCCAAGATCGGCGGCTTGCCGGAGGAGCAGCAGTCCGGCGGCCGACAGGAAGGCGGCGAGAGCCAAGATCACGGTGACCGCCTCAACAAGCTCCACAGAAACGAGGCCCATCTCGCAGCACCGCCGCCGCCCCTGCCGTCGCGGTGCCACTGCCCGCCCGGCGTCGTCGTGGAGGAAGAAGAAGAGGTTGGTCAGCTCGACGGCGGCCGTGGCGGCGACGGCGAGCACTGCCGTCGACGACGTCCCCACGGCACCCTCCTTCTCCCTCTCCTCCTCTTCGGCTGACAATTTTTCGTCCGCAACCAGCCTCGCCGGCGGCGGCGCCACCGGGATGCAACTCCGGCCGACCTCCACGTCGTCCTCGACTCCATGGCCATCACCAGCCATGGCGGCGGACATTGCCATAGGAAATTGAATGGAATCGGAGGCAGTAAAGTAGATCACGAGATGAGATCTACCAGCTCGATCACATTGCCATTTTAAACTAAACCAAGCAAGCTGAAGCAAACTGAACAAATATAGGAAATGACTGACTTAGCTTAGGCCGTGATTCGATTTAGTGGTTGACGAGCACGTGCGTCAACTCAGTGGTCAACGATCCACGCTTTAAACTAGATCATCATGATAGATTTATAGTGCTGATTTTGTGCTTCTTTCACCACCTCAGTCGTCCCACTGATGTCCTTCGAATCATTCTGTCTGTTACTCTTGTGGGCACGGTAATGATTAACTTGGTAAACTGGCCTAGTAACTATTTTATATATTCTTTTAGAAAACAATGTACACACTCTCATCCTCGTAAACACACAAGCATCTCCGAAAAACTAGGGACAATATATCTTAAAATTAACAACATCATCATAAAAACAATTAGCCATAAATGCGAGGACAGTCTACGACTTGAACCCGGATAGGTTAATTCCATCATAAGAAACCTAATCGATCGAGCAAAGCTTACTTCGCAATTATTTTACATTTGCGATATACCTTATGGCTCACAATTTCGCAACAAAGTTTCTGAACCCCCGTCATAACTAAAATCTACACCCTCCACCCTCCATCCCAGAGTAAGTACATTTATAGACTCTTTCGTATGTCTCAAAATAAGTTTATTTGTATGTAATCATCACATTAGAGTCTGTAAAAGTAAAAAATAATATATTATAAATAGATAAAGTGAGAGGTTATATTAAAATTTAATAAAATAAGAATATTCTAGTATTTTTTGATTTTGTAGTGGTACATATGATATGGGTGAAAATAAACTTTATTTTGGATCGAGGGAGTATGATTCACGTGCGGGCCGTACGTCTTGGACCGGAATGGGATCGTGACAGACGTGAGGCCCAACTAGTCGGCCTGGAACGTGATGGCGACAGGCAGTCGGCTGTGTGGCCCAATTAGTACGTAGGATGGGCCTGGGCAGGACAAGTCGTATATTAATTAATGCAAAGTTAATCTCTTGCCTATTTTACCTCGGGCTGTCCGTTTTAACCACCGTACATTCTTTATCGAGGTAACAACCATCGCATCGGATCAAGATCCAACGGCCAGAAATAACAACAGAATTTATCTCACATATCTGTAAGAAATTTTAAACCGAGGTAATCCCTAAACCATTATATAAAATCTCTCCCGAAAGATAATTAGAAAAAAGATAGAACTATTGTAGAAGAAGGGTGCGATGGCCGCGCCGCCGCCGAACAAGAACAGCGCGGCGCCACCGCACGCTGAACACGCCGCCGCCGTTCCGCCGCCGACGTTGTCGGTGCTGGGGCCGCGAGATCGGCTGGTGCTGCTGCTCCAGCAGCTGGGCGTGGGGGATCTCGTCTGCAAGCTCCGGAAGCAGGTGGACGCCTCGGACGCGAAGCCACACCAGTCGCGGCTGCAGCTGACGTACCAGCTGGCGCGCAACCTCCTCGAGAACGGCGACCTCACCGACGGCGAGAAGAGGCGCATCCACGGCGAGAACGACGTTAACCCAGGCCTGATGAAGCCAAAGAAGAAGAAGAACAACTTAGGCCTGAAGCTCGACGGGTACGACCGCCACGGCAGGAGGTACGAGGCGATGAGGTTCGGCAGGGTGGGCAACGTGGATGGGAAGAACGGCAATGGCTTGTATCGGCTCAAGAGCTTCGGCAAGTTCGTCGCCGCCACCGGGCTGATGCCCGGGCACACGGTGGTCGCGTGGGTGTTTCGGCTGTCGGCGCCGGCGCAGGAGGAGGAGGAGGAGGAGGAAGATGCTCCGGCGAGATTGGCGGTGGTGCTGCTCAACTATGCTTCGATGGATCCGGAGGTGGTGGAGGAGATGGTGGAGTGGGAGGACAAGGCGCTTAGGGAATTCGGTGCCGTGGTTGCTCTTCTCGGGCTAGGTAAATGACCACCACCAAGGAGACAACTAACACACACACAAAACAAAAGTATGTTACATTGTTCCAAAAAACTGTTTTTTGATGGTCATAAATAGGAAATTTTGAATTTTCCGAGAGAAATATTTAGACCTATAAGATAGGTCTGCCATGTGTTTGTTTCTGATTTTTTATTTTATCATTGCTACATTATATATTTATCTTCGATATGTATAAGATAGCTTGAAAAGAAGCCATCATCTTTTACTTTGAAGACCTAGAAGTTACTATCATAATAATTAAAAAAACAATAAAATTTAGATTGTTGATCAAGATGAAAAAATCAAATTTATATTGACTGTAGTTGTTGTACTATAAAAATTATATTTATACATAGAACAAAAGTTGAGTTATATATCAAATTCAACCATACCCTCCAAAATGTATATATATTGAATAAAATTGTATATATAGAAATAGGACATGATAGTTGTCTATCAAAAAAATCCAATTCAACAAGCCCTGTGCAAAATTGTGCGGGAAAGTCTACTAGTTACAAAGTAGTGCTACAATAATAGTTTTTTATTTTGAAAGGTACAATAACTTATAGTTGGATGCTGGCTAAAATACCAAATAAAGTTCAAATTATGTCCCAACTGGTGCAAAGAATTGATAACCAATCCATGCATGCATGAGCAATTAAGCAGCGAACATCTCTAGAAATTACGGATATACACATTAGGGCATGCACAGCATCAGTGATCAGCGAATAGAATGGAAGAGAGAATGGAAAGAAGCGAGAAACATCAAGCTTAACAACTGCTTAATTAACATAGACTCTTATAGCCTTTATAAAAGAAAACTTTGCTAAAAGTAATAAAATTTTTTGGTGCGTTAATTATTAAAAGTTTTGTCGTCTTAACTGTGAGAGAAATAGAGGGTAGTCTCTAAATAAACTAAGACTACGATATCAGGCTCTACGTTCGAATAGAGCCCGGTACAAGTTCTTAGATAATACACGTCTATTTAGAGATTATTTGACTTTTCTCTCTTTAAGCTAATTAACAAAAATATTATTATTATTTTTTTCTTTTTCCCCACCCTCACACAACAACAAGGTTAATTTCCATTGTTTATAGGGTTTGCATCTGCTCTCTTCTTTCTCATACATGTTAGCAAATATGTCTAATTAGCTAAGCTAAGAGCCTCTGTTAACGAGCAAATGTACATGTCCTGGTTGACATGTTCATGAAAGCGGCCAATTTTGGATATTGTTTTGACATGTTTGTTTTGCATTCATGTTTGAATGCCTGCAGTGTATTCTCTAAGCTAATTACTTGAAAAAAGAGTAACTAAATTAATTTGTACTACACCCAAACGGTGAACATATACAAATTCCATGCAACTGTAGATAGGAATAGAAGCGCAAAGATTTAAAAATGTAATGCTAGAAATACTAATTAAGCACTGGTAATGCATAATCAGTTAATGCATCGATTACGCGATCTGTGCACGTACCTGGATTCCTCCCATAAAACATGTATAAAACCGTGCATGCATAAAGTATGCAACTCTCTCTTCGGTTGATCTCCTCCTGCAGGCTTAGCTTCTCTGATGAAGCACAGGCAATGATAGATCGTGTAAATGGTTGGGTTCTCTAACGTGACAAGTTGACATATCCACTCATATTGATTAAATGTATACGTGAAAAAAAAAGACCCACATATCACCCTCGCTCTCCTCTCTCTCTTTCTCTCCACTGCTCTCGCTCTTCCTCCTACTCTTTCTGTCTCTCCCCTCTCTTCCTCGTCTCTCTCCCGGCCGGTGGATGGGGCAGGCGGGCGGCGGCCAATGATTGTCGGTGGCGGCAACTGCGAGAGAAGGAGAAGAACGAGGTGCCGCCGGATGCATCTGGGGAGGGAGATGGGTGAAGGGGAAGGAGCGCCATCGACCGCATATGGCGGCGATGGCGGGTTGAGCCGGCAGCATATGGAGCCAACCTTTCAGCCGATCTTCGCCACCGTCACTGGCCGTCTCCGATGACGCCAACTGACTTCGGCTTCTTTTGTTCATCCCCACCGAGCCGCGGTTCCTTCTTGCTCCCCGGCCCAATGATGACATGTCCTCATGACGGCGCCGACCTTGAGAGAGCCATCTTCAGAGCACTGCTTGCGTGGCGGCGCGGGGCGGAACAATGTCCCACACGTGAAGGTGTCGAACAGGACGAGCACCCGCACACTGTCGTGGGCAACGCAAGGGTCGACGCACATGGAGGACATGCACGCGCATATCTACTTACTTGCGACTGCCACGACGGTCGAACGGGTGCTCGACAAAGGGGACGACACACTTGGCGAGGACCACAGCGTGGTGGTCAAACGGCTGGACGAGATTACGACAACACATGAAGAGCTCAGGAGGAGAGCGTGATGGCACGACCATCTATTACACCACACCTCGTGTTCTTCTCCATTACGAAGTTGGAGATGTAATCCGAAGCTGACTATAATCGGTATGCTGGATGGGGAGGAGAGGAGAGAAAGGAGGAAAAATAATTGGTTCTTGACATGTGAGGCTCACATGTCAAGTCAGTTAAAACCACATAAGATATTTTTTTGGTACTTCGGATACATCGGTTTTGCAACTTTACGTGAAAATAAAGAAACTAATATGAGCTTATATTCCATAAAATAAAAAAGGTAAAATAAATCTCACCGGTTTTACTGGGCCGGGCCCAATATAGTGAAGAGAAATTTGCAGGAAACTAATTAACGCGGCAAATTAGTGCTGGTATGATGGATATAATAACAAACCCCTGTATTTGATTTTGTATATACGTACCGGTCCAAACTCCAAAGGCTCCACGGCAACTATAATAAGTTGTTCTCCAGTAAAATGGTAAAAGTACGACGACTCGACGATAATCTGAGAATGTTTTTAATTTGGGGTTCGCTATAAAATATTTACATATCATGCATTCGTACGTATATATATCTTACTAGCAAAATTTTCGTACGTTGCAACGGAACAACGAGATGCAAAGAGGGGAAGCAAAGAGGAAGCAAATGGAGAGCGAAGGTCCGTGCGGCGGCACCTGAGCTCCGAGCGGCGGCGAGGGATGCAGTGGAGGGGCAAACTGGAGAGCGAAGGTCCAGCGGCGGCGCGGAGTCTTCGAGCGGCGATGGGAGGGAGGGGCGCAGGCTGCGCGGGGCGGATGGGGATGGAAGAGAGAGACGTAGGAGGTCTTTTTTTATCCAAGCCCTCCCTTTCTTTTCAGCATTGAGACGGCGGGTTAATTTTATAAACACTCAAGGGTTTTCTGCAAAATAATCAGACGGACAAAAATTTTGGATAGAAACACTACTTGCTTTATAGATAGCTATATATATATATATATATAACTTTAAAAGTAAGGGTGTCTTTAACTTTGTGTACCATTGGACTTTGATTAAGAAATATTATCAGATAGATATTTAGTCTAAATTAATTTAATTTCATCAAATTAAGCAAAAATATAATGAAATAAATATTGACTTACTGATACTTTAAACTGATTAGAAATTTGGTAAAAGTTTAAAATATTTATGACTCGGATATTATGAGTTAGAAAAGTATATTGATGAATAGGATAAATTATATGTTATCATCAAGAGGCATGTGAACCCTTGCATCTCCTTATAATTTACTTACCCCAGTTGACTACGGTCAAACATCATAGCTAATGAGGCCTGATGTAGCCTCTAGGACATGTCTGTGATTTACCATAAATATGGGACTAAAATATAAAATCGCCAAAAGCTACAGATTGTCATCTTCCTCCCGTCCTCACGTGGAAGGTGACAACGCTCGGCCATGCCTTCGGCCGCCGGCGATAGGAGGACGTCAGGGAGGCATCCTGCCTCACAGGCGCTTCTCTTCCTTGTTCGACGGCGACGCGCTAGCTCACGTTTGCAGCGTGTGCTCGGCCGTTGCTCAGGGCAATGCACAGCGAGACAGAAGGCGCGTGAGTCGGGCTCGCCTGCTGGAGGTGAGGAAAGCGAGGCAACAATGAAGCGAGAGGTTATACGGATCGAAAATTTTATAGATTTGGGGAAAGATTTGATAATCGAAAAGTTATAGATTTTTTTAGTAGTTAAGATAAGCTCTATCATACGTATAACTGTGTTTTTTTAAAAAAAATAGCTAGGTGGACTGCGGGTTAATTTCGGAAAAACTCAAGGGGTTTTCTGCAAAATAGCCACGAACAAAATTTTGGTGGAAACACTACTTGCTTTATAGATAGTTATGAGCTCCGTGCGTTGCAACGGGAAGGAGGGGCGAGGCCGAGCAGAACTGCGAGGGGTGCGGCGCGGGCGCGGCGAGAGCTTCGAGCAACGACGGGAGGGAGGGGCGCAGCGCGGTGCGGCGCGGCGTGGATAGGGACGGGAGGGAGGGGCACAGGGGGAGGGGCGCAGAAGATCTTTTTTATTCAAGCCCTCTCTTTCTTTTTAAGATTGAGCATACATGTTAATTTTATAAACACTCAAATTTTCTACAAAATAGTCATACAAAATAGTCAGACAAAATTATTTTGGATAGAAACTCTATAGTTATAGATTAAGGACAAACCTTCTCACATTCCAGATAGGCAACAGAGCTGAGATGAGGCACATCTCATATATATAGGAGAAACATTAATCCAGTACTGAAAAAACTTCCTGAAAATTGTTAAGTAAATTAGCGAACAATATATAGCTAGTAGCTACAGATCGTAGGTTGATCAGAAGCTTCAAGCTTAATTGTCTGCGGAGGGATCAGATCATGATCGACTCCCTTCCGGTCTTCCGCATATCATGGCTCCTCCGCCGGCAGTGGCACGGCCAACGGCCGCGGCCCTCTCCGCCGCCGCGCGGGCCAGTCGGGAGCTCCGGCGACGACGCTGACCAGCAGTAGCAGGACGCCCGCGCTGTGAGGAGGAAGTGCTGTAATTGTATAAACTTAATTGCACTGTACCGCGTTTTTGTCAGATTATAGTGTTCAGAATTGCACTGTACCGCGTTTGTTCATTATACTGTAATTATATATATATTTAAAGATAGTTGGCAAAAACCATCTTTTCACTTATATGGGAGCAATTTGTACTATCGTAACATGAAGCCCTGGCAGACTGGCAGTGTGTGTATCATCAGTGTATGCATGCTTTAATTAATTTGCTTGCCATGTTGCACCTAGCATCAACTTTATGTGGAATGGGAATGTAATGCATGACAAAGTAAATTGCTACAGTATATAGAAACGGCAGAAACCATTTTGCATCAACTAGCTTATTTGAAATTTTTTATTAAATTAATTAATAAATACTTATTTAGTTCAAGTAATACTATAATTTTTCTTATTGAACAAATAGGTAATTTGAAAATTTGGGAAAAAATCAACTGTGAAATGGAAAATGACTCATTGAAACATAATATAATAATATAGATTATGTGATCCATATATCAGTGGTTGGGTTGATGTAGAAGTGAATACCGATGATGTGAGAATAGATACCACACTACTAATATGTGAGAATAGATACCATCACTACAGTAGATTGAAATCTGACATGCATTAATTTCATAAACTGTAAAACTCTAAAATGATGATTTTCATGTATCTAGCTAGTAAGAACGTGGTCACCAAGTAAGTTGTGCTGTTTGTTCCTCAATTGATGTGTGTATATATTGCCTGATCTATTTGTTTCATATAGAAAACAATATTAATCCGTAGTATCATTTTAGCTGTTGCTAGATCATCGATCCATAAACTGAGCATTTGCAACACACACATATATAAATACCATAAAAAAGAGCTGAGAAATGGAACGTTGTGTATTAATTAGCTACCTCTTCGTCTATAAAAATGACACTTCTTAATACTATGGTGTGTCATATTTTATATTAAATTTGTTTCTATAGGACGAATGAAGTAGTGAATTGAGGAGGCAGATATATATATATATATATATATATATATATATATATATATATATATATATATATATATATATATATATATATATATATATATATCCAAAGATTGATAGTATTCACCCCCAAAAAAGACAACATTGTGCTACAGCCATTATTGGACTAAATAGACGCTTACCAATTGTTCAGCGCAATGTCCTATGAACATATATAGCAGTACATTATATTATTGCATAGGGGGATAGCGGATGCCCTATGTTGCAGAAACTAGCCATATGTATCAGCATGCTGCAGCCTAGCTAATCAACTGCATGCATGTCCCCTTATATATATACTTCATATGTTAATAGTAAGATATATAGTCACACTACTACAACGGTATAGGAATAACCGGGTGCAAAGTGAAATTCTATGCTAAATAACCGGGTGCAATTAATTACACCGTGCACAGGCAAAACTGGTTAAAACTAGAAATTAATCAATGCAACAAATAAGGGGCATTAAAACATTTGCATACTCACTAGCATCGTGCTTTTTATCCTTGCTCTTGATCTGTAGTGTACATATGCAAGCCAGCTTCATATCTCTGACCAGGAAGCATGTAATCATGCTTCTGTTTACATATCCTACCTATATGTTTGCTTTTGCAGAATTGCAGATTCATCTCATAGCAATTATATCAGGGTCCAAATCCAATTGCAAATATCAGCTCGTGCTTGTTTCATGTTGTTTGTGTACTATATATCTGATAACCATTAATAGGCTTGACATTTCCTCATGAATTTAGTGTGGCATACCTGAACAATGCCTGTTTCCACTGCAAAGAATTGAATCTATATAAAAAAAAGTACTACTGAAAATAAGTTGACATAAGTAGTCATCGAGCTTAATTTATACACTACAAAATGGTGCATACATTAATTAATTATACATTTCAACAGATGCATCAACCAGCGGCACAGCACATTTAGAACAGAAAGTTAAAAATACATGCATCTCTCTAGTTACAATTTGATAACACATCAAGCTAGTGACATATAACAACAACAATACAGTACAGAAAAACACAAGACTAATATAAGCTATTCGAATCGGTCGACGAGCGAGATGCATGGCTAGTTGGCTGCTTATCGGTTCGAACGAGCTCACCCGTAGAGGACTAGATCAACGCCATGCATGATCCAGGTCTCTAGAGTCGCCGCCGCCGGGCATCGCGGAGCCGCCATGGTTAGGGTAAGCAGGGCGATTCCCGCCATGAGGAAGGCGAAGGAGAGCAGCACGTGGCCGATGGGGATGGAGAGCTCGGGGACGGCCCCGAGGATGATGGAGGCGGCGCCCCACATGAGGAAGATGACGGCCGCGCGGATGGTGCGGCTGCGGAACATGGGGATCGGCCCTTCGGCTGCATCGCCGCCGCGCTCCAGTTCGACCAGGCGGGCGCCGTCGTAGACGTTGCCGCGGCCGTCCATGGCGGTGCTAGCTTGCTACTTCGCTGCTGCAGTATGGTGATCAGACGGCGACGACGACGGCGACGGCGACGACGACGGCGGCGGCGTCTGGTAGTGCTAGGGTTTGACTTGAGGAATTTTGTGCTCGTATATTATTCTTTCACGCGATTAAATAAGGGGAAAATAAATGAAATGATAAGGTAGTAGTAGGAGCAAAAGAAAACACGAGGAAATTTCTCAAATTACAGCTGATGCGTTGTTATTATGAAACGGTACATAAATTCACAGGGGTAAGTAGTAAAATTAAATTGATGGAAGGGTGAATTAAAGGCTCCCCATATCCTAACGCACGCTGTCGTACTGTAGCATAAGGCCCGTTTGCAATTTTGGGTCCATATTTTGCTGACCAGGATCGGGCCCTACAAAAGCCTACATCCAAAACATGATCATATGGGCTGAAATATGGGCCTTCATTTACAAGAGGCTTTCTAATATTATGGGCCTTTTTTGGGAGGACATTCTGCAGTCTGCAGTGGCCTCTACAGTTGAGTAGGAATTGGTGGGAGCTTTCATGAGGGTTAGAAGCAGGTTTACAAAACCGTCGATAACCGTATGGTTATTATGTGTTTATTGTAGAAATACGGTAAAGATAAATTTGTGGTAGCCTCATTAAATTTAAAAAATAAAAAATAATTTAAATTTTTGATAAATTTTATATGGTTTTTCACGACTACAACCATGCTTACTGTCAAGGTGCGGTAACCCCTCTTGACGATAAGGAAAACCTCGTAAATCACCTAAACAACAGCAATCTTAGCTCGTAGGAGATCAAATAACCATCCAATCAAGAACAAAAAAATAAATAAATGAAAGCGTCCAAAAGAGAGCCGAAAGGAGGCCAGGAGGGCCTTATTAACTAATAAAAAACCACTCACCAATTAAGCACCTACTGTGATGAGAATCAAACTGAGCGAAATTTCATTCAGTTGGCTCTCTAATCAACCATGCATCGATCTCCACCAAATTATATATATACCCTTTGAGAATTAAGCTGAAATAAATATAGCTGGCCGCCTGGTTGGTCCTTCATGCCCAGTTTGCTAGTATATACATGGGAGAAGCAAGAAAATCAAACAAAGTACTACAGATTAAAACAAAAACCATATTAGTCCCCTGTAAGCTCTATATCAGCTTATCCTAATGAAGACATAGTCATATACATATATAGAGCTTACAGAGAACGAATTAATTGAAGCAATTCAAGCTCAACTTATCCTAATGGATGATATAGTCATACATATAGAGAGATTACAGAGGATGAATTAATTGAAGCAAATTAAGCTCTACTAGCTGTCTGATAGGCGAACGAGAAGATAAAAGATAGCAACGTACCTACGTAGCTGCTCTGCTGCTCACCGTAGCAGCATCGCAGACGGCGCCGGCGGCAAGCCGGCCGGCGCCGGTCTTCCACCGGACGCCTGTTGCAGGGTAGATCCCGGTAGCTAAGACATATACGAGACTCGCTCTTGCAGGTTAGAGACGTTGACCTGGAGAGAGGCCAGTATATATAGCCACAACCAGTAAAGCAGTAACATGTCCAATGGCCTCAAGCAAGGTTAGCAGAGAAGGATTATAAAAACTAGAAACCAATAATCAGACGATCGACTGGGTTTTGTTTACTACACGGATTTCTTCTAGCTACACCGTTCAATCAGATCGATCGATCGTGCTCCAGCTGGAGCATCAAACATTAATACATGACAGAGATGTATATGTGGCAGGTGAACGCTCCAACACCACGCAGGTCTGTAGATTGAAATGGTTCGTAGCGAACACGCGATCTGTACCGACCAATTGGGTCAGGGAGCGCGACGACGAAGAACAGGGACAGTTTTACTTTTGGGTGATGAACTTCAATCGAAGACAAATTCTTTGAACGGGACGGATGAAAATGTTGGTTTTTGTCCTGAGACTCGATGACAATGACATGTTCCTAATTTAATTTGTACGGAGTACTGAGCTTGGGTGACCCGGGCCTGCTAGCTACAGTGATCTACAGGGCAGCCAGAGGCCGGCCCAACTTACTTCGGATGGTCCGTATTTTAATCTGGAGTATTCTAACCAAAAATACAGTTCAATTTACGCGAGAAAATACGGAAATGGAATGGGGGCATTAACTAATAACTACAATAAATCATTCACAAATTATTTGGTTGCTTCGTTTTCCTTTGTATTTTTGGCGAACAAAGTAATACTAGCAATCTGGCGTACGTTCTCGCCATGTATTTGCGGTGTGACGCGCACCGATCACTAACTACTGCACTTGATCAACCCATTCCTCAACGAACAACAACTAATCGAGACCATGCCAACAACCAAACCACGAGACCGGCATTCATGCATGCATTCGCCCGCCAAAAAATGCTAAGAGAGCATGTAGTCATGCGTCGATCCATCTCAACTCTCACGCCAAAACCATCAATTAATTAACACTTCCCGTCTGAGAGAGAGCAAGAGGGGAAGGGTCCGTCGGCAGCGTCCGGTCGAAAATCGCTATAACTCTGATAAGCTACCACTACTTAAAAAACATGCATAGGTATCGACCTAATAGGTGTCGGTTCAACAAAAATCAACACCTATTAAAACAATAGGTAACGGTTCTAAAAAAACCGGCACTTATACTATAGGTGTCGTTTTTTTCTTAAAAACCGACACCTATAATATATTATAGGTGTCGGTTCTCAAGAAAAACCGACACCTATCGTATAAGTGCCGATTTTTTATAAAAAACCGACACCCACCACAGCATGAGCCGAGCCGACACGGTGCTGAGCCTTATCTCTTCTCACCATCACATCTCCTCACTCGCTCACTCTCATTCATCTCTTTTCACTCTCTCCACCATGGCCGCCCGGGAGGCTCCCCTCCCTTCTCACTCGCGACGACAGGAGGCGGCGGGAGACCGGGCCGGGACGAGGCTGCGGAGGCCGTGCGGCGGAAGGATGCGGCGAGAGGGTGGGCGCGGCGGCGGAGGCCGGCGTCGGGCGAGGCGACGGGAGGCCGGCCGGGCGGCGGCGGAGACGGCGGAGGCCGAGGCGGCGGCGGGAGGCGGGGCGGGTAGCGGCGGCGAGAGGGCGGTGGAGGAGCCCTCCCCCACCGATCCGGAGAGGAGGCGGCGGCGGCAATGGATGTGCCCTTCCCCCACCTGATCTGGCGAGGGGAGGCGGCGGCGGTGGTGGAGGTGCCCTCCCTCCATCGGATCTGGCGAGGGGAGGCGGCGGCGACGGCGAATCGACCATCGTCGGGTGCTTCCACGGGCGGGGCATGGCGGGGCCGGGCGGTGCATGGAGAGGGATCCCAACAGCGACCCGACGACGGTGACCCGATCGGATCTTGATTGTTCTTAGCTCTGTTTCTTGATTTTGTTGTCCTCCTTCTATGAAGGTTGATTGTGTGTTCTTGATTTTGTTGGTTGTCCTCAAGGATGGAATGGATTATTTTTATTGTTGATCTGTAAGGATGAAATGGATCTACTGTCAAGTATAATTGTTGTTGGTGGATCTGTTATGTTTTGGATTAGGGGCATCTTGAGCCATGGATGGAATTAGGGGCGGCTTGAGCCGATGCGATGAGCCATATATATTTTTTGAATCGGGAGAGTACAAAGGTGCCGATTTTATAACCGGCACCAATAACCTAGCATATAGGTGTCGAGTAATTGGTGCCGGCTACGAAACCGGCATCTATGTCAGGTTTGCAACCCACACCTTTAAAATCTTTTGTACTAGTGTATAATAGTACAATATGTTAGATTTAAAATAATCATTCGTAATTAATGATTCAAAGACGTAGACTTTGGCTGAATTTTATTATTAAATATCATGTCTTTACGTCGTTGACGTGTTTAGATTTTTGATGTTTTTTGTGTTTGATTTTCTACCGTGATTTCCAATCGATTTTAAGACAAGCCAAATCTTTAACACACAATACACACGAGATGCGCGCGCAAGGACACGGCGCAACAGCAGCAGCAACACGCGCCGTCGTGGCGAGCCACGCGGGGGAGGTCAAGCCGAGGCGCCCGCTGCTGCTGCGCCGGCCGAGGGATCGTCGACGTCGACGTCGCCGCCGGCCCCGCCACAGCTAGGGATACCGGGGAGCGCCGATCCCAGTTCCCGACGCTGCTGGTGCCAGGATGGCTGATATGCTATGTTTTGTTTTTTTTATATCATGTTAGTGACAGGTTGAAATTAATTGGCACGTCCGCGTTTCATCAATTTTAGAACATGTACTGAAGCTAAACAGATCTTCCAAACCACGTGTATGTGGCACGCGAGATTCACGTCGGTGGTATGGATTTGATGTCAACACACACTACCCATGTGTTTTGCTTTCCTGCACCGGCTCGGCTCGAACAAGGAAGAAGCGGTCCATAATGCGAACGTCTGCGGCAGTGACACTTTGATGCTCTTGTCGCTCTCTAACTGCGACGACATCGAAGACAATGACACAGCTAGCGACGGGCTTCTCGGCTGTAGAGATGCTTGCGCTCGAGATCGCCAGAGGATTCATCTGCTTCATGTTTGCTTTTATCATGATACGATTCAGTGGCTCTCCCTTGCGTGTGTATTTGTAGGAGACAGGCATAAAAAGAGCCTAGGTCTCCAAGTTGAGCAGGGCGAAGTCCACATGTGTTGTGCATGTCGTGTAGGATCTCGGATCGATATGGACTTCCCGCTGCATACAATTTCATGTTTGGACTGGATTGAGAGAAACATACGAGTGGAAAGTGAAGCCCGTATGTGATAGAATCGACGGACGCAGTCGTACCATGTGGACAACACAGTCACATGGAATTGCGGAGGACAGACATTGACATACAAAATTTTTAGGTAACGATCAGAAAATTAGCAAGTTTTTAAGTAGTTAAGATAAATATTATATATACATATATATATATACATATACTTACGTATGTATATTTTTTTCCATGTGATTACGTCTATTGCTAGCTTCAACAAACATCAATTGGGCTAGCCAACTAAAGATTAATCGGGTCCTCTAGCTGTGGAGGCCTGAATGTACGCAGGCCTCCATTGCTGGATTGGATCACATCGAAGTCAAAAGAGAAAGTTGCACGTAAATTAGGCGCCAAATTAATTAGTGCGTCATGGACAAAAACTAACCGGTATTTGGCGCCATAAATAATTGGAGGAGCAGGAGTATTTTGCGGCAGAGGCGCAGGAGCTGTGCCTCCCGCGAGAGGGGCAGGAATTCACTCGCCAAGGATCCTAGCCGTCAGATGAGAATCCTGCGCTGCCCATCACATCACATCATGTCTCCCCAGCACTTCCTCGTTTTTTTTTCTTCTCTCCTTTTATTTACTGCACAGTAGTACTACCGCTATGACTACGGTCAAATGTTCACTGCTGCTCGAGGCAGTGAAAAATACTACTAGCCTCTTCATTGTTTCTGCGATGCTGCTGCTACCCCTAGCGTTGGCTAGGGTCGTGTCAAGTCCGAGTCTACACGTAACACTCGGACCAAACTGTAATAAAAACCAAGAAGGTAAAGGGGCATTTACGAAAAGCTGGCACGAGTCAAAAAAGGGAAAAACAAAAACAACCTGGCAAAGGCCAATGGTGGCTGCAGCACTTATCACTGTAGCAGTAGTAATAAAGGTAACATGAAAAGAAAATCCTAGTAAAAAAAACAAGTAGTTCCTTTGCCACTGCAAAGCCAAAGAAAGAGAGGAGCAAAAAAAAAATTTACTCAACCACACACACACAGACCACATGGACGCTCAACTTTGGCAGCGCTTCCGTCGCTGCAGGCAGCAGCAATGCAGCAAACAGCAAAGCCAGCAATAGCATCCACCGCTCTCTCCAAAAATGGGCCCTTTTTTTCACAAAAGTCTCGCTGTTTGCAGCAACAGCAGGAGCTCTGCACTCATCCGTTCTTCATTTCAAGCCCCAATTTTTTACTGCCACAGTGAGTAATTTACACGAGAATTCAGATGCCAAGCACATGGCGCAGCACTGTGCCCGATCACCGGCACACATGGGAGGAGGAGCTGGCGCTCAGCTCTCCGATCTGCCCACTGTTTAAACCGGCATCTTCCATCAGTTTGCATCAGTAACTAATGCCCACGAGGCCGGGTAAAAAGTTACTACTAGTTCGACTCAACATCTCAACCCCAAAGCGTGAAAAAGTTACTGCTACCATCTTTCAGAAAGGATCAATCTTTTGTCAAACGCACATGAAACCATCATCTGGGTTAACGGCAAGAATAGAGCGTGTGCAATACTTTTCTGTTTTTCTCTTCGTTCGAGCTCAGATCAAAAGTGAAGTTACAAAGCAGAAACAGAAGAATGCGAAATGTAGCAAAGAACATTAGATTGGATTTACATGAGAATAGTGAGATTGAGCAAAATGGATGGACCAATTAGCTGATCCGATCTATCTAGCCTCCTCCCAAAACATCAAGCAAAATGACTTCACAAACCAAACTATCATCTCACCATATTCGTTTCTCTCCTCCCAATTTGAAATTTCTCTTCACTCCAAATCCCAAACTAAATTTCTCTCCTCACCCTGTTCTCTCTTTTTTTTGTTTCCTTTTCTTTGGAAAGGAAATGCTACGACTACTTGGCTAATTGAGGTTACATTGCTAATGCTGCTAGCTTAGTCAAAACGGAGGTCAGTTGCTGGTACCAAGATCTCTGGATGCGCCACCGGCAATGCCGGAGTGGGGCGTTTTCTTCCGGCCAAGAGCCGACCGAGGCCGCGATGCCGACGAGTCCTTCGCCGGCGCGTCCTTCTTGTCCTTAAAGAATCCGAACACCGGCCGGGAGCAGACGGGCACGTTGAGCACGACTGGGGTGGCGCGGACGCCGGCGGAATAGGACCGATCCATAACGCGCGACCGCGACCGGAGGGTCGAGTGGACGCTCCCCGCCGGCGAGCTCGAGCTGCGTTCCAAGCCCTGGAACACGATCTTGCCGGACGAGTTCATGCGCGGCGAGTCGACAGAGGCCACCTGCGGCGGAGGAGGCGGGGTCGAAGGGCGGCGCCGGGCGGGGCTCTGGATCGCCACCCGGGCCTTGGAAACGGCGGCAGCGGCGGTGGCACCGGCGGTGGCAGCAGGGTGCGGCTGTGGTTGAGACCGGACGAGGCGGAGGCGGGGCCGTGGGGTAGGGTCGACGGAGTCGAGGGAGTGGCGGGGGAAATCGTCGTGCTCGTGGCAGGAGGACGACGACGACGACGAGAGCGAAAAGCGGGAGGATGCGAGTGAGAGGGACGCCTCGGAGTCGGAGCTGTCGCGGAGAAGCGGCGCCACGGAGAGGTCCGACGCGGCGGCGCCAGACGCGCGGCCGCCGTTCCGTTGGAGCAGCAGGAGCTTGAGCGACCTGGCCGACGAGTTCGAGGATCTCGATGGAGTCGTCGCCGTCGCCGCCACCGACGGCGATGCAGATGTCGACGCAGACGGTTTCGTCGGCGTCTGGACCTTCTTGAGCCGGAGCAGCTCCCTCCATCTGCTCGAGCATGTCGGCGCCTTGGGGGAGAACACGTACGGGTCGAACGCCTCGGCCGCCACCGCTGGCCGCACCGTCTTCACTAGCTCCGGCACCGGCGGGGTCTCCGCCGTCGCGCTCTCCCTCTCCCGCGGGACCCGCTCCCGCGCCGTCTTCTCCGTCACCACGGGATGCGGCCGGAGCGGGAGCAGCTTCCCATCCGCGAACAGCTCATCCGCCGGCAACATGGTCGCAGATCCACCAAGGCTGAACTCAAAGTCAATGAACTCCTTCGACACGGCCGGCTCCACCGCCGCCGCCGCAGCTGACGACGACGGCAGCAATGCGGCAGGCTCCTGCGCCGCCACGGCCTCGCGGCCGAACGACACGCGCGGCGGGCCTAGCCACCCGAACGAGACGGCGGGCGGCGGCGACGGCATGGTGCTAGCGACGGCGGATGCCATGGCCGGCGGCGAGGCGCATCAAACGGTGGGAAGAGTACACTGCTGATACTGTACTTGGAGAGTGAAGTCGAGAGATTCGATGAGAAAAATCCGAGAAAGAGACAGGAGCAAGCAACCCTGGTAAACAAAACCTCCCCTATATATAACCCCGCACGGTAAATCTCCTGACAACCGGGGCCCGTCTCATCGAGCCATCCAATCACTGGCCGCCACGCCATCGTGTTGATTTCTGGGTTACAGGGTGAAACGGGGAATTAATCCGCGGTTAATATTTTTGACAGGTGGTAGGTGGTTCCACTACAGCCATTTCTGTTTCAGAAAAAAATGGCGTGGTTGTTGTCTTTGCAGGCAAATCAAATCAAACAATATTGCTGCGACATGCTACTGCAGCAGCAGGGGTACTCCAAAAGCGTAACGTTACGCTGCATGTACAGTATCAACACGCCACGACAAACCAGATCAGTTTACTGAATTGAACAACGGTTAATACTAAGAAATGCAATTACTATTACTACTGCGTGATGTGTTTTTAACCACCATTTAACCTGTCATGGGGTGAAGTGGTTAGCCGCTGGGAAAATCTGTCACGCTAGCATTCAGTCTACTGAGACCCCACAGTGTAACGCCATGATGGATGCCGAGCCAAAACAGTGCCGACATCGGCGACGAGATGGGCGATCCGTGAAAGGATGCCACATTTGGGCGGACGGATTCGACCGCCGACGGCGACGTTCGCCGCGATGGAAAGTACAGCAACAGCAACAACGTGAGTGTGTCTGTGACTGCGATCTGTTGATGCTGAAAGTGAAAGCCACCTATGTACTACTACTACTCGTAAAAGGGCTAAAAAGATAGACACATGTTAACCTGTCATCTTTTATAGACACATGTTAACCTGTCATCTTTTTTTTTTACTTCCTTGTAGTTAGCGCGGTAATTACATTTTTTTTAAACTTGACTTGGGTGTGGTAACGGCTCTCTAATCCGGGCGTAAAGAATTTACTTGATAGGCTCCCCGGGCCGTGCGATCCCCCACGTTGACCACACCGAGACTCGAGGGGCACGTGACGGCCCACCACCCAGCTTCCCTTATCCGTATCCGGGCCGTCGGATACGATCCGAGGGCGGAGAGCGAGCGGGTGACCGCCTCGGCGGCCGCGGGGCGCGTCACGTGAGATCCAGCTGTTGATGATCACCGGCGGCCGCTCCACGTGGCGGCCGGAGTTAACACCGACAGGCGCGGGCCGCGAGGCGCTGCCGCCCCTCGTGGATAGCATTGCAGGTCCATTTTTCGCTTCGCCCCCTCCTTTTACAAAAAATACAATGACTGAAAATTTGAAGTGAATCAATCAAATGAATCGTATCTCAATAGGGCTGTCATTGAAATTGTGCACGAGATGAAGGGTGAGAATGTAAAATATACCAAATCAAGAGGATGACGGAAAACCTTGGCGCCAACAAACAGTTTTGGCGCTCGCGGACCCGGCAATCGGACGGTCGAGACAATGCGCCGCAACCGCCATCCGACCGTCGATCATCCGTCCCGGGAGAACATCAATCTCGCCACGAGGCCGACAGAGGACGGGGACGTCAATCATTTGGGCAGAGTGTAAAAGACAACACTACCCCTGACATTTGTCGTCTTGTGCCGTAAACCATGCCGGTCAAAGCTGTCAGTGTGAGGGTATGACCGGGATTTCTACCCACGGTCGGAGTATGAGTACACACGTCGTACGCACGAATCGTAACGAGTCTATCCAAGCGGAGTGGATGGTGGCCGTACGATGGTAAGGACGGACGCCGCGGCGAGACATGCGCCCTCTTTCCCCGTTTCCCGTTGCTGCTGCACGTATAATCTTGTCGTTTTGGACGTACGCAGCATGTGTTACACGGCCGAAATAAACAAAGCCGTTCTTTTACGTGTACGATTTGCGGCTGCGTCGTGTCGTAAGTGCAATGAAGTACTGTTAGTCCGTACGAGAATAAAACGACTTTTAGGATAGGATATGGTTATTAAAAAGTATTTCAAATATAATTAAATGAAAAAAAGATTGTGATTGAATAAAAATAAAATAAATGATAAAAGATTATGATTGATTGAGAAAAAATAATAATAATAAATTTATTATATTATAAAATAAATTATGAAACTAAAAATTACTATACTTTGAAATGAGATAAATACTTATTCTTTTTATATCAAATATAAAAAATATTGAATATATGGGGTATATTCTAAATGTTCAGATTCGTACTCCTTTAACCAAAATTTTTGTATTTTGAGTGATTAACAGTAGCATCATTGGGACCTGCAGGTTGCAACGTGTGTAAAACTCGTTACAGGTGGGATAGTGGCAATGCGAAGACGCTGTGATCGCCTTATCGTACCTATCAGACGGATGCTCGTACGTACTACTGCTACATATACTGTAGTACACCATACTGTACTGTACTGTACTGTCCATAAAGGGCTGATGGCCCTGTCAGGTTGGTGGGCCCACCGGTGGGCCAGTGGTCAGGGGAGGAAGGGCGGAGTGGTGGACGGTCAAGTCAAGGCGGCGCTCGAGGGCCGAGGCCATCATCGGTGGCGCTGAGCCATCCATCACCTGACCCTGCCACCGCCGCAGTGGCATCGCAGGCAATGGCTCAGTGGGCCCCACGTGTCAGTGAAGGAATCGTGCCCGTGAAGAAGGTGGTGGTTTCGTCGTCGGTCTGGTATGCGCTGGGGATGGGTCGCGTCGGCACATTGCCCGCCCGTGTTTCGCTCCATTTTTTTCTTTTAAAAAAAACTTTATCGACAACTAATTGATTGTATTTTTTATTTTAAAGGGGAAAAAAATAAGATGTTCCTATCTCTCACTAATCTCGCCCACTAATTTTCCTACTCCTACTAGAGTAATTTTCAGAAACTAGCGGTGGGCAGGCGCAGGCAGGCAGGCAGGCAGCACGTAGCCGACACTGACACGACGGGATTCGCCTCCGTTAACCGATTCGTTATCAACCGTATCGGCGGCAGCAGTAGTAGGTTGCCAAGCATAGGCTAGGCTTTCCGCCATCGCGCAAGGATCGGGAGGAGGAGGGGCGAATATTTTGCTGCGCGCGCACATCCACGCAGATCAGCCGTGGCTCGTTAAACGAGACGATTTACTCCTGCGTGGCCTGCTGCTGATGATAGTACGACCCTAATAAACTAAAGCCATCTTAAAATTTAAATTTTTAAACTTAATTTTAAAATATTTTTAACTTAGTGTTTTAGTTGATTTGTAAGTCACTAATTAAATCTTGTTTTTTCATTAAGACTTATATTTTATCTCGATTTTCGATTTTCGTTAGCAGGTTTTCAACTATTAAAATGTGTGTGTTTCGTATATTTTTTAAATATTACATATGTTTATTTTTAAAGTTTTTAATAATTAAAAAGTTTTATCGTTTTACGTACATCAATTTAATCTATTAAGATTAAACATCTCTTTACACGTATATAAAAGTTTTAAATACAAATTAAATTTTATTCTTGAATAAGCTGTTTTGTCTTATTAGAAAAAATGATCAACCGATGAGAACCTATCACTATTTGAATTGTGCTGAAATGGCTAGTGAGTGATGTTTGGATTATTTGCGCAGACACTGCGTTTCCAAAGTTCAGACAATTCGGCACGATTCATTTTGACGTTAAAATTAGCCGTGCCAAAATTTGATAATACGATAAATACTGAGTATATGGGTGTTGTTTTAGTTCGATGACTGGAGAAGTAGTAGTACCGAATACTATGAGGGTACTGTTTGGTTCCTTTTGGCTATGGCTGCACATCCATCGTGGGAGCACTTTTGCTAATAGCAGTGGTTGTAGCTGTAGCGACAGCCACAACTAAGATTTTCTATACCGTCATCCCATGGTAACCAACAAAACCACATAAATTTTATCTTTAAAAGTTAAAATTTTCAAATATCACAAAAAATCACGGTAACTACGTGACACAGTAATTGTGGTCTTTGACTTGAAAAAAAAGAAAAAAATTACTATTACTATAATAAGTGTTACATCGCAAGATAATGTCCACGAGTATCACATTCTGATTATGAAGCGATGCCAACTTTTGTTCATGTCAAAATATAAAGTTAGCTTAGCAATCAACGGAACACACATATAACATTAGTACAGAAACACACGTAGGTGCTAGTTGGGAAACCCTCTTGAGGGTTGGTTTGCCAACCGACACCTATTTGTTGGCACCAATAAAAAAAGTGTCAACCGTCACTTTTTAGATCATGGAATCAAAAAACATTTGGCTCGATGCATCGGCTTGTCAAGTTGATGAATCGAGCCGAGCAATCCTCCCATCCACTACACAAATTTTGAACAAAATCTATGTATAACAAGAATTCATCCACATCCATCCATAACAACGATTCACATAACAATCACTCCAATCCACAGATCGATTCACAACACACATTTTGAGAAAAAAAAAGAATCCACACCTCTGTCGCCCGCCGTCGTCTTCGCGCCTACGCCGTCCCGCCGAACCCCGCTGGCCTCCGAAGCCCTTGCCACCGAACCCCGCCAGCCTCTCCGCAGCCCCTACCGCCAACCCCACCGGCCTCCGCCGCCTCCCGCCTGCCTCCTCCCGCCGACCGCAGGAGGGTCCTCCACTTGTCGCCGCCGCTCCCCTCGACGACGGGCTCGCCTGCCGCCAGATCTGTGAGCCCTGCCGCCAGATCCGTGAGCTCAAGATCTCCTTCCCGCCGATGCCGATGCCGGTGTCCCCGTCCCCGCTGATGCCGATGCCGACCGCCGCGTCCCCATCCTCGTCCCCATGCCCGCGTCGTCCCTCCGCCGAAGAGAAGAAGAGAGCTTCAAGTGAGAGAAGAAGAGAGAAGCAGAGAACAGAGAAGAAGATATAAGGACACGGCTGGCTTGGAGAATTCGAGGCATATAAAAAACCCCATCGGCTGACTTGCGGCTCGGCTCGGTGGTTTAGGTGCCGGTTTTTAAGAAATCAGTACCTATAATATATTATAGGTATCAGTTTTTTTTAAAAAAACACCTTTAATATATTATAGGTGCCGGTATTTTAGAAAACATTACTAATATTATAGGTGTCTTTTTAGAACCGACACCTATAAGATATTATAAGTGTCGTTTTTTAAAATGATTTCTTTAGAACCAACACCTATTATTTTAATAGGTGTTGGTTTTAAATAAATCGATACCTATAAGTCGGTCCCAATGAGGGTTTGTAGTAGTGCAATAAGCTATGGTAGATTAGTTAAATTTGTTTTGATACCTGACTGTAGTAAAATTTAGCTATGTCAATGTTTAGTATGGTTGGGCATGATAAGAGTAGCAAATTGAGCATGCTATGCTATATGCATGCATAGATCCACCACAGTTTGGATCATTTCTCAGTTTCTCCAAATGGATCCATGCAGATTTTCCAATAAAGAAATGGAACTAGGCCGTGGAGACACACTAGACTAGGTATCCAGTCCCGTGTAGCTAGCCTATAGATGGCCAGATGGGCCAGGCCTTCTCGTGCCGGTCCGGGCATGCACGCCTTATAGCACAGCTCGGCTCGGCACGGAAAAGAGTGGGCTGTGCCGGCACAGCCCGATCGGGCGTGCCGTGCCTGGGCTGACGCTCAAGCCTGTGGGTCGACACAACACAACACGACTCCAGTGCGTGCCGGCAAGGCACGGCACGCACGCCCGGCCGCCTCGACTCCACCATCCGCGGTCCGCAACTCCGCACTAGTGCACCACCACACCCCCGCAGTCTGGTCCCACAAGCGCACATGGCCGCACGTGACGCGGTAGGCAGTGGCGCAAGCTGCAAGTCCTTCGCCCCCTCCGGCCCTCCCTCTCCCTCTCAGGTCACTGTCGTCGTTTCTCCTCTCCTCGCAGCAGTCGCCATCTCCGCGCCGCCACGTCTATCCTGCGCGCCGCCGTTGCCACCGTCCTCCTCGTCATCGTCTTCGTCGCCTCTCGCCGCCGCCGAGAAGACCGGCAACCACATCCCCTCATCTGCCAACGACCGACGCCATGAGCCCCGCCCGCGGCGCCGCCGGACCCGCATGGGTCGGGTAGGAGAAGACCGACGCGACGCGAGGATTCTAGGGTTTCCGCTGTCGTCGTGATTTTTATTTTCGATGGTTTTTTTACGGAGTCTAGGGTTTCCTGGTCATTTCCGTCGCCCGTGGGCTGTTCAGGCACGTGGGCCATATGTGAGCCCGTGCCAGCACGGCACGGCCCGACACCCCGTGGACCGTGCTTGGGTCGAAGGTGAGATACGTGGACCGGCACGACACGATCCGTCACAGTAACTGTGTCTAACGAGACATGCTTAAATAGGTTGTCCTCATCCGTGTCCGTATCGGACCGGGCCGTGCCACCCGATTGATCATTTATAAGCTAGCCACAAACTCGTGTGACGGCTCAGCTCGTAGACTACTCCTACCCGTACTACGTATTTGTTCCAGCCATCCATGTAGACAAAACAACCTTTGCGTGTCCAACTCATTACTGCATGCTACTACTACCAGCTGCTGCTCTCAGTCACTGACACTGTGCTGGCACTAGCTTTGTCTATAACGTTTTCTTCTCTAATTACGCGTATCCATGGATCTCCCTTAACGACGGATTTACTCTAATCAAAGCTGCGATATGTGCTGATCTGTCATAAGTCGATCGATAGCTGTTTGTTTATTTATATACTACACATCGAGATGGCCGGTCGATCGATGGATGTTGCCGTGTTGGCATGTGATATTCAGACTCCATTGGCATAGTATGGTCCTTAGTCTCCTTGATAAATCTATATATACTAGCTAGCTGTATATTTTTTACATGCAGCTACTGCTAGGACAGAACAATTTTTGTTGTTAATCTTGTCTTGGCTTTGTCGCCTGTGCTTTGCTTAAAGAAAACGTACCGTGTCGGGGGTTGAACCTGCAGGCTGCCAAAATTGACGCAGGAATTAACGGACTGATGGATGGATAGAATACTTGTCAAATTTCTTCCAGCTCATAATCATGGCTGGCTACATGTTTAACGGCCTATTCACTTTATCGTACGTTCAACCCTACCAAATTTATTTATGATATTAAATTTTGGTTGAACAGCAAACTAAAGATATGTTTGGTTAAAGACTAATATTGCCATATTTTTTTACTAAAGTAATAACGTTAACGTCAAAATTTGATAATAAGTTGTTATCGGTCTAAAGTTCGGTTTCAGAGCCTTTTAACAATAAGTTGTCATCGGTCTAAAGTTAGGATCGGTTTCACAGCCTTAAAATTAACCGATAGAAATTATTAGTCACCAACAGTCAGATTCTTAGTATATTTGGTTAATCAATTAAAAAAATTTTATCCAAAAATGCGACATGATAATTTATTTATTATTTAGACAGAGTTAGTTTTTTAGGAAAGATTATTTAGAGTTTAATCAGGACTTGTATCTTTCATTTTATCTTTATTAAAGTTTGTGTTGTGTCTAATAAGGATTAGTATTTACCCATGGATATAAATATGTATACTCGGGGTCTTTGTAAATCATCTCTACAAATCAGTACAATTACTTTCGGGTTGCATCGATTGAGTTCGACCTCCGGCAAGAAGTGAGTTTCGTCATCTTCGTTTGTGCTGGCATGACTATGACTTCCTCGGTTGAGTCTAATATTTTAATCGGACCGACGCAAGTGTTGCCTATCTGGTATAGTATATATATGTTTATTTTCATTACTATTTATAGTCACATCGGCTTAGTTAGTACTTTCTCGGTTAAGTTCGATATTCTGATCAAGTTGATGTTTTTAAACATAATGTCGCTTTAGATAGATTGTTATATCCATCATATTAGACATATTTATGAGCTCATTGAGTATTAAATTATCATATACAATCTCGTGCTGCATTGGTTAGGTCCAACCTACTATATTGTTATAGATGTTATTGATAATTTAAGTCTTGTTAAGCTGATAGGTTTATACTAATGTTTCATTCGAGGGTTAGCCAATCTTATCTGATATGTTAAATTTCTCTTTGATAATTTTACTGACTCGGATGAATTTAATACATGACCACTTTGATCGGTGTCATATCGGCTAATTTAAATCTATAAGACGATTATCAACCTTATGTTGTATCGGTTGGGTCTAGGACTGGGCAATCGGTTTTAACCGCACATTTGGTTTGGTTTTTTTCTTACGCAAAGTTCGGGTTGGGACGCATGAAAAACCGATCGGTTTTTGTAAATTCTAGAAACCGCATACTTCGGGTTCGGTTTTATGTTTTTATCAAAAACTGAAAGAAGCATAGGAGCCGCGCCGCCACGCCCGAGAGCCACCACTCGCATCCTCCGGCGCCACGCCCGAGCGCCGCCACGGCCCCCTCCGCACCCGCCACCGCCGCCAGCCCCCTCCCCACCAGGCGACAGCCTCCTCTGCGCCTGCCGCCGTCGCCGACCCCTATTTGCGCCGCGCGCTAAGCTCCTCCGCGTCGCCGGCCCCCATTCGCGCCGAGCGCCGAGCGCCTTCACGCCGCCGCCGCCCCCTCCGCGCCGCCGCCGCGCCGTCGGTCCCCGACCGTGCCGCGCGCCGATACATCACCGTCGGCCCTCCGCGCCCACCGCCGCCGCCACCCCCATCCTCTCCAGCCCAAGCGCCGCCACTCCTCCCACCGCGCCGGCTGCGAAGAGAGAAGAGAAGAAGAGAGAAGAGCGGTTTTTTCCGAAGCTAGGGTGGTTCGATTTTCAGATGTATAAAACCAAACCCGCATCGAACTATGCAGTTTTTGTAACACCGTGAACCGAACCCGAAACCGAAAAACGAAAAACCGTAAAATTTGGTTCGACTTGGTGCGGTTCGTTTTTTTTGGTTTTTGGTTTGAAAGTGCCCACCACTAGTTGGGTCCAACCTACAAGGTTGTGGTTGTATTTAGATTTATTTAAGTTAATAGCAATTATTGTTTCATCGAGGTTTAAGCCAATGAGTTATCTAAGTATTACATCAGCTTATAAGAATTATATACAAGTTTGTTTTAGCCGATTGCAGCAAATGTTTCATTGATCGCTTCATCATTTGGATTCAATGACATCAGATTACTAGTCGATGTGCGCTTTAATCATCAGATCAACATTTATTCAATCATATCATTATTTGCCGATTGGTCGTTTATTTATTACATTATCATCAGTCGATTTTCTTTATATCATTATTTATTTAAGTGTCAGAATTTACATCGAACATATAGTCGATCGTTCAAAATCCTATCGACATCAGCTAATATCGGCTATCGGCTGACATCGACAACTATTGGGAATCAACCATCTCTGTCAATACAGACTTGGCACCATCGACCGGATGTAGATTTTTCGTCAATAGGTAAACAAAATGACAAACTAATCTTAGGCAAAGTTAAGAAAAAAATAGTGTATGACATATAGGCCAGGTGGCTAACAGTTAGAGAAAGTAAAGTGTATGACATATAGGCCAGGTAGCTAACAGTTAGAGAAAGTAGAGTTGTGACAGGAACCAAACAACACCGTTTACTATAAAATTGTGGCTTGTCTAAGGATAAGCGTGACAAATTTAGTTGCCAAACAAATATGATACCAATGTCATACTACCAGAATTTTATAGTTTCGGAAAGCTTCCTTTCACAAAAACACTACTACCAAATTTTAAAAGGCATCAAATCAATCATATCCAACATTACTAAAATTTGATAATGCCAAAGCCAGGTTAAATTTTGATATTATTAAATTTTGGTAAGGTTGATTTTGAAAAATAAAATTGAACAAGCCGTGAATAAACGGTGCTAGTGAAGTGTGCTACAGTACAATTGGGTCCAATAAGATCACGATCATATTGGGCTTACAGCGGAGTAGGTAGTGGGCCCCCTTTGGTTTCTTTCTTTTGAGCACTCCCCGCTGCATCAATGTTGAGCCGGCCCCTGTTTCGCCCACCATAAAAATGGGTGGAGAAAGTCCATTTTGACACCCTTAAAAGTAGGCCGAATTTAATTAGTACCCTTGATCAGAAAATCGGACGACTTCCCAAAATACTAAAACTGATGTAGTTTTAATCCTTCAGCGTTTTCATAGGACAGTTTTGCTGACATAATGCTTACGTGATGGTATTGATTTAGTCTTCACGACAGTGACGTGACATTTGTCGTGACATTAAAATTAAAAATATATATAAAACCATTTGTCATTAAAAAATATTACAGGACCCATTTACACATGTAGTTCACATGTCATCCTCACTAACACTTATTGGTCCTTCCTCTCTCTCCTCTATCTCTCTTTCTCTTCCTCTTCGGTCTTATGTGAAAAATCAAATTACATCGATTTTAATTTTAATAGTTTTAAAAATCGTCCTATCCAATTTTGGTTAAGGGGTATAAATTAGTTTCGGTTTATTTTTAAGAAGCCAAAGTTTGACTTTTTCCAAAATAGTTTGGGTGCCAAATGGCAGCGCTCCCTTCCTGCCCACGGCCCACTTGCTCGCTCGAACCGTCCGATCCTGCAGCCTGACAGCACTGAAAAACTTGACCTAAACGTTCTATGAGGCCATCAGATAACTCTCCAATTTCCTTCTGGAACAGGAATAACGTGCATCCTTACTTTGGATTCGATTCTCGAGCTGATCGTTTTTTAATGTGAAGTTCACTTTAGCATATAAGACTTCTGAAATGCAACTAGTGTTTTTGAACGCAACTATCTTACGCGTTTAAATTAAGAAGGCTACGCCTCGGACAACGTTCGGACTGATGAACTCGCATTGTTCAGTGATCGGGACGAGCAGTCCAACCGAGCTATTTATCCTCTTGCGAATTGTTCTCAAATTCACTCTCGGGAATAAAAAAACATAGTACAACATTGAAACTGTTTGTGTCAGATATAAGGGCCCTTTGAATCAAAGGACTGAGAAAGTAAAAAATAGAAAAAAAATATAAAATTTCATTTTACTGCAAAATAGATGATTATAAAACGTAGAGAAAATATAAGAATGATAGTTTGACTGAGCCCGTCTGAGCCCGTCACAGGAAAAAATATAAGAATTAAATGAGAGCGGTCTATCATTATCGTTTGCATTGATCTTATGCACACATGATGCAAAAGGGTTAGAGTAGATATTTTCTTTCCATGTTTTCCTGTGAAATAAGTTCAAAAAAATTGCCTTCAACTTTGCTAGGACTCAATCCTGTGAATGAAATGCTGCTACAGTGCTAAATCCTGAATCCTATATTTTTTCTATAAAAATCCTGTGAATAAAAGGAGGCCGTAGCTTGCCATGTGCTTTGCAGCAGAGTAGCTCTGGCCTGTTCAGCTTGCAGATTTCAGATTATATGATTCGAACAGCATGTTCAGTGGTCATGGTATGTTGCCTTGTTGGTATCTTCCACGGACTGTTAATTTTTCATCAAACTGTGAATTGTTAGAAATGTACAGAAAATATAATTAGACCTTTCTCTCGCTCTAATGGATGGTATCATAGTGATAGTGCCAATACGAGTGTCAGTATCAGCGTACAACTTGCAGGTTAAGATGACAAAGGCCCCAAATTAAGCATGCCACGTCAGCCGTCGGACAGTCTTTGAGTTATGGTCCAACACTGCTACCCACGTCTCTCTCTATATATAACGAAACTCTCAACCGTTTAATCAGTAGCGTATATTGAATTTAGTGTAAGGATGATTCAACTAAATATGATGAGTCAAAACATTCTAAATATAATATTCATTATATTATAGAATATATATACTTTGAGTTTTAACATTAATCTATATTATATTTTATGATGGTTCATGGCACAACGTGTCACCTAGCTACGTCACTGCGTTATATATATATATAGGTAGTGTTTTCATCTAAAATTTTGTTTTAACTGGTTATTTTATAGAAAACTTTTTGAGTTTTTTTAAAATTAACCCGCAATCTCCACTGCGCCTCCCCAACCCTCTCCGGGTAGTAGTTCTGCATGATCTTCAGCGTGGCCATGTACGCGCGGATGTCGCAATTGGCATAGTACCCCCACCCCTGAAGGTCGGCCACGGCGACGAACTTCTCCTGCCCGCCATTGCTGGGGAGGCGGGCGCAGGTGCGGTCGAGGACGTAGACGACGTAGCGCTTGAACTCGTTGAGGTCACGGCGCGTCGGGAAGTGGCGAGCGCCGAAGCCATACACGAGGGGCCGGCCCTGGCGGTCAAAGCCCTGCATGTAGAGCTTCTCCTGTGCCAGCTCGCCGCGCACCTCGTCGTCGGTGATGGCGCGGCCACCGGGCTTCACCTCCCGCTTCCACTGCAGGTACTTGACCAACATCGTTGATGCCTTCCCGATGTTGTGGTCATGCGCCCGCAGGAACTGACACAGCTGGTACTCGTCCTCCTCCTACATATATATGCATCATCATCATCATCATCATCATCATCATCATCATCATCATCATCATCATCATCTCTCTGTTACTATAACTAATTACCAACGATCAAGTCGTCAATTAACTGTACGTAGCTGATGTGTTCAGCTCGTGTTTGATGTGTACTGGCGGCTACAAATTCAAAACTCCATTTGAAAAGCCCGAGGTCAGCTGCAGCTTGATCCGGCTCTCCGGCCTCCACGTCCACCGCGGTGACACCTACCTCGTCTTTGAGTATGCCAAGAACGGCGCGCTCAGCGACTGGCTCCACGGCGGTGACGCCGTCGGTCGCACCGACGTCCTGGGGTGGAGGCAGTGTGTAGAGGTGGCGTTCGACGTCGCCGACGGGCTCAACTATCTCCACCACTACACTAACCCGTCGTGCGTGCACAAAAACCTCAAGAGCAGCAACGTCCTCCTCAACGCCGACCTCCACAGCAAGATGTCCAGCTTCGGGCTAGCATGCGCGCTCCCTCAGGGCGACGCCGCCGCCACCGCGCAGCTGACACGCCATGTCGTGGGCACCCAGGGCTACCTCTCTCCCGAGTACCTGGAGCACGGCCTCATCACGCCCAAGCTCGACGTGTTCGTCTTCGGTGTCATCCTGCTCGAACTCCTCTCCGGGAAGGAGGCGGCGTTCTCCGGCGATGACGAGAAGGGCAAGACGCTGCTGTGGGAGATGGCGGAGAGGCTCGTCGACGGCGACGGCGAGGACGCAGGTGCCAAGGTGCGTGCGTTCATGGATCCGCGGCTGGGCGGCGACTACTCGCTCGACCTGGCCATGGCCGTGGCATCGCTAGCGGCGCGGTGCGTGGCGAGGCAGCCCGACACGCGGCCGGGTATGGACAAGGTGTTCGTCTCACTCGCGGTGGTGTACAACTCCACGGTGGACTGGGACCCCTCGGATCACGGCAACTCTGGGTTGTCGCTGATTAGGAGGTAGCAAAAATGCCTAATTGGCGACAAGTTTGGCTGGAATTGGTCTGAAAAGATCGAAATTTTTAAATGGAGTTTTGAATTTGTAGGCACAAATATTATTGTATTGCAATTGATGGTGTGAATAAAATTGTCCTCCACCAGCAGTGACAACTTGTCATGCTTGTCTGAGGAGGGCATCACCCCTTGTTTTTACGATCAATTTGTATCAGTTTTGAGTCATTATAGGTGGTTTTGACCGATTCTGTATCAGTTTTCGTAAATTTGGGGTTGCTTCGCTCTCGAGACAAACATAATTGCCTACTGATATCAATGCTTATACTCTAATAATTACTCATCCCTACAGATGGGCCAGTGCGTGGGCTTTTACCAAACCAGGCTTACAAACTGACCTACTCCAGAAACACAGGGAAGAAGTCCACTTTAGGTTCCTCAACTATACCTCAAGTGTCATTCACATCCCTCGACCGCAAACCGGATATAAAACATCATTCAATCTATAAAACCAATGCAAATTAAATTCCTTGATAGTATTAACAATGGTTTCAGCTAACATAGCATCTAAGTGACACGTTTGACCCGATCTTCATCCGACGTAGCGCCTAAGTATCACTCTATAAAGAAAAAGTTTATACGATGAGCTTCACATGTCAGCGAAACATTTCTTCTGACCCAACAACATCGTTATGTTCCTCTGACAGGTGCTGCCATCTCTTCTGGTCGACTTGCGGCAAGCCGGTGAGGATGTAGAGGTGTAGTGACTAGATGCAGCCGAGCGAATTAGCAATTAACAGTAAAAAGGAGTGTTACTCCTGCAGGTTCATGCATTCGCTAGCTTCTCAGTGCTTAGAACAATTTTGAAGTGCATCAAAATCCATGGTTGCAATTCAGCTTCGATTTGCACGCTGGCACGCGTCGAATTGCCTCTGGTTTAGGTGACACCGCCACGGCCACGGCCGTTGATGTACGTTGACCTCGATCGTGCGGTTCCAACCAAGGGAAAGCGGCGTCGCCGCCGAGCTTCATGCTGCGCCTGCGTTCCTCCTCGGAGGCGTCCGGTGCGGCGCCGCCACCGTGACGCTCGCCACGCACGATGTCGAGTCCGGCCACCTCGCGGCGGTGAAGGCGCATGAGCTGGGCATCGGCTAGGGTGACCGTGGCCTGTGGTTCGCACAACGGATGGGCATGCCGGATGACCTCTCCCTAGCGCTATGCCGGCTTCCAGGTAGCCGGCGACGACGAGTACCGTGGGCAGGAAGGCGAGGAGGCAACGGGTCCTCGCTGCCACGTCATTCAACACCCCCTTCTCTGTCTCCTCTCTCTCATGTGACTAACGTGTGGGCCCCACTCAGCCATGTAGGACAAAAGCACTATTGAAACCGCTTAGAGACGCAAAATGAAAACTGAGCAACACGGTATATCTGGTTTCATGGTTGATAGACAGGAACCAAACTCAACCTATAGTTGAGGGATGTAATGTGGTTTTTTTGAAACATCCCTCCCTCCCATCCCCATCCGCGCGCGCCGCGTCGCGCCGCGCCACTCCTCCCGTCGTTGCTTGGAGCTCCCGCGCCGTGCCCCGCGCCGCACCTGCGCCCCTTCCTTCCGTCCCCATCCGCGTCGCGCCCCGACTTCACCCGTTGCAACGCATAGGCACAATTGCTTGTGTGTGTGTGTATATATATATATATTCAACCGTTTAATTTAGCTAAATCAGTGGTAGTTACATAAAATCTAGATTTATTCGCATTATACCATATCATCGTTTACAAAAGTTGTGTAAAAAGGTTGTTTTGCAGTATAGACTTTTCCTATATACACAAGCTCCGTCTCTTCCATGATTATTTCACCCATCGAAGTTTTTGACTTGGGCTTCAACTAATTAATCTGAATGTCTTAATTAAGCTTGCTACTCCAGCTTTGATCCTTTCTCTTGGTATATAATCACACAGTGCTAGCTAGCTACACATCGTCCTGTCTGTCTCCTTATTGTGTTTGGTTGTCACCATGAGTTGGTCGTTGAGCTTGAGCATGGTGGAGGCAAGGCTGCCTCCCGGGTTCAGATTCCATCCTCGAGACGATGAGCTCGTGCTCGACTACCTCTCCAACAAGCTCGGCGGCGGCGACGGCGGCGGCCCTACGATGGTCGACGTCGATCTGAACAAGTGCGAGCCATGGGATCTCCCAGGTATACTATACTGATAATCGATGATCTCTCAAGCGCCATGCGCACTGGTTAATTACAAGCTTAATTTCTCCCAAATCGTAAATAAGCATGCAATATTTGTGGTTTCATTTCGGAGGGGAAAATTGCGTGTTTTCTGATATATAGTTTTATTTTGATCATTGTTATACAACAACTGGTTCGGAAAGTACATACCTTTAATTTGGAATTTGATGGTTTCCATGCATGAATATTAATTTCTTTGATCACATGGCATATAAATCTATTTCTACGAAATGCATGCACATGATGCATGACGTTGGTGTGTTCATGCAAGAGGCGAGCTAGAATGCTAGATAGTTTTTTTTTCTAGATAACGTGATGCGAGTTTAGAAGTATTAGTAACTCATGAGTGCATGCATCTCGAAGCAATGGTTGTTGAGGTCGACCTATTCAACACATCTCTAGTCGAGTTGACCTAAATACAATCCAAACTTGATATAGTTGAGTTGATATTTTTTATCGTGGCTCGACGAAGTTGACTAAAGTTATTTCAATTCAGAAAAATAACTGGAGCCAGGAAATTTCAACAGCTATAGCTCTGATTAATTTCTCATTTCCACTGATCTGCCCTGGTTAATTATTCACCAATTAATTAAGAAGCTACCTGAATTATGTTTGTTCATGAGCTATATATGTAATTATCGAGAGATGTATCTATAATGAGAACAAAATTTACACGTCTCGCCTGCCTGCCTGTTTGACTCGTCGTCGTCTTCCTCATCACATCATATAACAGACTGATATTCCTTTTGCCGAGATAGTTTGTTTGGCAGCTTCTTCTCTGCCCATATCTCGTCCTCCCGTTTTGCCTGAACCTAAAGAGAAACTGAAAATATAATAGAGACAGTTGCAGAAAGCAAAGCCGCAGCTTTGCTTGTTAAAACATCCCTAGTGTATGTGTGTGTGTGAGGTACCCATGCCTCTATAACATTGACCTATACCTAGAAATTTCTTCATATGTTACTAAAAACTGAATTTATCATCCATTTTATAGCTCCCCTTGCCTCTCTAACTAAAAATTCTACATTAAATTATCAAATAATTTACATACTTTTGATGTCCAGTCCTACTTTTCTCTTAATTATAGATTATAAAGTATTGCGGCATAGGTGGATCTAAAGGTGGTCCCGGAACCATCCCAAAAATATATAGCCAAAATCCCATGTATGTGATAAAGGAAAAAAACTATTGAAAAGAGAAAAATAAGGAAAAAAATCTATTTCTAATATGTCGTGATGCAATCTATTTTATACTTTTATTATATGTTATTTTGTTATATTTGTGATATTTTTAAAAGTATATAAGTTGGACCATCTAAATCTAAAATTCTCTATTGTATCGTGGAAACGCATCCAAACTTCTAAGGGTGCAATTTTTGCAAAACTTTATGTATATAAATTTCTTACAATACTTTTAAAAACAACAACTTTTCAACGTTGTAATATTTATTTCAATCGTTTATATGTCCTCAAATAACATGGCAAAACCAGATAATATATCATCTTTTCAGAATATTCAAACTGGGCTGGAGTTAATGGATGTAACAACTTTTTTTTGTTTTTGTGTTGTATATACATGAAGAGATTGCATGCATTGGTGGGAAAGAATGGTACTTCTACAACCTCAAGGACAGGAAGTACGCGAGGGGGCAACGAACAAACAGAGCGACTGAATCAGGGTACTGGAAGGCCACCGGAAAAGACCGGGAGATTACCCGGAAAGGCTCGCTGGTTGGCATGCGCAAGACGCTCGTTTTCTACAGAGGGAGAGCCCCCAAGGGTGAGAGGACTGATTGGGTCATGCATGAGTTCCGTCAAGAATTAGGCCATGCCAATCATCATCATCATCGTCGCCGTCATCATCTTCTCGAGGTAATAATAAATTAATACTCATCCCATGTATATAAGCTCGTCTAAAATATAAACATTTCTAAATTGTTTAGCAAATGCTAATATTAAAAGAAAAATATATTATCTTTTAATAATCTTAGTGGTTACCTTTTAAATTTTTAATTACTTAGGTTTCCCTCCCAAACACATTGGTTGAAAAATAACAATTTTGGTGTGTTGGAATTAGAGCCTCAAAATATTTAATGTGAGTAAATTTCAAAAAACCACTGATATTTTAACCAAATTATCGACATGATGTATCATAAAACTATAGATTTAATAATAAATTTATCACAAAACTATATGTTTAAGACATACTTGATAATAAAATTATCACAAAATTACAGATATTGAAGTTTAAATCCTTATTAAATTGATGTTAAACATGTAGTTTTGTGATAATTTTATTATTAATTTTGTACTTTTGTGGTATTTACTTTTAAACCTATAGTTAAATTTATTGTTAAATCTATATCTCCTTAAATCTATATTTATGTGACAATTTAATCAAAGTATGTACCACGAATCTAGACAGGGAAAAAGTTATATCGATAAAAAAATTATATCGATCCAATATTAAGTTGTTTTTTTTATGGAGGGAGTATTGGTAAACAAATTTTAAACCTTGTTATATTTTACTTTCTATTTTTAGACAGATGGAGTAGCAGTAATATTATGCTGCGCCAATTTATGTACACCAGATTGGTTATAATTGTAATACTTAGTCGCCTTAGTTGGTGCCTACATCACAATCAGGTGATTATGCGTGCAAGTGTGTTATAATTAGCAAGTTTGTGTAGACGTATAAGCATGTGGTCTTAGAATTCAAGGTGTATAATTAAGATTCATGATGATTAAATAATTGATCGCTTCGCCAGTTCATGCCCTATAGATTTCGTTTTCAGTTTGCACTTGACTGCATTATCAGTCACTCTCATGCCAGCTGGCAGCTAGCTAGAAATACGCATCAGATCCTACTAGTAGCAAGTCACTTTCAGATACATTCTACTACCAGCTAGCTGGATGCATGCACAACTCTTCCTTCGCATACAAGATCTTTTTCTTTCCATATACTCCCTCCGTACAGTTTATTTTGTTGTTCTAAAACAAATTTATTTGTTAATAATTATTGTATAAGAGTTTGTGAAAATTAGATATAAATATATTAAAAGTAGATAAAAAGCGTAATAATTATATTTAAATTTGATAAAGTGATAACATTATAATCTTTTTTTTTGTATTGGTATGGGTGGGATGAGTGAAAAATAATTTTATTATGGAATGGATAGTACAGTGCAATTATTCAGAGAACTGAACCGTTAATTGTTTACCATTCTTTCAGCATCTTCTCTTGCTTGGGTTAATCAATTAATTTATCGTTTACTCGCGTGTACGCCCGTAATTACCAGACATCATCTTATATCATATGCTGCGTTTTCTTTGTTTTTTTTTGTGATCGATCAATGCATGCAGGGGGACTGGGTGCTGTGTAGGGTATTCTACAAGAGCAGGACAGAAGCTATCGCAGCACCAACAATGGAGTCTACTCCTCCTTCTCCTCCAGCTTGTTACATCAATGGCGCCACATCACGATCTCCATTGCCACCCCTCGTCGACAACTCGATCTCCTTCAATCATGAAGGTTATGAGGAAGTTCTTCCCTGCTTCTCTCGCTCTCATCACCAGCCATCGCCTGCGTCAATGAATGCGTCAGCTGCTGCTGAACATCACCACCAGCTGTCAGAAGGGCAACGGCATTCAGACAAGGTGATGATGAGAGATGTGCAGAATGATCAGGTCGCTACTAGGTTTAATGGCCTTGCAGTGAAGAGGGAGATGTCTCTGAAGAAGAAGGGTTTGGCTGAAGACGAACAGCTCGAGGATTACTACTGTCTAACTGACAATGGATCTTCAGAGACATGGAACTTATTCCAGCAGTAGCTTTACTCCCCACAACATCATTAAAAAAAATCATTTGGTAGTACTTGGAGCAGTAATATTTTTAATGGAAATGTAGCACGTAGTATAGACAGGGAATGCCTTTGAGAAATGGTTAGGTGTGAGATCGATGATCAGTATACATGTGTACAAGCAATTTGGAGTAGATTTTTGTTCTCTTTAGATACTTGAACTGTCAAACATCTCATGATCCCATCTGTAACGAGACAAAGAAAGGGAGAATAGAAAAAAAATATGAAAAGAACACCAAATACTACTACCAATTCTACCAAACACGCAATTAAAAAGTGTGCAAAGTGGCAAAGGCCTAGAATTTCAAACGCTCATCTTTTCCCGGCCGGCCCACAAAATGTACCGCTCCTCTCGGCACGGCCTGTCTACTGGGTTGGGCCTTGGGCCGCCCCGTCTCGCCGAGAGGAAGCGCCACGCAACGAGCCCACGATCTGAGGGGCCCTCGCGCGCTTAGGCCTTTCGTTTCCAAATAAGTTCATTTCATGCCCCTCAATTTATCGTCGAGTCTGAATTTTGTCTAGTCCGTCCTCCAACTTACAGTACCGTGTCAACTTTAAGTTTGTGCCCTAACGTGATGAATGGGACGTTACGTGGACCCCACATGTCAGCGGCCAATTTCTCTCCCTCCCTCTCCCATCCCTCTCTTCTTCCTCCTCACCAACGCGCTGAAGACGGTGGTGGTCATGATCACCGATGAGCTGCGAAAGGTCCCGTCCTCGCCAGTGCACCCCTCTTCCTCGGCGTTCTCCTCTCCTCTCCTCTCTTCCCGTCGTACCGTCTTCCACTCGGAGTCGGAAACAGCGACGTGGCTGCTCGCCCACACCAAGCACAGCCCTAAGTGCCGGCGCTCGATCGAGAAGAACATCGGATGCATCGCAGAGGCGACCCTGCGATGGATTGCTACTCTGCTGTAGCTATTTGTTAGTGCTTGAACAAGAAACAGGATGTATCAGCTTATTCACGACGAGATAATGATTGTGAATTGCTTGCTGCTGCTTCTTGATGCTACGGACGACGACATGCCGAGACGTGCAGCCGTGGATGACGACGGGCGATAAAAAGGAACGGCCACTGTGGTGGCGCAGGCCCACATCGACGGTGACTGCGGCGGCGACGAGGACGGACGGCAACCGCGATGGGCGTGGCAGACATGCGGTGGACGCGTGACGAAGAATCCCGACGATGCGCACGGGCCGCCGGAAGCGAACAGGACGACAGCAACCTGCAACCGCTGCTACAGATCGATGAAGCCGCGACGGGCGGCGACGAGGAAGACGGACGACGTGCGCGACGAGTAACAAGCGCAAGCGCAAGACGACGACTTGATGCGACGGATGACGGCAGACGACGGCAACAACTCGCCTGGATCTGATTGTTTGTGGAAGAAGAAGACGACGACTCGTTGCTTGTGTTGCTGACATGTGAGGCCCACGTGATTTTTATTTGTTACGTCATGATATTATAAGTTAGAAATATGTTATACTTGATGATAAATTGAGAGATCAGAAATAAATATTTCGTTGCGGACAACAAAATAAATCGGCCAAAAAGGTGGCCCACGTGAGAGCGAATGTGATGTGCAATGTGAGTTAAAAAACATGTGAATTCTCACTGAACAGTTCTATCCTGCATTCCTGCTGCACCCACAAATGAAGGAAGCGGCTATTATTCACTGTTGAGAAAACTCCTTTAGTCTTGATTTGTAATCTCTTTAGTCTCGGATTATAAATCAAGACTATAAAAGCGAGACTAAAGATACGTTTTTTAAAGTTTTGGTTAAAATAACAAGACTAAAGATTCAATGCTTTAGTCGGTTGTATCATCAACTGAACTAAAGATGAAAGCGCGCCACCAACTATCATCTTTTTTATTATCTTTTCTTTTTTCATTGTATTTTTCCACTTGCATATCATTTTTTTGCAACAATGCAACAACAAAATCATCCACAAAATTCATAAAAAACATATAAAAATCTACGACAAATTCATTCACAAATCTACAACAAATTCATTCATAAATCTACAACAAAATCATTCACAAATACAACTTCACAAATACAACAAAATCGGGTGAGTTCCAGCTCTTCCACGCACCAAGATCTAGAGAAAGAATGGAAGAAGCAGTTGTTTGATAGAGGATATTCATTCACCTATCCTCTCCTTTTAACCGATAACAACCATTTTTTATTTAGTTTTTTCATCTAACTTATGTTTTTAACCAATCGCAACCTTCATCCATCATTTTCATCTATTTTTAAGTACTCATGCCCATTTTAAAAATATTTATATTTTGGGAAGTTGGTAGTAGTTAGTTAAGGTTGATGAGAGTAGAACCCATACACATGAAAAAGCATTGATGATATAGTGGTGTAGTGATGGCTTTATGAGCGTATGATTTCATCCATCAAAAATTAAAATCCTCATACCTAAGTAAACGATGTAGGAGTGCTTGCAATCAAATATTAGTGAGCTTAAAAGCATAGCTTAACTCGTTGAGTTTCTTACGATGAAACCTGCCCACTCGAATTCAAGTCCTAGACTTAGTATGGATGCTCGTATTTGTAAATATTTTTTCAGTGGTAGACAATGTACCTGTCGATAGCGAGACATTTGTGGTAACTTCGTCAATCTCAATATATGCTGGTTTAGTCTTTTGAAGGTACTTATAAAGATAGGGTATATGTGTATGTATTTATAAAGGTGAATGTACGCGCATTATGAGCGTTTGTGTTCATACTGTGTTATAAAAAAATAGTGAGCTTAAGGATTGAGACACACTGGTAAACAAGAAATTGATACTGATGTGATGTGTCCAATTATTTGAGCTTTAACTTATGCCACATTCACTTAGGGCATTCATAATATAGAAATAGGGGGTGGGGGGTCTTAAGTCCATTGAGGAGTCCTTATAGATTGTGGAAGTGATTCTTATAGGAGTTTTTTGGATGAACCACCTTATGGCTTTGGACCAGCCATAAGGATTAAAAAATTGGTACATGATCTACTATTTTTCTCTAGTTCTGTTACTTGTCGCCATGGGAAGAAAGAGTAAAAAGACGGAGGAGCACCTATGTGGAGTTGTCGTCAACGGATCCACCCGCAAATTCCACCACCGCTGGAGTTCACCCGCAGTCCTCACTGTCGCCGCCGGAGATCCGCCCATGCGCACCCTTGCAGCCGCTGCCGTTGAATCCATGCGCGCCATTGAGCGTCACGGCCGCCGTCAAATCTGCCAGCGAGCGCCGCCGTTGTCGAATCCGCGCGCTTCTGTGAGCATCGCCTCCTCCACGAGTGCCTCCGTGGCCCTCAGATCCGTTGGCTACCGTCACTGGTCTCCTACGAGTGCCGCCACTACCATTCGCTTGCAAAGGCCATCCCCGTTGAGGTGCTTTTGTCAGTGGGGTGAGGAAATTTTGAGTGACTGGAGAGAGGAAATGGGGTGGCCATGATGTTAAGTATTTGAATAAAATATGGGGTCTATTTGTACCTCTTATTCCCACGTATATTGTAGAGATGAAATATATCTGAGTGAAATCTATCTGAGACCATCATAATATATTATTGTATGGTAGAATCATATACATTGCTGATGCACTTATCCTGTTGTTCGATCACTTGGACACAAAATACATGTCCAACCAAAAGTCCAAAATAGTACCTTAGGGTCTATTGAACAGTGCATGTCATTCTTGTCAGTTGTCAAGACAACCAAAACCTAAACATGCATGCTTGGTAGTTAGATTAGACAATCAGAATTGGAATCGAGCGAGCTAAAATGCATGCTGCCGGGGGCCGGCCGCCCTTTTCAACGTACGAACTGTGATGGGTGTGTACGTCCTACTAAAAAGCATGGAATGAACAAGGCAGGATCGATTCAGCACTGCACTGTCCTAGCTTTTATCTCTGTGGGAAAAGAAAGATTTGGCCTTGTTTTCTTTTTTTTGCCTCTACAAAGTTGTTTCTCATATAGCATTAATTACTGTGTTGGCTGGTGTCAATTTATAGGTGGCAAGTCTCACGAATCAATTGATTGATTCAAGATTTTTTTTCCTTACAACCAGTTCTGTCACAAGTTTGAGTTTTGGGATCATTGACTAGAGGAAAAACGTCGTACTATATTCCACGTGATACTATCTCAATCGATCTACCCCCAAATTCTCAATTGTGTACCAGCCATTTTACTAAAGTGACAAATTTAGAAATATTTTATAAAAGATTGTAGTCATCTTTTTTCAGTTTTAACTCTTCTTACAACAATATATACTCTAAACTCACCGCTTGATTCACCCCTACTTTACAATACAAAATACTAGATGGCGGCTGGTCTTGCCCACCCCTTTTCTTAAGACACACATGATCATATAATTAATTTGTAGAACATTAAAAAGAATTGAATTCTCAATTTGTGCATAAAATGTTAGGGTTAATTAATTAATAAAAATTCTGCAACAATAATAAAGATTCCTTGATCGTCGTGCTCATGGTCACTACGGCCAAGTAGGCAGCAACTGCTATACAAGCCATCTGCAAGGATTGCCGCCTCCATCCATGCACGACCGGCCGTCACCCGGCCCTGTCGCCGGCCGGCCGGCTGTCGTCGCCGGCCGCTCCACCACCTCCACCTTCAACCAACCCACCACAATAATACGACCGATGCATCTTTTCATGCGTGCGTGTGCGTGTAGTTAGCTTTTCGCAGTATATAATATTGTTTTAGTTATTTACATCTTTGTAGCTTTTTGCAATGAGGTACAGGCCTATATGCATGCATGCCTATATTCAAAGCAAGTTTTATGTCACCTTTAATTTATACACATCATCTAGTTAATAATTAATTAAGAGGTGTAATGCACACAACACATTAATTGTCTCTACAATACTTCCCACTACAACACAACAATTTTACTTTGATCTCTCAATCTATTGATCTATTTCTTTCATCTTTTTTGAAATTTATGTTGAGCTAGGTTACCTCTTATATAAGAAGACTCTTTCTTTTTTTTCTTCTCTCCTTCACCTCAATATTTAAGCATATATCTCTACCACTTATAATGCACCTTAACAACGATTCAGGTCTAACCTTTTTCTCTTACTCACTCATAATTCAACGGACGAAAATCAGAGATATTTCATATTATTTTTTATTTTTATTGTGTGTATGCATGCATGAATTTAATTACGAGAGGTTATCCGAGATTTGCTCCTTTTTTTTGCTTGCATGCATGCAGGTATCTGAGATTTACTCTTTTTTTTGTCTTGCATGTATGTTTGGATTTAAAAAAGAGTGATCGATTATATTAGTATATGTATGTTATTAGTGATATGTAAGAATTATATGATTAGATAAGTTTACAGTACTTGCTCTTCTTTTTCATCCTATCCAGTGCAAGCCAAATTCAGCTGACAATTTTTGAACATTGGACCTATTTGGTGTGTTCTACCAGTCAAAGAATTAATATGAGTGGTAAGAGCTGCAAGAAGCCAAGAACAGGATATTATATTTGCAAATGGTTTATTAGGTAGAATGACTACTGTATGAGTGTCTTAATTAACTATTAAATAAAAATGGTCATGCTGCATGCATATGATGGTTTTTTGAGCAGACAAAGCCTAGTGTTAGGACAAAGATGTTGGGCATGCGCTTATAGTGAAAGAAAGATTTTGTATCTTTGTTGATAGCTGTCTGATAAACTAATCAATTATTTAACAATGTTTTCTGGTAAATGGTGGCCATATGCGTAATGCGATCTGTAAAGTGAGTACTTTAATTTGGCCCTTGCTGCAGGTTTTGAAATTTCAAACCCTAAAGATTTAACAGTATAGACAGATTAATTAATTAATAGGCGTACGCGATGGAACAGTTCATGCCATCCAACAAGAAGCTAGCCAAGTGTACAGTAATCCTATCATTTAGTAGTATACTGCTTCCGTTGTTGAATCCGTCTCACTTTAACTACAAATAAATTACTTTTAGATGAGTACGTAGGATCGAATACTCAAACTAAGCCAATCAGAGAGGTGTGAATGGTTGGTATCCAAAAATTAAACTTTCAGTGAAAATAAAAGTTACTCTCGAAATTTGATGTAGATCGGTTTGATCAAAGTTGTTGCGTCGGTCTGACCACCTCTATACCACCGACCTGACCGCAGGTGTACATCCGGTCTGACCACCAGATGTTGCTGAAGTCGCTACCCACCTTGCGCCGGTCTGACCGCAGTACTCCGAGCGGTCTGACCGATGAGAAGCCGCCAGTCTAATCGTAGTTATTCCTCCGATTGGATCACCGCACCCGAAAAAACACAAATCGAAGAACTCTCAAAGTAGATTAAAAATATATTACTTCTCTCCATGTTTACAAAGTGCAACAACAGCACTCCTCACAAAATTTCGACAAAACTCAAAAACCTAACTTTCTCGCAACTCAACTCTCTCTAAAACTCATTACCCGAAAACCACACCTTCCCTCTCTATTTATACATGAGGTAGGCAGACTAAAGCCACGAATGCTACTCATACAAGAAATCCTAATCCACTAGGAAACCTTCCCGTACAAGAAACGAACTTTACAAACTCCAATTGTAATAAAATTAGACTCTATCCAAAATATAACTTCGCAACTCATACGCACACAATATCTTCATCGTATGTCATATGGAAACTTCACCAACCACGTGCATTAATCTTTATCCTAAGTATCCCGCGTGATCTCTTGCCATCCGGACGTCGCCTTATCTCTAAGTTGACTTCAAATCTATCACCGGCAATACTCTCCCGAGGCGTAAAGATTACCTACACATGAATTAAAAAAAACCATATCCGAGTACAAGCTATCTCCAACTTGACTCATTGTTAGCACACAATAATATTCATACACATAGAAACACGAAATAATCACAGATATCCAAAGAAACTACCCAAACCGAAACCGACAAGAAATCGATCCGAATCGATCGGGTTGGCTCGACGGCAAAGACAAGCCCGGTCGATCACAAGATGCATTCCTCCTGGGTCCGACCGCGACAAGCCTGGTCTGACCAGATCACGCAACAACAGTCCACTATTCACCGTCCAAAAATCCAATCATCTCCAAAATCACTTCGCCTATAACCTCCAAATATCAAAACCAATAAACACAGATGCCAATTGTTCATTACTATAGAAGAATCAAACACACTTTAATTTTATAATCTCCTCCTTGATGAACACATTGGCAAACCAATTAAAAGTATTTTGTTTTGGTGTTTGGAAAATTAAAAAACAAAAAAAAGTAAAAAGCATCGAGTGCCCAAAAATTCAAAGACAATTTTTTCCCATTTAAAAAGAAAAAAAATCCCTTGACTCTGAAAAACTTGCACTTTCTAACTTTGTTTTTTTCCCTTTTGACAATGACTTCATCAAGCATAAGAATTATGTACATTAATATACAAGAGCTTAGCATCATACATAGAGCAAGTCATGTCATGTGTTGCAATAATAAGAAGATTAACCCATCAATTATATAACAAATATGCATTAGAGTATAATTATGAATCAAAGATTATACAAGTAAAATTAATAATACAATCAAAATTCATGGATTCAAACGATTTATAATACAACATCTTCACAAGCACATAGGTTGAAAAATAAACCCAATCATATATAACTATTGCAACCATTTCTCTTTCTCAAATTAACTTTTTTGCACAAAACAACCAAGAGAAATTTTTTTCTCATATTTATTTGAGCCAAGTTTTGCTCATATTTTTCTCTTAATTATTCCGGTACGTCCTTTTCGTCAAGACTGTTTCCAAGGATTCAACGCCCATTATTTTTGCTCACATCGAATACGTCCTTGTCATCAAGACTATTTTCAAGGATTCGTTATTCTTTTTTCTCATAGATAATATTTATTCTCTTGCACAATAAGCAATTTTAAAGCAATTTGTGGAATAACAATTCAACACAACATATATAAAAGCATTTACAATCCAAACTATGCACGAGTATCAACATTGCATATTTCATTAATTCAAGTAAATTAAAGTGTCATGCATCATATCACTTAAAAGTAAAATCTGGGCCTCATAAAAAGACTAAAATACATACAAGCTATGTTAATGACAAATAAACCTTCAATTATTGCTAGCATGCACATGAAAATACTATATGTATCAACAAAGCTCTTTTTTTCAATTTACTTCACTCAAAAATTGCTTGATAAAACCAAGAGCACAAAACTCCCCCTCAAACTATGCCAAAAGGATGAATAATTCCCAACTCTCCATGAAGAAAAGCAAAGCGAGATAAATCCAATGGTTTAGTGAAAATATCCGTAAGTTGCAACTTAGTATCCAAAAATTTTAATTCAACATCTCCCTTTCTCAACATGATCCCTCAAAAAGTGAAAGCGAATATCAATGTGCTTTGTGCGTGAATGTTGTACAGGATTCTTAGCAATGTTAATAGCACTTGTATTGTCACAATAAAGAGGAACCTTCTCAAAAGTAAGTCCATAATCTTTCAAAGTTGAAATAAGCCAAAGAATCTGAGAACAACAACTAGCAGCAGCAACATATTTTGATTCAGCAGTTGATTGAGCTACACTAGATTGTTTCCTAGAAGACCATGCAATCAATGATGTACCAAGAAAATGACATGTTCCACTAATACTTTTTCTATCAATTCTACATCCCGCAAAATCAGTATCGGAATAACCACTTAAGCATATAGAAGATGAAGTAGAATACAAAATTCCAAACTCAAGTGTATGATTGAAATATCTCATTATTCGCTTGACTGCTTGATGATGTGAAGCACGAGGAGAAGCTTGAAAGCGTGCACACAAACACACAACAAACTGTATGTCTGGCCTAGAAGCAGTTAGATACAACAAAGATTCAATCATACTTCTATACTCTTTTTGATCCACAGCTTCATCATCTTCATCAGGATCCAACACAGCAGTAGAACCAATTGACGTAGAAATTATCTTGCTATTCTTCATCTTGAAACGTCTAAAAAATTCTTGGTATACTTTGTTTGACGCACAAACGTACCTTGAGGTGTTTGCTTAATTTGCAATCCCAAAAAGTACGATAACTCACCCGTCATGCTCATCTCAAATTTCCTGCGCATAGTCTCAGCAAACTCTACAACCAAAGTGTGAGTTGAATAACCAAAGATGATATCATCCACATAAATCTGAACAAAAAGTAGATTTTCACCATGCTTAAGAAAAAAAGCGTTTTGTCAATCTTTACCATTTGAAGACCTTTTGTAAGCAAAAAGTTCTTAAGTCTATCATACCATGCTCTAGGTGCTTGTTCAAACCATACAAGAATTTAGACAATTTAAAAACATGGTTGGAAAAATCAGGATTTTCAAAACCCGGTGGTTGTTTAAGATAAACTTCCTCCTGTATATAGCCATTTAGAAAAGCACTTTTAACATCAATTTGATACAATTTAAAACTTTTGAAGCGGCGAAGCTAACGAAGTCTAATTGTCTCAATCCTAGCAATAGGAGCAAAAGTTTCATCAAAATCCAAACCTTCCACGAGTAAAACCTTGAGCAACAAGTTTAGCTTTATTCCTAACAATTAAACTATCTTCATTTTATTTATTTTTGAAAACCCACTTGGTTCCAATAATGTTATGTGATGAAGGTGGTTTGACTAAAGTCCAAAATTTATTTCTCTCAGAAATTTCAAGTTCTTCATGCATGGCGTTAATCCACGATTCATCACTCAGTGCATGAGTAACATCTTTGGGTTCAAAAGAAGCAATAAATGCGGAATTTGCACAAACATCATGAGTTTTACCTTTGATCTTGTAGTCCGCTTACCTATATTACCGAATATTTGTTCTGACGGATGTCGTCGTTGAATGTGCAAAAGAGCAGCAACTTCAGAGGTTGATTCACGTTCTGTAGTTTCTGAAGAGCCATCTTTGATCGCATTGACGTAACCCGAGGTAGACGGCCCTGCCGGTCTGACCGCGCCTCTTGCCGATCTGACCAGGCTTTCTGCTCCAGTCTGACCGACAGCTGTCGGGTGGTCTGATCGGCCAGGTCGACCTCGTCATCGTCGTCATCGCTCTCGTCTTTAAAAATACGACCATCCTTCCCTTGAACCTATGACAATGTACCTACAAGTTCTGATCTAGTACCTGGACTAGCCTTATCAAAAGTGACTTCACAAGTCTCAATAATTTTGTTAGTTTTCAAAACAAGTACACAATAGCCACGAAATATGCGGGGTAACCAAGAAACAATCCATCGGTAGAACGTGACTAAAATTTATCCAAATTTCCAGATTTTAAGACAAAGCACTAGCAACCAAAAACACACAAATGTGAAACTTTGGGTTGATGACCAAAACGAAGCTCATAAGGCGTTTTTCCAAGTTTTGATCTTAGCAAAACACGATTGGAAACATAATGTGCAGTGTTAATAGCTTCGGCCCAAAATTTCCTAGGCGTGTGATACTTATCAAACATTGTTCTAGCCATTTCAACTAAGGAGCGATTTTTCCTTTCAACAACACCATTTTGTTGTGGAACACGAGGAGAAGAAAATTGATATTCAAGACCTTTTTCGTTGCAAAATTGTTCAAAATAAGCATTCTTAAATTCACCTTCATTATCACTTCTAATTCTCTTTAAAGAACCAGGAATTTCACAATTCAATCTAAGATAAAAACTTCAAAAGTGTCTAAAAGCCTCATCCTTAGTTGCCATAAAGAAAACCCAAGAATATCGAGAAAAATCGTCAACAACAACTAACACACACTCTAGTTGGACCAACAGTGTCCATATGTAAGAGATGTCCCGGTGCATCCGTCATCACAGAACTAATAGGAGTATGTGAAGAAGCAACCATCTTACCATGACGACACGATGTACAAACCAAATCAAGATCTTTCTTAAGTTTACGCAAACCACGAACAAGATACAAACCACTAAGCCTAATGAGATGATCAAAACCAACATGTCCAAGTCTGCGATGCCAAAACATAAAATCTTTGTTGAATTTCGCAACCAAACACGTTACAACAGGTGAAACAGGATTTCCAAAATCAGCTTTAAATACTCTTCCATAACGAGAAATATTCAACATAGAATCACCAGAAGAATCAAATATTGTACTTCCAGTTTTCTTAAAGTGAACCTCAAAATTCTCATCAACAATTTGTGAAACTGAAAGCAAATTATACTTTAAATCCTCAACTAAAGCTACTTCTTTCAAATCAAACTTGTCACTTACCTAGACGGATCCCATAGCAAAAACGACACTTGTAGAAGCATCACCAAAGATAATAGATTCAATCTTGGATGTCATCTTGAGGGAGGAGAACCAATTTTTATCACCAGTCATGTGCTGCGAACAACCGGAATCCACAATCCACACGTTCTCCTTCCTTGCCACCAAAGCCTACACACAAGAGGATGTCGAAGCCTCAATACTGGGGTTAGATAAAAGAAATTTAGGAATTCAGTACTGAGACACACGACCAATAGATCCAATAGACATATATCCACGTGCAAAAACAGTATTAGAATTTTTAGAAAAATTCCTCCGAGACCGGTCTGACCGAAGCTGTACTGTCGGTTTGACCGCTGTGGTACGGCTGGTGTGACCGAGAGACCCACTGCGGTTTGACCGGTCTTCCCGAGGGAAAACCAGATTTTTGCCACTTTGATTTTTCAAAAAACAACTTCTCTTTCTCTTTTCTGTTTACGTGCTAATCTGAAATAAAAACCAACAAGATGACCATCTGTACCACAAAAGGAACAAGTATACTTCTCCCTAGTAGTTGATGATTTTGTATTAGTTTTAGTTTCTTTTAATGTGGCAGAAAGAGAGGACATAATTCCAGCAGATTTTAAAACTGTTTTCACATCATTAGGTTTTGTCAAAATTTCACCATGTTCAGTCATATTCAAAACATTGGGTGGATTTTTGGTGAAATAATCATGAACATCAAACTTATACCCCTATTGTAGCTAGTCACTTTAGATTGATCCAAAATCATGTTAAGTTGTTTTTTACCATCAGAAAATCTTTGCAAAGAACTTTTCAAATAAGAAACCTCTTTTTCCAAATTTGCACAATTTTCATAATCCACCATGACACCTTTGTTTTTACGACATTTGGAGTAAGAAGATATTTCATCTTGTTTAACAATTTCTTCCATATGCTTAACACGAGCTAAAGCATCCTTTAGTTTTATCTCATTAGCATCACATGTTAGACAAGGTTTGGTATTCAAATCATGTGAACTATTGATATATCTAAATTTTGAAATTTCAAGCATTAAAATCTCACAATTTTTGCACTCATCATCATTAGGGATAAGAGATTTTAATCTAGTAATTTCAGCATTTGGAGATTCAATTATAAATTCTTGTTTTTTATACATCTTCTCACACTTTTTATTTTTTGCACTTAAAACAAGAATAACTTCCTCAAGAGAACTCACCTCATTGTCCTCATCCTCAGAATCTGATTCACCACGTGTCATGAAGCAAACACCAGAGATGTTCCTGTCCTTCTCCTTATCTTCATCGCTATCAGAATTTATGTCGCTTAATGGCTCAAAAGTGACATAGACTTTGTTCAGCACCTTCCTCACCACCTCCTTGGATTTCTTACCTTTGAGCTTGTCATCCTTGATCTTCTCTTCACCTTTATCTTTCTTCTTGCCTCTCCCAAGCTTAGGACAGTTAGAACGAATGTGATCTAGAGTACTACATTCAAAGCAACGAGCTAGTCCACCTCTTTTCTTGTACTTGACTTTATTCATAGCTTGAGAAATTTTGTTAGCAGCCAAAGCCAAGTCCTCCTCCTCAAATTGTTCGAGTTGCTCACTGGACATGGCATTGATCAAGACAAGAGCAGTGGGAGATGATGAAAAAGCAACAACATCCGAAGAAGTTGAAGAAGAAACCAAAGCACTCGACTTAGAATCAATTTTTCGAGAAAGAATATTCATCTCATGAGTTTTGAGTTTTGTGTAAAGTGAATCTAAAGTCAGAGTAGACATATCAACAGACTTTTGAATAGAGGTAACTTTTATCTCCCAAATAGACATATCAAGACCATTCAAAAAGTGGTGTGAAATCTCAGATTGTTGATAATTTGTATCATAAGCACAATCAACAGATCTAAGATTACTCAAAATTTTGTTAAATCTACTAAGATAATCATCAAAAGCTTCCATGTTTCATCTCAAATTTTATGTACTCTTTTTTGAAAAGATCTTGACGAAGTTCTTTAATGTTATTAGTTCCTTGATGAAAATTTTTCAAAGCAATCCAAATCTCATTGGCAGTATTAAGATGTGACACATGATCAAAATCTGAATGAGAAATCCCATTCAACAAAATATTACGAGCTTTGCAATTGTTATTAAACTCAGTTTTTAAAGCCTTAGTATTAATAACTTCAGGAATCTCATAAGGAAGAGCAACCTTTTGCCAAACATCATAATCTTGAGCCATAATATAAGATTGCATCTTGCTACACCAATAAGCAAAATTCGTACCATCGAAAACATGTGGCTTAGTTGAAAATTTGTGTCATAAAAACTCTAGATTGGTAAAAATCCAAAGAAAAAAACAAAGCTCTGATACCACTTGTAGGATCGAATACCCAAACTAAGCCAACCAGAGGGGGTGAATGGTTGGTATCCCCAAAAATCAAACTTTTAGGGGAAATAAAAGTTACCCTCAAAATTCAATGTATACCACCAGTCTGACCGCAGGTGTAGATCCGGTCTGACCGTCAGATGTTGCTGAAGTCGTTACCCACCGTGCGTCGGTCTGACTGTAGTACTCCGAACGGTCTGACCGATGAGAAGCCGTCGGTCTAACCGCAGTTATTTCTCCGGTTGGACCGCCGCATCGGAGAAAACACAAATCGAAGAACTCTCAAAGTAGATTAAAAATATATTACTTCTCTCTGTGTTTACAAAGTGCAACAACAGCAATCCTCACAAAATTTCGACAAAACTCGAAAACCTAACTTTCTCGCAACTCAACTCTCTCTAAAACTCATTACCGGGAAGCCACACCTTCTCTCTCTATTTATTCATAAGGTAGGCAGCCTAAAACCACGAATGCAACTCATACAAGAAGTCCTAATCCATTAGAAAACCTTTTCGTACAAGAAACGAACTTTACAAACTTCAATTGTAATAAAATTAGACTCTATCCAAAATATAACTTCGCATCTCATACACACACAATATCTTCATCGTATGTCATATGAAAACTTCACCAACCACGTGCATTAATCTTTATCCTAAGTATCTCGCGTGATCTCTTGCCATCTGAACATTACCTTATCTCCAAGTTGACTCCAAATCTATCACCGACAATACTCTCTCGAGGCGTAAAGATTACCTACACATGAATTAAACAAAGAAACCATATCCGAGTACAAGCTATCTCCAACTTGACTTATTGTTATCACACAACAATATTCATACACATAGAAATACGAAATAATCACATATATCCAAAGAAATTACCTGAAACCGAAACCGACAAGAAATTAATCTGGAATCGGACTGGGTCGCTCGGTCTGACCGACAACACAAGCCCGGTCTGACCGAACCACACAACAGCAGTCCACTGTTCACCGTCAAAAATCCAATCATCTCCAAAACCACTTCGCCAATAAACTCCAAATATTAAAACCAATAAATACCGATGTAATTGTTCATCACCATAGAAGAATCAAACACACTTTGATTTTACAGATTATATTATGATGAATGAAAGTTGTAACTTAATTATGAGGCTATATATATATATATACTTGGATAACAAAATACATTTTAAAGTACGTATTCACTATCAATTCTATTAGAAAAGAATAACTGACGAAGTTTAAACTCTAATAGTGCCAATGTCAATTCTTCGAGAACAAAATGAGCTTATATATAGCTGCTACCGAGCTAGCAGAGTGAACAATATAACATGATGCATACAGTGTTGTACTCGGTACCTATCAATTGTTAATGGGACATCGCTTTGGGGAGCTATCTACAGCCTTAGATCATCATAATACATCATTCGATCAGACAACACGTCACGCACTTACTTTCTGACAGTGGGGTACTATATAACCCGGACCCACCCGTCAGCCACTCATGGCAGTCGTAGACATATGCATAGCTAGCTGCACCCTGTAGGAGACATCGATCTTATGCCTGAGACTGACTGGCAGATACTTCGTTTTAAAATAAACAAATGTAATATATGATACGATATGTTTTAGTATTATAACAAATTTTTAGATAGGATATGACACATATCATGAATCTACTATGAGATGTGACATATCTTAATAGACCTCACTACGATGCTCTCTACTGGTAGTTAAAAGCAATCTGAACCGCTGATCTTATTTGATCTAAGGGTTCAGATCTATTTATACTATCATCTTAGTTAGCGGTTGTAGAAACATAGAGGGACATTATTTTTAAAAAAGTGTGGAGATATATAATTGTTAGTTAGCAGTGACTAAACCTTTTTTTTCTTTTTTTGCTTTTTAATAGAATATGAACGATGCCAGCGCAATGAATGACCATATATTGATCTAGCTTAAAAAACATAAATAACAAAGTTATTATAAATTACTGAATTAATAAATTACTGATTTACTCTTAATAATAAATAATTTAAATCATTTTTACTGATGGTATAAACTATAGCACCGGAGCATCGCTTACCTTTAATATTATGATAATATTAAGATTGTATTACAATATATACTGATTTGTTTTGAAATGGAAGGAAAGGGAGCATGTGACGAAGGTTTGGTAGTATAAAAGAATCTAGAGCTTGGCCAAGTACTCCGGACAAAATCCACTTCAGCAGGTCAGAGTCATCAACTTTACAGTAGTACGTCTTCACCATCTCTCTCTTTTTCTCTCACCTCTGTGACTGAGTTTGTTGTCTACGGGAGGAATTGAAGGTGCATGCGTGCAAGGCTAGCTAATTCGTTTTCTTTTTGCTCCATGTAATCGCCATCCATGGATGGATCGGTCGCCATAGCCAGCCATGGCTTACAGTGCTCTATGCCAGCAGCAGCTAGCAGGATACTAATGGAGTAGATGCTAACTCATCAAAGCTAGCTAGCTAGCTAGCTACACGAGAGTAATTAGTGCATGCTAGCTCTCTCATCATCATCATTCACCGGCCAAGCACAATATATCGAGATAAGAAAAGATTGTATAGAGATGCATGAGATATATATTCATAGAGCTAGCTAGCCATTAGCTAGAGAGAATTGAAGCTCAAGAAATTCTTTCGCATGCTAATATGCCATTGGTTAAAGCCAAGGTGGTGCTAATATATACTTCATCCGGTTTTATAACTTCGACTATCAAAAATATTTATATTTAGTTTAAATGAACTAAAACACAATATATAGATTTGTCTTTTAAAATACTACAATAAAAATAAACATGCATTTATTTATTGTATATATTATAATAAAAAATTAGAGTCAAATATATATTTTGTGGATCATGTCATTCTTTAAAACGTAAAACGTCAAAGAATTATAAAACAGAGAAAATAATTTAGTAGTATGCTTTACAGAAAGTGTGAAAGTGGAACTTTTTGTTCGGAGAAGACAGTATAGTAAGTGTATAGGGCTACTAGTACTGCTGAGCTAGCTTAGCTAGTATGTGGTAGTGTGGCATGGCATCAAAAGCTTCATCCTTTAACCTCCTTGGGAAGTATCCTAGTATCTTGTGCTCCATGTCCCTTTGCACTTTATGCCAAACAGCTAGTAGAGAGGAGGGAAAGAGCAAAGTATAAGCAGCTGAGCTAGCAGCCATGGAGTTTGTTATATCTTTGCTTGGTCTTAGCTAGCTTGTCCATCTATAAATCCACCTTCACCTCCTTTCTTCCACCTCAATCCTTCACACCTTTGCATACCGTACGTTCTTCTACTCCCTGAACACAAATACATATCTATTCATCTCTAGTAGCTAGCCTCCTTGTCCTTGCTTCAACTGCATATGCATGCATCAAGATCTGTTTAAGACACCAGATAGATAGATGTATACGTACATCTCTCCCTTTCTGTTCTTGGTTATTATCTTGCATGTGCTGTGCATGCATGAGGTTGAGAGGTTTGTTGAGAAGCTGTAGTGTGTGCCTGGCTCCCTGTATGCCACACATGTAGCCCAACCCATGGTGTGTGGTTGCCTATTGGGTGGCGTGCAAGGAGCCAAGCATGCATGCATATGGTTTGCTTGATACACACACGCGCGCGCGTTTTTTCTTTCAGTATCATTTGATGTATGTATAAGTGTTCACAAGTTTTAATTTCGTGTCATATGGATTTGATCTTTGGTTGTTCCAATTGCAGGTGCAAAAAGGTTAAAATGAACTGTTCCTCTCTGACCAAGTTTGATTTAGCCGGCCCGAAATACTAGCTTGTGAGCGAGGTTATGTACATGCATGATTTTTTTTTCATGTAATGGTTATCAATGTTCTTTTAATTTTGTCTTGGGTTTTTGGTAGTAGTATTGGCTTCTGTTAATTGAAATGACTTAATTTTTTGTTCTGCTTAAATGCATATGCTCGATGTGACGAAAGTTGAAGGCAACCAAATGTTATATAGATAAGTAATTTGTCCTGTTTTTAATCAATTATTCATTTGCTTGGATGTACGTATCCGTAGTTGAGGAATCTTGCTATATATTCCACATGTTTGATATTGATCCGACCGTGTGCTTCTTGCTTATATATTCCTCACAAACGGCTTGCTATATATTTGTTCTGCTTAAATTAATGCTTGAATTAGGGTCGATCATGCCGCATGCGCTGAGCCACTCCTAACTCATGTCTTATGTGTAGTCTATTTCAAGTTTCCAATGTTGCGATTAGTATGTACTTCGAAATTTGAATGGAGATGAGATTTATTAAAGAAAGAACCGAGATCTATTTCTAGCCATTGTTATTTCAACCTTATCTATTAAAAAGTATTTGTTACTATAAATTTTATTAGATAAATTCATCGGCAAAAATCCTTTTATAACAAATTTTGATTTTTTTAAATATAATTATAACAAAATTAGGTTATTGATGAAAAACCAACTGTTTTTTAAGCATGTAAAAATTTTATGCATAAACTTTCTACATACAAGCTTTCTGTATATAAACTTTATGCATGTAAACTTTCTATGTATAAACTTTATGCTTGTAAAATATCTACGTATAAATATTTCATAGAAATAGTTTTAAGAGAAAATTGACATTATTTTCATCCACAAATCATGGAGGCTAAAATCAATTTTAACATTCATATTCGTTCCACAAATTATGGAGGCTAAAAATCAAATCTGGTATTAATATTTCAGTTAACAAATCATGCATGCATGCCTGCTTCTTTAAGAGCATGCATGCATAGGCAACCGGCGCTAAACAAATAGGAAAGTTCGGTTTTTGCGTCATGTGTTAAGAAAAAAGGACAGGGCCGGTGATCGCGCGCCTCCGCCCTTTCGCTTGAATTAATGCAAGTATGTAACCATGATGCATAGAAAATTTCTTCCTTTAGGCAGCTGAAACTATATAAGATGTATTATTTTAGGATTTAATTAATTTAATTTGTGCAGTTGTGCTACAAATGATCAAGGTACGGCTAAGGCTCATTAATTTGGTCAATATTTTCTGGACAAAGAAATTTAGGGCCTGACGTTTGCTCTTTTCGATTATTTTAATTTCTTGTTTTAGAACAATGTACTTCACATATACATCACTTTTGGGGACATTAACTGTGTGCTTATCATCATATATGCTCATTCTTGTCCAGCTTCTGGCATGAGCAATGCCTAGTAATTTGATCAGCTGCATCCCAAATTGTTGAACAGTATCGGATTTATCTAAAAAAAATTGTAAGAGAGACAGTACAACTGTCTACAAACTTTCATTTGTGTGCTTTCTGGGCGCGTGAGTGTAATGATGTACTACTATACGGTTGTGATTGGTTAATTTGTCATTGTGATCAATACACAATTCTTAATTATGATTCTCTCATTGAGAAATGATGTTTGTAGAACTAGCTAGATCATAATATTTCTTTCACTTCAGTGTGAACCAAAACTTGCTGTTATTAATTTCCTGTTGAACAATACTGTCGTAATTAACATGTAGCTCTCATGAGCTGGATGCATACCTAGCAGCTCGCATTCAGTTCTTCTGTAATTTTCCTTCTGAATTGGTTGAATTTTTTAATAATAAAAACGTGTTACATCTCCGACTTCTATCCGTTAGGCACGCAGCCATTGATTTTTGTTTGAATATATTACATGTTTACATCGAATTGGTAAGTTGTCAGTATGGATTAACAAGTTATCCTTGTCAATTGCGAAGCTTGTTAGACTTGACTAGATGCTATTTTCTTTCTATCTTTTTTTTCCTCAGATGCTAGTATTTTCTAGTCAGGGTACTTGTACTGCAGTTCGCGTGTGTGCTATACGTAAAGAATGGTGTACAAGATATATTGAATCAGACAAAGTAAATTAATTTTGCAGTGCACTTCAGCTTGACCCCATTTATTTATCAAAGTTACATATTGAACCCCATTTAGCCCATATTTTCACTTTGGACCCCTTCTCTACCATTTTGTCTGCTGAAGGGCAATATATATTTTATTTTATATATAACTCTTTTCCTGAAAATACTATTGTACTTCTCATTGAACAACCAATCTACACTGTTGTACAATAAGTTGGTGATGACCACCAGCTCACTCATGTGTTGGTCTCTGATGGACCAGCCATTGTTGCATGCTTCACTGCATGCATGGACCACTTCACTAGCTGTAATTAGTACCAACATACAAGAATGCATTCAGGAGCTGTGTCACTGTGCCTATGTGACCACAAAAGCAGGAAAGGTTAAGCTACAGTGATGTTGATGGTGAGTGCTGAGAGTGAGTAGGACACAGCCATTATGCTGATCTGCAGCCAAAGTCAAGAATTCCCCCAGTGATTGGGAGAAACACCTGGGTCCCCTCTTGCACAACAGAACTTTGCATTATGACTTTTTTTTCTGCAGACAGCATGGCACTGGCTGCTCTTGCATATTGGCAGTTTTCCACCTGTGATGAACAGTGTCTGAACTATCCAGATCCCATTGAATCTGAAATCAGTTTACAGTTTTCAGTTTCCAGTGTGCAGGAAGCAGAGCAAGAGATTCATCACAACATGTGCTCTGCTTCACAACATCACATATTACAGGGATAGATGATCACCATGGAAGACAATAATATGATGTCATTTTACAAGTTGAAAGTGGAAAAACATTGTTCATGTAGACAGGTTTCTTTTTGGCAATTTATCTCAGAACACAAGCAGCAGACAAGGTGTGCGTGTACACAGAAGAACAGGAGAAGTGTCAATTGCACATATGAAAACAGAAGCCATTCCATGAACAAACATGATACTATTATGTATTTCTTCACTCTACACTGCTTTTCAGGCTATAAATGAGGTAAATCTATACATCGAAAAAAAAATCAAACCAGCAAAAAGATTTCTGGAAAACATTTCTCCTACACTACCTTTTCTCGATGTGATCTTTGTATTTGCATTCAACCTCGGGTCACTCACGATCTGATATTGCGGTGAATGTCATGGAGGCTTCTGTTGTCTCTTGCGACAACAAAGGAGAAGAGTGTGCCATGATGGAAGATAGCAATGTGGATGTCGAGGATGAAACTATGTCAACTTCTTTCCTCATGCTCCTGACCTTAAGATCCATAAAGTCACTGATTATTGCAGGCTTGCTGATCTTCGCCAGGTCAACATCCATTTCACCTGTTAGCATGCGGACAACCACCGACATTGTCGGTCGATGTTTCGTGACATCTTGTGTACACAAAAGCCCAATTTTCAGGAACATACAGGCTTGTGCAACATCCAAGTCATCACCCAAAGAAGCGTCTATGATTTTCTCCAAATCACCCTCTTCATAATGCACCCATGTCTGCAAGAGGAGAACCCCATTTGTGATCTCTGGGAACTGTAGCAGTAAAAGAACAAAAGCCCCAATTCAGAACATTTGCTCCCTAGCTGAGACACGAATAACTTTTACATGATGATGATGATGCTTTCATGTAGAAGAAAGAGTTAGCAACTGATGTGTTTGGCAGCATGCAACTCACATTTCATTATGACAATTTTACTCCCTCTGTTTTTAACTGACTTGACACTTTTACCAAACTTTTGCTGACAGACACTTTCGTGTTTGTGACTCCCAATATGTACTTTCCTTTGTGCCCATGTAATTAATCATCTTAACCAGCCCATTCAGCAGTACCAGTAAAACTAAGACATTGGTAATGTGCCTGCACAGCTAATGAGAGGACTAGGCTGCCAAGTGCAATTTGATCACATTCTATAAAAAAGCACAAACAATTGCCTAGTAAATTATGTGGTGATCAGGACTGTTAACTATTAAAACCAGAGTATGATTTTAAAAATATAATAACTGAAAACTTGAAATGTCATGGCTAAGATTCTAAAAGCAATAACTGCATGTATCTCCATTAGTCCTCTTATGGGAAACCAAGCTCCCACTTGAAGACACCGACATTAGTTCATGGAACAAATACAACACTCATATTAGATATAACTTCAGCCTAAATAAACAATTTAGTGATGATAGTAAAAAAAAGATAGTAACTTCTATTATACAAGGAACAACAAAAAAAAGTATAATATTTTATCTTACCCTTTCAAGAAGTATCTGGTCTTCATAGGGTAATCTTGTATTGGTGTTGGATCTCCCACTAACTATTTCTAGTAACAGAACCCCAAAACTATAAACATCTGACTTCCGTGTCACTTGTCCTCGAATGGCATACTCTGGAGCCAAGTAACCTCTGTCATGTAAAACTGAGTAAGTAAAGCTGCAGGTGTATTGATATACGATGGGCCATAAATATAATCCATAAATTACTAAATAATCATTTGGTATTTGCAACTTTAATTGCCTTAGCTTTTCCACTGACAATCATTTCAGAAAATGTGAAAGAAATTGTCAGGATGTACTGTAATATGGGTCAACCAATTAAACTGAAAGGAATGCTGTAGGTACTACCTTAGATACTGGAAAAGGCTCGTCTGACGTACTGCCCTCTGACGTGGGTCGCTGACATGTGGACCCATAAGCTGTGGGACCCACATGTCAGCCCCTCAAAATCAGAGGGTAGTAAGTTAGAGGATCTCTTTCCCTTAGATACCCAAGAAAAAGAAAAAGGTACTTGAAAAATGCATCGTACTTGTTAACTCGTTGTAAAAAGAACTTATGACAAAGTTTACTTACAATGTTCCAGCAACCCTTGTGCTAACATGTGATGCATCTGGAGGCAAAAGCTTTGCTAAACCGAAATCAGATATTTTCGGTGTAAGATCCTTATCTAGAAGTATATTGCTTGCTTTGATATCCCGGTGAACAATGTGGGGATTTACAACTTCATGGAGGTATGTTAGTCCACGGGCAATGCCAACACAAATATTTACTCGAGTTGCCCAGTTGAACTGGATGTTGCTGTGGCCATAACCTGAAAAAGAAAAAGGGAAAGCAAAGAAAATTATTTGAATATCTAAGTATTTTCTTAGCATTGTATGTAAAAATTTCAGAGAATAAAGCAATAGAAAGGATTCAAGTGACCATACCCAAAAGTGTTTGTGCAAGGCTATTATTTTCAAGATAATTGTAGACAAGGATTCTTTGGTTTCCTTCCACACAATAGCCATAAAGCTTGACAAGATTTTCATGAGATACGTTTGAAATTGCCACGAGTTCGTTCAGAAACTCCTTGACTCCCTGTTTTGACTCTAAAGATAGCACCTTGACGGCAACAAGCTTTCCATTCCTTAGCTTTCCCTGCACCAATAATCCATTATGATGAACACATGAGAATTCATTTTTGTTAGAATTTTGCTTCTCTTATTTGTTTGAACTTTGAAGGCTACTTATATTACCTTATACACAGATCCAAAACCTCCCTCACCAATCTTATTAGACGGGCTAAAATTTTCAGTAACCCTTGAAAGCTCCTTGTAAGTGAATTTTGTTATATTCATATTACCAGAGGGGTCTGTACAAATCATGTTAAATATTTCAGCAAGAAACATATCAAGGATGAATATGGACAAATCATGTTCAACAAATAGGGTATAATGCAGTCTGTTTTAGAGATCTTTACCATCATTATGCTGAGAACTTTGCTGTCGGGTTGCCCTTCTCTTGCCAAAGATACAAAAACAACCCATTACGGAAATCTAAAACTACTATGACGGCCTTAATTCTGCAGTTCAATAAATACAATTTCACTTATGAATATCCACATAAGCATGCGATCAATTTTCAACAGCTGCCATCATGTCCTGAAAAAAGAAAGAATGCAGGTAATGGTTAGCTACAAAGAAAGGTATGTTAAGCACTTACCATTTCAAACACTAAGTTCATGATTAACATTATACTGAAATGTTACATTCCAGGAGTGCTGCAAATTATCATGGTAGCACTGAATGAATGCAGACTTTTAATTTGTCCAAAAGGTCCAGAATTACAGCTAAACCACAAAAATTCTTCCATTGATCCACAACACACTGTAGAAAAAACATTGCTCACTTGGACAGCGACATTTTATTTGTTACGAGTCTTAGGCCTACCACAATGGCTCGATGTCAGACTGACCTTGCTTCAACTGTTTTACTAGATGCAGCAGTTATCTGGGTTTCGTGATCAAAATTTACAATAAGCAGCCAAAATAGGCCATTGATTGGTTACAGCTCAACCAACATCAGTAAACATGATCTAGTTATAAAACTTAAAGTAGGAGTAAGCATGTTTAAGCTCGGCACATGCAAGCAGGTAGCAGGTGAGATGAACTAACATAGTATTAGAACCAGCCAGTAGCAGTACGGATCGCTCTATATTCCTAGAATTTATCTACATTTAATAATTTCTACCCAGAGAGACGCTATCATTGGTCAGGCACCGTCGCATCAATTGCTGGTCAACAGGACCAACTAATTTCAAGAAAATGGAAAACCGAGGTGTACTTTCTCAAGGGAAAAAAAGATTTTCTAGTCTTACTAACTCTGCTAGCGATAGAAACAATCTATGATTAGACCTACTGCATTCCACACGCAATAATAAAGTAATGCATGATTAGGCCTGCTCTCCAAAACGAAAACGAAAATTCCATCCCACTATTGCTGTTGACATCCTAATCCTAGCACATTCTCCGGTTACATAAAAAATTACCAATCAGAATATGTAAACCGTTTTCACACCGATCGAACATGGCAAGTCACAAATCTGAAGATTCATCAGTAAATAGACGTGCACGGACAATCTAGAATAGAATCCAATTCAATCTGTCCCCTTCGAATTCGAGGCCTCATCTATCTATCTCACCAACAATTCCCAAATATTTCACCAATCAACACGGGAATAAACCTAGTAGTTAGAACGAACAATCCCTAATTCCATACTGAACGACAAACCTAAGACGGTACAGGGCGGCAGGATAAACAGCCCCACGGCAAGAAAAACCCAACCTTTACCTGCAGAATTCAGAGAAATCAATCAACCAAAAAGGCTCACCTGAATATAATCCCAACAGCGCAGTCCCAAGAGACGCAGCCAAGCCAAGAGCGGCGGCAAAAATCCGAGCAGAGCTAGTCCAAGAAGAGCCGCAGCTCAAAGGCAAGGCCCGGGCAGCACTCCGTCAAAAGCTCCGGGAAGCCTCTCCCAGTCTCGGAGCGCGCGCAACGCAAGTAGCAACGGCGAGGCGGAGAGAGAGAGAGAGAGAGAGAGAGAGAGAGAGAGAGAGAGGAAAAAAACGGCAGCTTTGGAACGGTGGTGGGCTTGAGTTGAAGCAACCAGGTGGCCGTATTTGACTTCTCCGCGGTGGAAATGGAAATGGGAGGAAGAAGAAGAAGAAGAGGAGGAGGATGGCCTGGCCGGCGGGCCGGCCGGTCAAACCGTTGACCGCGTGTCGGCCGGTCCGGCCCGCCTGGCGGCGAGCCCGTCCGGTCGGGACGCGTTGGCTGGTCGGGGTCGAGCTGGACGCGGCGGCGGCTGCGCGGCTCGGCTCGGCTGGTCGGGACGACGGGATCGCATTCTGGCATGTGGTGGTTGCGGTTCGAGTCCAAGTTGAAACGAGTCGATTGACTCGATCGCCAGGTCAGTATTATCATGGCTTTGGTTGGCCCATGTGCAGGATCGAGGTAAGCACTTGCGTGAAACTACTGGCACTCGTTTGACCGATTTGTGATGGTACCGCGACTTGTGTTTTTTTTTCACTACATCAAAGACGCGTACATGTTGTTGATTGTAGTGTAGATATAATGCGGTTTGTCATGCTAGTCGCTAGTGGCATAACATGTAAAAAAAATACATATTTAAAAAGTGAGAATTGCAATTTAGCTACTTTCCCTATATTTAAATATATGATATTGTGATTTATTTGATCAAAAAATTGAAGTTTTGACCGTCAATAGCTGACGAATTATTTAGTTAGAACCTGTAAAAATTATATGTTACAACTTATAATTTGTTAGATATTATTAATATTTTTAATAGAAAAATGACGGTCATAGTTGTAGTGTTAAGCATTTAAATGCGAAGGTAGTAGGCCGGTCGTCTGGGAGAAAAGTGCAGGTAAACAGTGTCCTTTTGAGTTAGGATAAAATAAAGTACTAGTAAACAAACTGCAATAGGTCATGATAGATTTATTTCATATAGGTCAATTTGCAATACTCAATTACTCATGGGCTGGAGTTTTGATTGGAAGCACCTAAATTACTCTCCATAGTATGAACAAATCAGAAAAACTCTATTTTCAAATTCAAAATGAAAGTATGAACAGAATAAAAAAGTACGAAAATACGGTGTGCGTATTTGGAAAAATCATGCAACCACACCTGTCCTAACTATCGCCTCGTTGCTGTCCAGTCGTTTGGACACGGTCTACGGTGAGCCAGCTCTGTGCAGTCACCGACGGGTGGGGCCCCCGGGGTGTAATGAACGAACGGCTAATGATTGGGCCAACTAAAAATGCTAATCTCAGAGTGCTCGGGGACTAATCATCCACTTACGAGACAGCTTTTGGTTACTGCACAATAAGCCTGCACTTTCAGTTCAATGTGGGAGTGTGCTTTGCAGCTGGTGGACATTTGGAACAAGATGCAATTTTCAGTAAACACCTTGTGATAATCTTTAATTGATGATTTCTGATTTTTCATTAGCTGATCAGCCAGCCTGCTAATGATCCAATATTCCAATGGGACGATTCATATTTAAGTTCTCGTACCATTCAAACATGGGATAATTGGGTTCTTGTCCTAGCTTTGAATCGTAATTGTAATTTTATCTCTTATTTTTAGTGTGCGCGATTTTCTCTCTTTAGAAAAACAAACTGAGCTCTGCCTCTATTCTATATTCCATTAAGGTTGTGTTCTGTAAACTAATTCCTAGCACACACAAAACAAAACAATTGATTAACACATGTTTAATTAAATTTTAATTTTTTAAAATAATGGATTAATATATTTATAAAAAAACGTTCGGAAAACATGGGAAAAAATAGAGGTTGAGAAAAGTAGACGAATATCTCACAAGTCATATTAACGGAGTTAACTCTGAGGTAAAAACACGTGCGTACCCTTGCATATTTGCCTCTCTTTTTCACCGATTGTGTTTTTCTCTGTTTTGATTTTTACAGAAAGCACTAGATGTTCCAGTAATCTGGTCCATCTGTCTGTTAAATTGGTCAGAAAACGAAAAATTCAAACGTCGTCGGGCAACTTGCTGCTTTATGAATGTATTACTACTAACAGATTTTCAGCGATCATAGCCTCGTCTCGATGGAAAGAAAGGACTAATTTAGCCTAACAATAAGCATACCAATTAGCAAGTACCAAGTATTGAGAATACAAGGTAAAGACATTCAGCTCATTTAGATTTAAGTTATAAATTTAATATGAATGTTCATATTTATAAAATGTGCCGTATGTGTATGTGTTTATATGGTAAGTGATCATTTATGTTTAAAACCAGACTACTCGAATTCAAACCGGTGCTCGCATTTACGTCTTTTATTTTTTTAGTGATAAGGACACGAATAACATTCGTGATGACTTAGCTATATGCTCAGTTTAATTTAATTTTTAAAGATGGATAAGGTGTATATGTGTTTATAATGACGAGTATACGAGTATTATGAGCGCGTTTGTACTTTCTTTAAGAAAACGAATACGAGGTCAGCAAAAAGTTATCAGCGAAATGGTGGAGCAAACTGCAAATGGACGTCATCATTCAGCCTCGAGCCCTCAACTGGGCACCGCCCCCCGTCGAGTCCACCTCCCCTTGACTTGGACTCCACTGGCAGCGACGGCGACGCCACCTACTCTTTCTCTCTGTCTCTCTCTCTCGCTCGCCGTCTCCGAGCTAGTTGACCGGCGGATGAAAAGCCCCGAGGAGGCGGCGGCGGCGGCGGAGTCCGGCAATAGCGCGGTGAGATTTTACATCCCGGGGATTCGGTTCGTGAAAGATTCGTTCTTCGTTGGCTCGTTGTGTGGGATTCTTTTCTTTGTCAGCTTCAGCCTTTGCTGTTTCAGTAGGTCATGGGAGTTAGTATAGTGTTGTATTTCGTTAGAAAGATTGGATCTTGGGGTGTTTTGTTTGGAATTGGATTGTCGTTTTGGTTGTTTTGGCGGCGAATCTTGTGGATTCTTCGCCATCTGTTGTTTGCCATACACATGCGAGCTAGAAACCTATAATATAGTTTGCTCTTTTGTGTTTTACTCTTTCGATTTTGCTTTGCTTTTAGGGGTTTGAGCAGGCGTTGGTACCATGATACTACTGTTAATTTCACTTAATTGACTGAATTAACTTTGCCTGCTTTAGTGTCACTGATATTCCGATCAAACTGTTGCACTGAAACCTTCATAACAAAGTGCATTGTAAAGCCGTTTGCATGGCCATATTAGTTACTGAATTCAATATTTGTTTTTCTGTTTTAAAGATCGAGAAATTTCATTATTTGCTCAAATTAGGACTTTATGCTCTCAGACCAAACTGAATTTTCTGCAGTGACTGTCACACTGCACAAGCCAAATTATTTGAGAAAGGTAGCATTTTTCGGTTCATACTTGAAGCTTTCTGATAAAAGCTATCCAGACGCATTGTCCAGATGACCCAGCTACTCTTCTTTGCAATTGTCACCTTGGTAGGAGCACCACTGCATTAGTGTAGTTTATGGAGAAATTTTAGTTAAGAGCCCTCTTGCGTTTATGTTCCATGTTTGAACATATATGCTTTATAGAAGAGTGAAGAAGCGAACAGCAGGGGTGCCAAATGAGTATCTATTCCTCCTGTGTTAGAATTATGCAATAGCCAACATATCGTTGATTCTTGGCGTTTCCTTCCTTCTTTTGTTACATTGCTGCTCTTTCTTGTTAATTTGCCTTATAAGAATTATATAATTATGAGTAATTATTCAATGTAAATGATTGACATTGTTGTTCGCTTAAATGATTATAAATTGGATCAGGGAGAAGATGCTAAAAAGGATGGTGTATCTTGTCAGACTTCGCGACGACCAAACCTTTCATTACAAATACCAAATAGGGCCTTTGATGACGCTGTGCCAACGTCAACCAGAATCAAAATATCACCCAGCCCAAGTTCTGCAAGAAGCGGTTTACCACCAAGGCCGAATTCAACTAGAACAAAGTCATCCATCAGGGGCATCATTCCACAAAGGAGCTTCAAAGCAAAGAGTTCATTCCAGGATGGTGACCAGACTATTCTTCTAATTCCTGACACACCATCATCATCAGGACAGCAGGTGAAGGCAACTACATCAAGATCATTTTCCTTCACAAAGGTCATCAGCTCCTTATCAGCAAAGCGAACCCACTCTCTTCCAGTTACTCCTGTAGCAGCTTCAGGACCTTCTCATGAAGGTCACACAGACAACCTGCCAAGTACAGTTGTAAGTATTTAACTGGGACTGCATTGTTTGCATGCTGGTCTATTTTGGAATATTACAATTCCATCGCAAGGGTTGAGGGATTTAATAATACTTGACGTAATATGACATAATACATGTATACAGTGGAAATTAAATGGACTATTATCAAACAACCAAACTGGTGCATTTACACCTTCAAGTATGAGACACGTCCAGTTCACTGAGGATCATCTCGTATTAATGTGGTTCACAATGGTTGCAGAAGAATGAGGTTGAAACACAAATTAGGCGCTCACTCTCAGCACCAGGAAATCACGATAGTAAGGATCTGAGGAGGACGGCTTCATCAGGCCTTATCCGTGTGATTCCCACAACCCCACGACCTGTTCCTGTTGAAACTATTGCATCAAATGATGGCATTGAAGAAGCAGTAGATGGTACTAACCTTGGATTTTTCTCTTTTGCATGTCAATGTACAGTACATTAGGCAGAAAACGTTTTATAGCTCTATCAAAGCTCGCATGAACCAAAATGTTGTCTTCAAATAGCAAAGCTGCAGGAGAGAAACACTGAATTTTGTGTCATTCATCCTTGATAGTTCCTGAAGATGGAGGTGAAGACATTCCTGAAGAAGATGCTGTCTGCAGGATTTGCCTGGTTGAACTGAATGAAGGAGGGGAAACACTTAAATTGGAGTGCAGCTGCAAGGGAGAACTTGCTCTTGCACACCAGGAGTGTGCAATAAAGTGGTTTAGCATCAAGGGAAACAAGACATGCGATGTTTGCAGGCAGGAAGTTCAGAATCTACCTGTGACTTTATTGAGAATACAGATTCGAACTGTTAACAGACAACAGCGGAATGGTGTTCAGCAAAGAGCAGCACATCCACACAGGTATTTCAAAACACACTTCTTTAGTGTGAAGATATTTTGACCCCACTGGATGAGTGTTGTTTTCTTCACGTTTTGTGAATGACCAAGTTTTTTTCTTTTTTTCTGTCTATACAATGAGAAATATCATTAATACATTAATGTATTTGTCTTCTTGTTACTAAAGTCTCCTTTTCTGACAGATTTTGGAAGGAGACTCCAGTTCTAGTCATGGTCAGCACGCTTGCGTACTTCTGTTTCTTGGAGCAACTCTTGGTTTGTGACTTTGTGTTACGCTTCTTTTAGCTTTTCATTATGTGAATTTTGTGCGTATATGTGAAATTAACCCAACCCACTGTCCTACTTGTTGGAACTTTTAACAGGTTACTGATATGAAGTCACGTGCACTAGCTATTTCTTTGCCTTTCTCCTGTCTCCTGGGCATATTTTCTTCCATCGTCGCATCCACAATGGGTAATGAAATATTTGCTTTTCTCTGGCTGTACGCAATTGCAAAATCATGAGTTCAGTACCTTGTGTAGGGAACCAAAAAGCCTTTTGGTACCTAAGCTCACCGTTTTCCAAATTCAGATTTATTTATTTACCATTCTACCCTCATAGTTAGAAATATATATATATATATATATCTTGATTGTGTAACAACTTTACCAGGGAAAGCAATTATTGAATAACATGATTTCAGCTTTTCAACAGAATGTAAAACATAACTCCTTAATGCTCTTTTCGTTATCTCATTTTAAAACCAAATATTAGATGTTATGTACTTGCTTGATTATTTAGTGTAAATGAATTCAGATTATCATGTTCTGACATTTCTGCTAAACTCTGAGATGTACCTTGTTTTAATAGATCCTATTGTATGTCATCTGTTTGGTGGGATCTCTCTACTCATCCGCGTTTAAAATTTTTTTATCTCTGTGAAACAGCAACCAATAATTACCTATGGGCCTTCGCTACATTCCAGTTTGCTTTCGTAATCCTATTCGCACATACCTTCTACGATTTGGTACGGGGCTTTTTCCTCAGTTATGTTTTCTAGATAATATATTCAGCATATTGCTTATTACAATTACTAAACTTGCAGTTAAAAATGGGGGCAGTCCTTGCAATCCTACTTGCATCCTTCACCGGTTTTGGGGTCGCTATTAGTCTAAATGCAATGCTAATAGAATACTCGAGGTGGAGACACCTGCGGAATCAACGGTTAACTCAACATAGAAATAACAGACATGGTCAATCTGGAAACAGTGCTTCGAATGAGAACACTGCAAGTAGTGCTAGGCAGCAAGGCAGCGGAAGCGATCAACAGCCTGTAGAACATGGCTGAAGAGGATTCACCTATGGTTTTTGCAGGTTTCATGATGATAAAGTAAGTCTTGTTTCAACTCTAAAGTACAGTGAAAGATAGCAGCTCATATTTTCATCATGAATACTCGCCTTCTTGTAGTTGCTGAATTCTGCAGATTCAAAAGTCTTGATGAATGAATGGAATAAAGGCCACTGTGAGGCTGGTAAAACCGCAAATCTGCAATTCTAAGAATGCCATGCCCCATTGCCACCTAAGTTGGTAGTGAAACAAAGTAATGGTATTATTCAGAAGCCCTTTATGGGGCAATTTCAGAAAAGGGACTCTCAAGTTTCTAACTCTGAACCAAAAAGGTCCAGCAGTCTCCAGCTACTCCCAGTGATAGTAGAGCTCAAATGTGATAGTAGTATGTGTGTTTATGCAATGTATAAATCGTGAGAGCCAAGACTATACACCAATCTTGTATCACAACCATGAACAAAATGTATATAGCTCATCGTTGTAGATTGTGCTTTGCTGCAAACTGTGAGATGCAGATGCTACAAGTTGTCTGAATTTTCTTTGTGCAATCAGATTCCCTGAACTGTATATCCAAATTGGATGAAATCCGAGACATGATGAAGATGTTTGTGAACAGTCAGATGATGATCATTTTCACTGCAACTTCGTAAGTTGTGTAACATATATAGCCTGGTATCCAGTTGCATAGGCATGTAAAGGTTGACCCTGTCGGACCGCATCCAACTGGTCAAAACCAGTTGGGAACCATCTCTGCCGCGCGCTCTTGTTGTCGTCGTGGTCACCGGCGGCGGTGGCGGCCTCGCCGGGAGGAGCAACGGGGGCATCCTTTTCTGCGGAGTCTTGCTGTGGCGCCGCCTCCGCGGAACGGCGACCGCCGGTGATCCTTCCTTCCTCCGCTCAGGTGAAGTAACCCTTCCAAGACATTGAGGATTGAGTTGTATTTTATCAAAACCCATCAAATAGAGTGGCATCAATTTTCTTCTCGTCTAAGCACATCGACGAGGGGAAGAAGAGCAAATACTAGGCTATGAAATCCAGTTGCAATTTAATTCAGGTTTGCAGTTGGCCAAGTCCGTGCAAATCAGAAAGAAAAGAAAATTTCTCCTTTTCTTTTTCCCGGTTTGACAAAATCATTGTACAGTAATGATTTTTTTCCTTTTGGAGACTGTGAATCCTCCATAAGAGTTACATTTGATTTCAACTCTTAAGAAAGAGATCTTTTTATATAATTAAATTTTAACTGTTCTGGCTCATGCCCTCAATACATAGGTGATACTATCTCCGTCCTAACCTATAATACAACAACTTTTTTTACAAATCTGGACATGTGCATGACTAAAATTTGTAGCCAAAAGTTATATATATATAGTAGGGTTAAAATGCACATATATTTTAACATTGTGTTGCACAGGAACCACACGCGCAACAAACACATATCCTCGCCCAAACCATATGCTCGCATGCGTGTTTGCACCAGACACACACATCGTATCTCACTATGACAGCGAATCCCAATAAAACTCTAAAGTTAAACATGCTTGGACAAAAATAGTATTAGGATGGTGGACCTCATGAGAAGTCTAGTTGCAACTTTATTTACATGTAAATTGCAACTGTTATTTGCTATTTTTAGAAAACAGTTAGTCAGCTAGCATTTCAGTTTGTTACATCAGTTACGACACACCAATATCACCGACCGCCTAGTGACAACTGGTTGCAACACCAGTTGCGACACACAAATATACCGACCGTCCAGTTGCAACTCCAGTTGCAACTTTGCAACTCCACAATATCACCGACCGCCCAGTTGCAACTTCATCTAAACACCAGTTGCAACTCCAACAGTTTGTTACATCAGTTGTGACACACCAATATCACCGACTGTCCAATTACAACTGGCTGCAACTCCAGTTGTAACTTCATCTAAACACTAATTGCAACTCCAACAGTTGCAAAACACCAATATCATCGACTGCCCACGCAGTTGCAACTTCATCTAAACACCAGTTGCAACTCCAATTTGTTGGTATTACTAGTTACGATACACCAATATCACATCTAAACACCAGTTGCAACTCCAGTTTGTTGGTACTACCAGTTACGATACACCAATATCATCGTCCACAGCTGGTTGTAACTTCATCTAGTTGCAACTTGTGTTTAGAAATTGCAACATAATCTAAACAGCAGTTACAACTGGCGTGTAGCTCTGGTGGTTGACCAGTTGCAACACACTTGGTATGTTGGTTGCAACCTAATCTAAACACCAATTGCAACTTCGCCAGATACAATATAACACGAGGACATCCCAGGAGGTCATCCATCCTAGTACTACTCTTGTCCAAACACGCTTAACTTCAGAGTTCTAATGGAATCTGATGATTTAGTGCCGGTTGCAATCAGACGCGGTGGTCATACGCTCTAGTCAGACTCGATCGAACTAATCTCACGCGGCCGACTAGCATGGATATGTTCTCTAAAAAGAATACATCCATGTGTATATATATATATATATATATATATATATATATATATATATATATGCGCTGATACAATTTGCCCAACCTAAATTAACTGATTTTGTTTAATATTTCATATTTATATGCTTATAAAATTTGAGTTCTGAAGCAAGGCCCTACTTCAAAAGCTTAAAATCGACAGTAAAAGGCAACATCAATATGGTACCACCAGTGCTTCAACATTCTTGCTGACAAAAACCATGACAAGCTTATCCAACTTACACACTACCACATGCATCTGAAGCAGACAACACTATTCAACCACACAATATCCACAGCCAGAAAGCAGGTCAGAGAATCTGCCTCCTTAAACCAATACAACAGCAGGAAAAAATTCTCTTGCACATGATGATGTTATCTACTACATACTATTAGCTTAGTGGGCTAGGGAGAAAGTTAAGAAGCTGACAGTTTTGGCACATTGCTAATTGTTCATATACATCAGGAGTGAAGAAAAAACCAAGCATGAAAATTGTGTGGCAATCCTCCACCTTCTTCCATTTTCATTGCCAGGTTTCCTTTTTCTTTTTGTTGGCAAAAGTCAGTCAAGATTGGGAAATGACAAGATCTGAGATCCAAATTAGGGTCCCAGCCAAAGATCTGAAAGAGATGGAGGAATCAGAAAAGAAATTGATTGGGTTCAGAAAAGATGCCCCATATCTTCGAAAAGAGTGGATGGTGGTGGTGTGTGCCATTGCACTCCACATTCCCCCCTCCACTTTAAATTTGTCACAATCCACAACCACCAAAAACCAAACCAAAACCGAAACCAAATCAAACCAAATTCTAACACGTCGGCGCGACCGGAAGGTCGACGAAGGGGGATCAGAACAGGGATAGGCATTACCAGTAGGCATTAGGAAACCTGAAGAAATGGATATGTGATGGGGAGAGAAGGCATCACATTCACCTCATCATCCACCACTGGCCTCAAGAAAGGGAAGTTATCTTTTTTCCAGCCATTAGTTCAATTGGGTGTGCACTTGTCAAGGGTTCTTCAGTCAGATGGGGACCTTGAAGAAGAGGCACATGGATGGCTGGTCCATTTCTTTGCCTGTCATTGTCCCCAAGAACTGGTGCCAAATTATGCAAGCATAAAGGTTAAGATGAATTCCCTCCTGGATCTATCTATCAGCTTTCTAGGATCACATAAAAACTACTTTTTACTGAAAACAACAATGCCAATCAAATGTCAGTAATTTTGGAGCACTTCTAGAACAAAGCTGATTACTACTGATTTGGTAGTACATATATAAGCTCAATAGTTCTTGAACTGAATTTTCACAGTTGCATGGAAAACCTTACTTGCTGTCATTAACAGTACATTGCAGGAGAAAAACATCACCAATATACAGAATATGGCCAAAGCTAGCGCCTGCGGCACTAGAGCACTACTCAACATGAGCCTAATAATTAGAAGCCCTAAGTTAAACATGATCAGTATTCCAGGAAACGAAGTGTCGGCATGTATACCAAAATGTAATAGGTACCACTAAAAGTCAATGTAATACGACATAATTACCAGACAGCGCATAACTTAGAGCTACACTTGACCTATGTGCTTGGGTTCCAGGTCACAAAACTAAGAGCTACAGAGATGTACAGAACAGGACGCCTAACGCCAGGTGCTATGAGCTCCCTATTTTTTAGAACTCCACTGAGCCCACAGACGCGATTCCAGTGCTTAGGCTTCTTGATTCCTGCCTGCTCATGTAGTTGTCACAGCTGTTGCCGAGCCTCCTTGCAGAAGTCGAGAAGAGTTCAATGCCCAGCTTGCCCATCTGCTGAACCTCCTGCGGCGAAAGTATCTTTATGCAGGATACACTGTTCACAAATTCCCTGCAGATTGTGAGCCTCACGGCCGTAAGAAGATGGCATAAACAGTGAAGAAAGATGCTAAGGAACCCGTGACGATTGTTAAAACTTACTGCCACGGATCATCGCCAACTAGAAGAACGTCGTCCTCTCGGTCAACAAATACAAGCTGCCAGCCTGATCTCAAAGGGTCTTCCAACTGGCCCTCAAGGCCAAAAAGGCGCCCTACCTCGCTTCGAAGTTCATGATAACTGCTAAATCTAGTGATGTCGAGCAACCTTCCAACGGTTCCAGATTTGTAAACCTACATAGGACACAAGTTTGTCAATTCAAAGTAATTGAGGAAAAAATCATGCAACTTGCAACTGCTGGTGCATCAAGCATACAAGCCATTCACTCACCTTCACAAAGGTTGCAGGCGGTCGCTTCACTTGATCAGCATTATCTGAACATGGAACATATTCTGATTCATCTAAGCAGCCCGGAGTAGTTAGTGTTTGATTCAATGGATAATCATCTTGAGAAGGGCTCAGGAAGTTGGATGTGGAATATGGAATTGTGCTTGAACTGTTGTCATTGTGAAGGCTTGGAATGCCATCTTGCATCAAAAGTGATTGTGAGTCTATATTTACACCAAACAAGAAGTGATTTTGAGGATCAGAACCCCCATCTTGATCCACCAGGCATTCCCTTCCAGGCAGCGGTGCTAATGTGGAGTTTTGAGGAATAGAAGGTGTCAAGTCGAAGTTCTCTATCTGTGATGAAATGACGCGTGGGCGAGAAGAGGTCGTAGATTCCACTGCAACTCGCTTAGATGACCATGGGTCAGAGACAGGTACAGGGGTGATTCTTGGCACACCTGGGAGGTCTGAAGCAGCTTCTGAAGGGAACGGTCTCAGTGTATCGTGCATGGATGAGACATTGGATGGAGAAAGACAATTGACATTTGTGTCAGGGAAATTATGTTGCTGTGAGAATGGTGCAACTGTCTGCAATGTGGAGGGTGTAGACTGAGGGGTGGAGGAAAGCTGTGAAAAAACCGATAATGCATTTGGTACAGACTGAAAGTTGGACAAGTGCTTCTGTTGTTGCATTTGTTGATGTTGAGGGTGCTGCTGGTGTGATTCTTGCTGCTGTTGCTGCGGCTGCAACTGAGGCTTCTGTTCGTTAAATGATTGGCAATGTTGAAGCGGTTGCTGGAGGTACTCAAGCCGACTATGGCATTGTATTGAGTTGCCATTGATGTTTTGGTGGTACATCTGCTGAAATTGAGGCTGTGCTTGCTGCAGAATCTGACTGGATAGAAGAGAAGATCTACCGACAATGTTCTGGGGCTGCTGGAACTGCATCATGGCAGGTGATACTTGCTTAGTGGTGCTTTGTAAAGCCGCCGCCGCCGCTATCGTTTGGTACATGTCAGGTTGCAGACCAAGTAGGGAATTATCCAGCCTTGGCTGCATCCACGGACTCATACCAAGTCCTCCAAAATTCAGAGACTGGAAACCTGTGTTTTGACCATCTCGAAGCCACATAAGAGAAGAAGCCAAGTCATCCTCCTTTCCGCCTGCCAAAACCATCAGAGGTGAATATGATTATCGTAACATCAAAGCAATGCACTAATAATACATATGAGACATCATTGATCGTTGTGTGCTGCTACAGTTTGAAAAGGCTGACTAGGATGCTAATGTCACTCGTACCATATAAAGAAGGTAAGCCTGTTGGCCATGGATGCTTTAGTCTGAGAGGAAAAGGAGATGGATACATCGGGAAAGTAGTCAGAGGCTCGATCTCCCAGAGAGACACCCTTGGTTGTCTCTCTCCAGCAGTCGACTCATCCCATCCAACCTGCATGAATCAAAGAAAAACCCTGTTCACATGCTTAATTTTGAAGCAAGTAATAGGCTCATAGTGAAGGTAGAAAATGACTAAAACACATGATCTAAAAATATGATAGACTAAAAATCAGGTAATAAAAGTGTATGTGTGGTCTATAAACAAACAGATATTTCAAGATCTACCTTGACAGAGCGCCAGTGTGAGTTCGTCCAACGAACAGGATCGAGATCACTTATTCCTGTTATTGTCCCCATGTATCTGCAAATAAGAGCAATCGTGCAATTTAGACCACTTAATATTAGGTAGAGGCTGCAAAAGCTCTATACATCACAACAGAGCATAAAACCATAAAGGTATAAACAGACAATGCATAAACACGTAGAAATGGGGCCAACTGAAATAGAGAAGAGGAAATAGAATTACGTGATGCACGCAGAATGAATTAAATGAGATACAACAAACAAATATTTGGCATACCTCCTAACACTGGATTCTTCTGTTTCAAAAAGCATCCGGAAACGCATGCCCACCGATATGCGGGTATGGTAGACAGCCTTTACATATTTAGCCAACGGTATAACAAACTCCGAGGGGCTTGCTCTGCAAAATGAATGGGAATTGAGTACTTGTAGGAAATGATTAGATATATGCAAAATATGTTTTACCTTGGATTATAGAAAATAGTAAACCGGCTATTTGTTGATGCAGCATGAGCAGCTGCAGCAAGCAGACCAATATGCATGCTATCACTAGACAGTACTGATGATGGCATGACTGTTTGTGGCCTATTTGCCCGACGAATTCCCAAAAGCAGCTGATTACTGTCATTCCTGTTCAGCCAGATACATACATCAATACAGCAGGGGAAAAAATCTCTTGGGAATGACAAGGTTGAGCGGGAGAGATTTAGTGACTCTTTTAAAATTTACATACCAGATAAAAAGGACAGAGTCTCCCGCAACCAGCCTCTTTGCACTTACAAAGACGCTCCAACCCGTAGTCAGAAGATGCCGCTTCGGTTGACCTGCACAAGTTTAATTTTACATGTTCATCATACTTGTTCGAGATTTTTATTTGAAAATAGAATGTCACTGATACATATGTGACTCTCACATGGTTGTACGTGTAAACAAGGCAGCAAGCATTATGAGGAAAATAACAATATTAAGAAGGAACGGATGTAAACGGAAAATAGCTAACCGCGAAAGATATGACGGAATTTCCATTCATTTCCATGGAGGTCTTTTGCCATCAACTCCTGAGCTGGAGGCTGCTGAGTGAAATCCTACAGAATCATCAAAGGAACCCTTAAGAAACACTAATAACTTGGTGTCTTCTCTGAAGAAGTATATCTGTTCAAAGGATGCCACGGACAATAGCCAACCAAGAACACATACCAGTGGAGGAAATACTTTCTCTGCTGCTCGACGGGGAACAGAGAATCCACCATGTGTACTTGTGTCACTAGCAGTTAACGTTTTGCAGAAATAATTTGTTGGCTGCTTGCTGGCAGTGCCTAGCTCGGCGGGTAGGAATGGATCCTTGAGCTCTTGCTGCAAACAAAACAAAGAAAACAAAAAAATAAAGGAGAAATAATAAGCTGCTTAGATACAAACAGGACTATACAAATATATGGTAGAAGGTAGAAATTCTGTTTTACCGGGCTGAGTGGCTGCAGCGTCATTTGCGCATAGACTTCATCTGTCTCTGCATCGGCCTAAAGGAAGAAATACAGAAAAAGTTGATGAGACACAAAAGTAACAACAGTATTACATAGCTTTCAAGAAGATGTGTTGTGTTGCTCCAGACTTACGTGCATGGTCACATTATGTAGCTGGCATATAAGCTGCGGAGGCAGGTTAGGATAGTTGGGGATCTGAGACTCCATTTCCTTATTTGTTGATGCAGCTACCTACGTACGAAATGTACATTAGTTCATTAACATCTCAAACAAATCTTTGGTCTTTGCAATTTAGATCTGACAATGAGATGTTGCAATATATAAAACTCAACGAGAAAAACCGTGAGATTTATGGTACTAATTTTGCTGATGCTTCGAGAAGTAGCAGTTTAGTCTAGTACTTATGAGGATAAAATCTGTACTAAGATGAAGAAGACTAACCTGCTCACTGTGGCCTTGAGGAAAATAAACCACCCGACTACCAACTGCAGGCAGCGAAACAAGGGGGCCGGCGCACGCATGCCACAACTCAGAGTTTAGGCACTTCTGTTCCTCTGCAACTGAAAGGGGGGAAAACATTTCAGAAGAACACACAGCAACATGAGTTTTAATTTTCAACATAATCCACATCAAATCCTAGTTCAATACGTATTTTAAGAAGATACTTTAAGAGTAGAATAGATGGTTAAAAATCAGTTTTTTAAAAAAAATGAAGGGGGGAGGGGATAAAAATAAGTTACTGCATCAAGAAATATCACACTAATTTGCTTGTAGACAAGTATAGATGAGCACTCTAATCAAGAAATTGCTTCATGTGTATGTATCATTAATAATAACAGAAGTAACTCTGTTATTTAAAGTACAAATCACCCAAAAGATGAAGAAATTGACAGGCTGCATCATTGAATTGATTTGGAGCACATAATTACCAGGAAATTTAAAGACTTCGAAGCCAACAACCTAACTAACTTGTCCTAAGAACATAAACTACCAATGGATGAGAAGAGCATTAATGAGCAAAAAGAAAAAAGAATAACAAAAGAGATGCAACCGGTCAACTGATTACCCAAGAGAAGATGCTATTCTCTATACCTTCCGGCGGCGATGCCGGCTGGTCGGGGAGGCCGCCGCTGCCGCTGCCGCTACCGCCGGCCGACGGTGAGAGCTTCATTCTTCTTCTTCTTCTTCCCCAACCGATCTAGAATGCAAACTCTGGAGTGCAAGAAATGGGACAGAAAACGAAAGAAAGGCTCCTCCTTTCTACACCAAATCACGAGGCCTTCCAAACACGCGCTCGTGTCATGGAGCAAGCAACCCAGCCGCAGCCGCCACCACCATCGCTTTTCTCTCCTTCCCCAAACCGGCCAAACCTTCCCCCTCCGCCCCACCGGCCGCCGCGCCGCCCCTCCAAGACGCAACCTTTTCGATCCCAAGAGCTCAAATTCTTCACATCATGGCGGGAATACCGGTGAAGGTTGACGAGGAAGATGTCGCCGGAATGCGCGCGCGAAGCCGCCGCCTTTGCAGCTCAAAGGGAAGGCAAGAAACGCGGCAGGGACAGCGAGACCTCAGATCCCGCTGCGGCGACTCAGGAGGGGCGGGTCACAGCTCGAGACGACGAGACGACCCCCGCCGCCGCTCCACCGCAGATCCGACCAAGCCCGCCGCCGGAGTGGACGACGACTAGGACTAGGAGCATGGCCTGCTCATCACCGCCACCACCTCCTCCTCCTCTACCACTCCCAGAACAACAGTAGCTAGTGCTAGTGCGAGAGAGCGAGCGAGCGAGCGAGAGAGAGAGAGAGAGAGAGAGAGAGAGGAGTGTGCTGCTTGCTTCTTGTTCTTGCTGCTGCCGCCTTTGCCGCTGCTGCTCAGCTGCTGCGCCGTGTGCTGCTGCTCAGCGTCTGCTCCTATGCAGTTCTCGGGGTTTTAACCCCACGAGTGGAGGTGGAGCTCCTCTCTCTCTCTCTCCTCGCTTCTCCCTTTCTCTATGCACTTTAAAAACCCAACCTTTTCTCCTCCCTGCACCATATGCTTCTACTTCCAGTTCTAACCCCGCAGTAATAAAAAAATCTCTTTTTTGCAGATTTTTTTACTGCAAGTGTGTCTACTCTACTCTACTACTTCAGTAATCAGTATACTCCTTACTAGTACATCATAATTAAGGTCAAGAATAAGATACTGAAAATGAGGAAAAGATGAAAGGTGTGATTGCTTTGCAGCACTCACTGCCTTTTCTCCTCTTCTTTCTTGGGCCACCGCTGGGTTTGACATCGTTTTGCTGCTGCTGCTGCCGCTGACGCTGCTGCCTGCTGGATGGATGGATAAACCAAGCAAAGGCAGTGGTGCGGTGGATGGTCATGGGTATGGACCATTGAATCGAAACGTGTTGCGATGAAAAGGGATCGCTTCTGTTCTTGGTGAGAGATCCCCTCCATGGTACTGCCTTTTTGACTTATGTTTATTCATCCTGAACTATAATAACACCTATAATAATTTGGTTGTTTCTTCTTACACCCTGTTTAATTAAAATAATTACAGAATAAATTGTGTGGTCAAACCAACATGTGCATCATATGTGTGGTGCTATACAAACTGGATTTGTATGGCTATACTCTGTATTGTTTGGTTTTGAACAGCTTAAGTATACTGTTTCTTGATTTTAACCTAATGATGTCGAAATCGCACGAAAAGATTTCACGAAAAATGGGTGGAATTTTTTAAAAAAACGTAGCTGTCAAAAACTAGTCCAGAATTTTCAGCGGTAGCTGTCAAAAGCTACCCCCATCCTCCTCTCTTCTTCTCACGCAAAAACGAAAAAAGTCCCTATCCCTATCACAAATACGTACAATACGTGTAGCTAGATACTGAAAACACCGTACAGTTTGGGCAAGAGTACGTATAGTACGTACATGTCGGTTTCTTCTCTGAATCCTCTCTCTCTCTCTCTCTCTCATGTGAAGAAACAGAGTAGCAGCCATGAATTAATTGAATTGAATTGATGGAATTTCAGCAATGAAATTCAAAAGGTGGATTAGATCACATCCTTTTTTCAGGAAATACAGATGATTTGTACTGAAAGATGCGAATCTGAAAACTGTTCATCATCAGCAGCAGCAGCAGCAGCTGATGAGGACCACGAAAGTTAGTAGGCTCTGCGTCAACACATATCTGAATTTTTTCTGCAGCAGCTATGCTGCTAATGCATGCATGTTCACACAGAAAAAAGCACGAGGAGGAGCAGTACTGGTCATCCCATGATACAAGGACGACGCGTATGCTCGTAATTAATTGGCCGCTTAATTGTATATCCTCCATGCCGACACCTTTCTAACCCTGGATTTTGAGCCGATTAAGAACAGATTAATGGTAATAGTACATATCAAATTGATATTGTCTCGACAATTTATTTCCAGTTAATTTTTTATTTAAAAAATTTATTAATATCTCAGTTTTTATCAATTAATATATATGGTTATTTATTATTATAACAAAGAAAACAAAAATTCAAGGAAACTCAAGCATAGATGTCAACTAAGGTCTAGGGTCTTAGATTAAATCGGCAAATTTTGCTATAGAATATTTTGTGATATTTGCTAGTGAACCACAGGAACGTGACATGGCCTGAGGACACTCTAATTTGAAGACATCGTAACGATAATTTTATTATTTTTAATATTAAATGGAGAGAGAAACATCAAACATGTAAAAAATGCTTTTCGTGTCACTAGCAGGTCAAATGGCTCTTCCAATATCTTTCTCCTTGCTCACTCTAAAATTCGATGACTTATAAAACAAGTCTCTTGTACTCTAAGCATTTGTTAATACAACTCAATTATATTGTACGTTTGTCATATATAATAATCATGTGAATTATTAGACCGCTTGTTAAAAAACAACGAAAATTATTGATAACACATAGCAACTACAGAAGAACTGATGAATTGATTAGATCCAATTCCTTCAGTCTTTCGGGGAATAAACTTAACCCTCTTTTATCGTCAGAAAGAGTTCGAATGGAACAAATAAAGTGCGGAGACACTGAACGTCAGAAAGCCGATAACAATGCTTGCCCTTTGGGCACAGGCTCCAGCCATTTCGATCGACGCATCACATGGCGATCATCAAATCGATCGATGCATGAATGGCAACATCAAGAAGCATATTTGGCAACGTGTGAAGAACATCCATGATCTAGTAGCCAGAGAGGTGGAGGAGCTTTGGGTTTGGATAATTGGATTCCGGTTTGGACAGTGACTCGACCGACACGCCTAGTCCCCCACGCTGTGCCCTATCCTTGCAGCACAAAACATCTCCATTTGGCCTCAAAAGCCATCTTGGGTCCACACCCTAAAATACACACACACACACATATATATATATATATATATATATACACACACACTAGCAAAATGCTCGTGCGTTGCAACGGAACGACGACGCAGGGAGGGAAGCAGGCGAAGGGCGAAGATCCGCGGCGTGGGAGCTCCGAGCGGCGACGGGAGGAAGGGGTGCAGGCGCGGCGTGGATGGGGACGGAAGAGAGGGACGCATAAGGTCTTTTTTTCATTCAAGTCTTCCCTTTTTTCAGCATTGGGACTACATGTTAATTTTATAAACACTCAAGGGGTTTTCGCAAAATAACCCCTTTATTTTTTAAAATAGCCAGCAGATGGGTTAATTTTGGAAAAACTCAAAGGGTTTTCTGTAAAATAGCCAGACAAAACAAAATTTGGATAGAAACACTACTTGCTTTATAAATAGTTATAGATTATAGATATATAGAGAGATGGGCTACTGTGTGGCGCGCCGCACAGCCCCATCCCGTGTGGCATGGCCAAATATCTAATTTGAAAATTCAAATTGAAAATCCAAACGTTCAAATTGTTCTACATATTAATATCACCTTGTATATCAAATTTTACATTTTTGAATTTTTACTATTTTATCGAGATAGGTCAAAGATGCATTAATCCAACGATTTCGGTGTATCTATTTTACGCATCTTTGACATATCCGATAAAATAGTAAAAATTTAAAAAAATGTAAAATTTGGTATACAAGGCGATATTAATATGTAGAATAATTTGAACGGTTTGGATTTTCAATTTGAGTTTTCAAATTCGAGATTCGCCATGCCACACGGATGGGGTTGTGGCGTGCTCACAAGAGCCCATCTATATATATATATAAGATAGACTTTGCTAGATTTCATAAACTTTTTATCTCGAAAAAAATTAAAACTTTGAGAACACAAGTGTAAGAAAAAGTATCGCGTTTGTTACTCTCTCTAGTCAAATTTCTTTAATGAAAACATCAAATATTTTTTGCTATAAAGTATATCGAACACTTGGAGAAACGATTTTTGCTTGAAGCGTCAAAATCCATAATAATCATGGTTAAAAAGGCAACGCCTCTTTAGGACCTTTAGTTCTGGTTCGTGGCTCTAACCAGGACTAAAATCATCTTTAGTCTCAGTTCAAATCCTGTCAGAACTTGTTAGGGCATCGGGGGTCTTTTGTTCCGGTTGGTGTTACTAACCGGGACTACAGATTATTTTGATCTTTAGTGCCTGTCGGTAACATGAACCAAGACTAAAGATAGAGTTTCTTTTTATACTTCTTCTTTCTCCTCCAGCCCGATCCAGCTGCATTTGTCTTCAAACTTTTACTCTACCTAGAGGGAAGGTGCTGCCAAATTTTTTTGTGATTTTGTTTTGGTGATAATACACAAATCTTTGCTATCTATAAGGTTAGCAACTTCTTTCTCTTATGGTTTATGGCATTTTACTTTTTACGGTTGTTTTGTATATATTTTTATCTCTAAATTTTTATGCAAACATAAAGATGTCGATATTTAGTCCCGCTTTCATAGTCCCGATTCGAGAACCGGGACTACAAGAGGTTACGAACCAGGACTATTGTGGGGTTCTCCAGCAGCGAGAGTATAACATTTTCATAAATTGTAATATATGTACTTCATCCATTTTAAATTACTTGTTTAGTTGTCTTTGTGGTAAGTCAAACATTTTTATATTTGACAATTAATTCGTATAGTTTAACAACATGTCAATTATATATTATAAGTATTTCTCAAGGTGAATCTAAAAATATAAATCTTATAAATCTTACGATGTTAAATTATATGAATTTTTAAGTTAAAGATTAAATATTTAATTAAAAATAAATAGTTTGAAACGGAGGAAGAAGCGGACATGCAATTGTCTAACATTAAAGAGACCGCTACATGATAAACACATGTAAATCACGCTTACTTACTATAAAATTCTTTGACAAGTCATATGTGAAAGCTAGGTCCCTCATGATCCGGAGACTAACCGAGACTAATCTTGACATTTCATCGCAGGGTCACATGCCGGTCGCTTTGACAAGTGATATGTGAGAGAGAGTAAGGCATTTTGCACAAGAAAATTAACAAGTGTGCACAGTCAAGTGCTCCCAAAGTGCCTCTGTCTTGTCCTGAAAACTGGGTAGTAGGTCATGCACTGTTGCACTTCATGCATATTCTACAGTTGTTTTAATGCAAAGCTTCATTAGTACTACTACTAGTAGTAACAGATCAATCAAGGTGCTGATTAAGGGGAGGAATGGTCTGGTTTGGTCACTAATTATGGCAGAATGGCCATCTTAATTAGTCCTGGGATGGTGACAGTCTGACAGGGTTATCTCTGAATGTGCTACAAGCAGTTTTGGTTCATATTTTCTTTTCTGATGGTACTACTATCATACTACTGCAGACACAGTTGTACAGCAATGTGCAGGACCAGGACTTTGGGCAAGCTCAAGAGGCATGTGCTGATTGTGACAAGTAATATGTTATTGCAAATATCTAAGTCCTTTTCATTTGTAGGGACTGACAAAAAAGAAAAACCTGTAAGATCGATTAACCAAAACTAAACTAACCAGAAGAGGTGAATGGTTGGTATAAAAAAACAAACTTTCAGCGGAAATAAAAGTTACCCTCAAATTTCGATGTAGATCGGTCTGACCAAAGTTGTCGCGTAGGTCGATCGTCTGTATGTCTTCGATCGGCCAGTCGGATGTCGGCGAAGTCGTCTTCCTCGGTGTCGGTCGACCGTCGTACTCTGTCGGTCTAAACGGTGAGAAGTCACCGGTCTAACCACTGGTGTTCCTCCGGTTAGACCGCCGCACCCGAGAAAACATAAATCGAAGAACTATCAAAGTAGATCCAGCACTCCTCACAAAAATTCGACAAAACTCGAAACCCTAACTTTCTCGCAACTCAACTCTCTCTAAAATGCATACCGGGAGGTCACACCCTTTCTCTCTATTTATACATGAGGTAGGCAACCTAAAGCCACGAATCTAACTAACACAAGAGTCCTAATCCACTAGAAAACCTTTCTGTACAAGAAACGAACATTAAAAACTCCAATTGTAACAATTTTGAACTCCTTCCAAAATTATAACTCTGCATCTCATACGCATACAATATCTCCATTGTATGCCATATGGAAACTTCACCAACCACGTGCATCAATCTCTAGCCTAAGTATCTCGTATGATCTCTCTCAGACGTCGACTTATCTCTAAGTTGACTCCAAATCTATCACCGGCAATACTCTCCTGAGACGTAAAGATTACCTACACGTGAATTAAACAAAGAAACCATATCCGAGCACAAGCTATCTCCAACTTGACTCATTGTTAGCACACAACAATATTCATACGCATAGAAACACGAAATAATCACAGATATCCAAAGAAACTACCCGAAACCGAAACTAACAAGAAATCGATCTGGAATCAAACTGAGTCGGTCGGTTTGACCAACAACACAAGCCCGGTCTGACCGCACAAAGACCTTCGGTCTGACCGGACCACGAAACAACAAACCACCACTGTTCACCGTCTAAAAATTCAATCATTTCCAAAACCACTTCATCAATAATCTTCAAATATCGAACCAATAATCACATATGTCAATTGTTCATCATCATAGAAAAATCAAACACACTTTGATTTTATAAAACGTACTATATGCAATAAGAACAGGCACTTGGTTTGAGAAAGAGTGATCCATTGTTATATATTTCATTTTCAATCTAACTTCATGGATGGCCACAATTCTGGGTTGCATACATCAAAGTTGACAGGAATAAGCACATACGCAAATGCATTTGGAGAATGTAAAAATACTAAGGGCCAATCGATTTAGAGGAATTGAAATGTTCCGGTGAAAATCCTGTAAAGTTCCTACAAGAAGCCCTAAAAATGTAATCTGATTCACATTTTACTTTTCAGGATTGAGAGTGAGCAGGGCATAAAGAAAAAAAAAAGTGATACTACACAACTACCACATGAACCTGTTGCCAAATCTGAGTGCTGAAATTCAGCATCTGAACAGCTGCTGGACTCTGCAAATGGTGATGCAGGGAGATATATAGAGATACTACCAACCAAGAATTTGGAACATTACATCCTGGTTTTATGGATATCTGCATTCTTGCCATTTCTACTTAGGGAAGGGGGCAAAGAAAAGGATTGGTTTGGGACCTTGCACAGTAAAAAAAAAGTTTGCTCATGAAATGTGCTCATCTTCTCCTGCAGGGATGCAGTCTGGAGTTAGGACCATTTTTTGCAACTACTGGGGGCACCTAAGAAATGGTCCCTCTCACACCCTCTCTCAAGTCTTTATCTCTTTCTATGACCACTTTGGAGAAAGGGCTAAGCTCTTTGTGGGAATTGGGAAACTATATCCAAGAGTCAAATACAACAATCTTTTCTTTTTGTTTCCTCGCATTGGCAATAGTGAGACAGGGCCAATTCATTTGCAAGGTGTAGTGTGGGGATGCTCTAGGAGATAGAGCTCTTTGGGATTGGCAGAGGCTGGGTACTCTTTCTCCTAAGTAGGTGAGGGCAGCACCTCAAAACAGTAGGTGTCATAGCCCCATAGATGTTTCAAACAATTACATCTTCATCTCTTTTTAAATTTTTTTAGAGGAACAGTTACATCTTGTTTGTGGTAAAAGTACATGTCAAAACCTTGTTTCCTTTAGAGTAAATTACAACCGCGGTGCTTAAACTTGTAACGAGGTTTCATCTAGATCCATGAACTTACAAAACACGTATCAAGGTTCCTAAACTTGGTTTACTATATTATCCCGGTTTTAAAGCCTCGTTTGATCGTGGTCTTGCTTACGAGGCATTCCACGTGGACGATGACATAGCAAAATTTTTATTTTCCTTTTTTTCTCCCCTTATTCTTTTCTCTTCTTCCTCCACTGCTGGATGCACCATTGGCAGGCAAAGGGAGAGAGGGAGGCAGCGAGAGAGACGACGCAGGCCATCGGAGGCATAGGACAGATGCGGCATGCCTACCCTGCCCCCGCTCCGTCGCCCGTCCCCATAGGCAGCGCCGCATTAGGTGGCGGGTCCTAGGAGGCAGATACGATGCAAAGCGCAAGAACTTTTTCCCTGGATCGACACCCTCTCCCGTGGCAGTCACGATGGCGGCAGCACCGTCGTCAAGCGTGGCCATGGCCACAAATTGGAGCACCAGCGATGCAAAATACACGAAATCGCACCAAAATCGATGAGGATTCTCATGTCATTCCACATCAAAAAAGATTCAAAAAGGGTTAAATAAACCCTAACCTAATCCAAACAAACGGAATCCCAGGCTGAAATCCACGGGTGTCAGATCCACCCGCGGTGAATCACGGTGCTTGGGGGTGACCAGATCAGGAGGAAAGAAGAAGAAGGGGAGAAAAAAGGGAAAAAGGAAATTTTTGTCATGTCATCATCCATGTGGCATGCCACGTAGGCAAAACCACGGTCAAACGAGGCTTTGGATCGGGATAATACAGTAAATGAAGTTTAGGGACCTTGATATATGTTTTGTAAGCTTATAAAACTAAGTGAAACCTCGTTACAAGTTTAAAGACTATTGGTGCAATTTACTCTTTCTTTTATTAAAAAAGAAAGTGTTGGGATACTTGTCAAAAACAAATGAGCAATTAATCAAAGCAAGCCTGTTTCAAACAATTGAAGCCTCCTAGGCCATTGTACGAGATGAGAGTCTTTCTTTCTATACTATATCCCTACAGGGAATTGAACTGCTTATTACTGTCAAACTTTGTATTGAAACTAAGGTTGATTGTATTATGTCAGTACAGTTCTGTTGTACATATACTCAATTTACAGCAGCAGTTAAAGTTGATCAGTTTATAGGTTTTTGTCCTCATGCAAGTATGAAAGTGTATAGACACTATCAGTAGCAGGTTAGAAAGTATACATAGGGCTCTGTTTATACATAGGGTTCTGATTACGAGAATTTCTGATAACTTTTAATTTTTATTTTTAGCTCTGCCAAACAGTATATTATTTTTTCGAATTCTGAGAATCAGAAGCTATATAATGTAAAAAAAATGAACTAGAAGACATAAGATGAAAAACATACATTTTCTAATTTTTTAATAGTCGCTTCTCAAAATATCAACCTCCTAAAAAAGAGCCCTAGGTAGCCAGCCATTGGAGAGGTTCAGGCAAGGACAATTCCATCCAATTGATGAATTGCCATGGAGTAGTAGGAGAGGAGCTTGTCCAAATTGTACTGTCCTGTGCCATAACTCCCATTACTGCATAGGGTACTGTGTGTGGTCTCGTCTCCTTTCCCTTTGTTGTGTCAATGAACAGTATGATTGTGCTTGATGTGACTTGGTGGCCGTAGTGGGGCTGTACAATTGTCACCAATTATATCCAGGGAAATAAATTGCCTTCAACTAATCACCCAGAAGAGCCACTGTGCTCATAGACTGCAAAACAATCCAGTGCCACTTCCACAGTACTTTTGGGCTTCAATAATGCCTTGTGTAAGGAGGATGAGATCCATAGAATTTATACATTCAAAAGCCTGCAGAAATTCATAGGAATTTCACAAGAATCTGTTTAATTTCCTTAAAACGTACATATAGAATTATTTTCGACATTACAAAATAGAGTCTTTTAAGTGTGCAATTCACTGCATACTGTAATAAGAAGGATGAGATGAGATCTAGAGCGTAAACATTTAAGCCTGCAGAGAGTTTCCCAAGAATCGGTTTAATTTTCGCAAAAATATTTCGTAACAATTGAAAAAAATTCCACGTTACAAATTGGAGCCTTTTAGTGTGTAATTCACTGCCTTTGTTAAGGTAATCTGATTGGGTCACTAGTAAACTTAGCAGGCACTCAAGGTAGTTGAGATGCAGATCCATTGCAGCCATTCTTTGGGAGTACTAGACAGAGTTTCACTCCGAGTATTGAATGATCAAACAGTACGCCGTGCCAAGAGCCCAAGATCAATCGCCGCCGTCGATTTCTTGATCCAACGGCTCGCCTACACGCTTATACAAACCCCCTGCATGACTCCACATTTTCTCACACATTTGCAGCTACTAGCTCTCATATCTATCATGGCACACTGCTGCAAAAATGCATCACCTGCATCACCTGATAAGTGATCAGTTTTGTTTGCTTGTCTAGTCCTCTTATTCTCCTAGGAATCTATAGAATGATTAGCTGCAATATTATACTGGAGTAAGTACGTGGTACTACTATATAGCATACTCATATTCAGATTAAAAACTCTGCCTTTTTCATTTTTTTACACTGTGTGTTCCCAGTGAAGTATCATCAGGCACAGTGTGACACTCTTCTCCTGCAGAGGTTGCATTGCAAAAGACTGGCTATCGCCGTGTTCGATTGTTCGTATCAGCCGAGTTTATCAGCCGATCAAACAGTATTTTTCTCTCACAACAAACCAACCAACCTGTCTTATCAGTCGGCTTATAGACCAGCCAGCTTATAACAAGTTGCAAAAATTTCCCATGCTGATCAGCATCATCAGCAGGACACTTGAACTGTTTGTTTCACACTGGGATGGAGAGGCTCAGGAGACGCTACGTGGACACTCACTCATGTCTGAGCCGTCAGTCTCACTGCCTGATCTATCGGGAGAACTGTTGCCACGATGCACGTATGCGTCAATCATGCCTCAGCTTGATCGACGCTTCTTGTTCTCTTGCAGAGCTCGCTGACAGACGAGGTTGGCAACTGTCAACAATAGGGACTAAATTCAGACATCTTCCACACCAGTTACTGACAATAGACTTTCATCACATATACTAATATCTGCATATACATATTCGAATTTGTCTTTTTTTCAGATAGTAGATACTTCATCCGTTTCAAAATAAACAACTTTTATAGTTATGTTCAGATTCTTGTACAATTTAGGATGAAGAGAGTATAGTATTTTCTTTTTCAGATATACTAGTAACGATGTTACAGAAGACATGAGTTGGAGAGAGATGAAAAGAAGTGATTTTGAGTACATAATGCATAATATAATTATTGCTGAACTTTGGCATGCAGCTTTCAGAAAAAATTACTACATCAAGGGTAGGACACATAAGTAGTACTGTACATAGCAACTGACAACAAGAATAGACTTGATGGAGATAAATTCACACACATTGCTCCTAGTCCACTCAATGAGCTTGTGGGTCCATATATTGGGCCCTCACTGTTCTGTGCTTGCAAAAAAACTAAAATGAATAATCTTGGTCATGAGAAAGAAAGAAAGAAAGAAAGAAATGCATGTGGTGGCAAAGCATGACAAGACAATTTCATTGAGAGGTATTAGTAGTAGCATAGTGTTAGGAGTGGTCAAGAAAGGCATCCAATGATGCTTCCTAAGATGGCCTTATTCTTCCTCAAGTTAGGGCAAAGGCCCAAAAGTTTGGCTTCCCCACTGTCAATCAACAAAGGAAGATTGTGAGGTTAGGTACCAGCAGTATAAAATTATGTAGCAATGTTCAGAAATAGCCACTCTAGGGTTAGTTGGTTTTATTGAGTAGGGCCACCATCTTAAAAGCTTGTATGTGTTACATGTATAACCAAATTCAGAAAGAGAGACAATCTTTGCCCCTAAAGTCTGTATATTCTGTTACTTATTGCAAGTATCCTTTTTGCAGTAAATACCAGCAACATATGTTCAGCCTGCAGTCATGTGCAGATTGGTACTAACATATACCAGTACATGATCTCTTGAAAATTTTCACCTTTGATTGGTTCTACTTCTGGAGTAGATTATACAACTCATCAGAGAGGAAAAAAATGCAGATTCACCAGGCAATGCAGAAATGCAGATGTGGACAGCATGGTGAAGGTTCACTTCTAGGTGGCTACTTCAGATCTGGTCAGCAGATAGATAGGGTCTCCCTCTGCTGTCTTCATGATTGCAAATTATGCACACAAGGGCAGTAGGACCATTGATAGCAAAATAAATGTATTTGAGCAATTCAAATTCCAGTATAGCATAACACAATAACACCAATTTTCCTTGAGCACAAATGCCAGTTCATAACTAAGGTTAGGTTCAGGAAATTAATGTAGAGGGTCCCTTGGGCCTAACCAACCCAGTACTTCACATAATGCCACTTAATCCAATGATGCCTAGGTCTAGCTAGTAGTACTGTGTATGCACGAAAGCAACAGAGCTGGGTCAGTACAATTCACCACACTTACATAGTAGTAGCTTAGGGAGTACTCTATGCATGCTTAATTGCATGGGACTCTCTTGGAGTTAGCTTCTCATCACTGTCACATCCTTAATTATGCATATCATACATAAGACAAATCCAATGGATCATAGTCTATGTATATTCTAAAGTGACAGCACATCCTAATGCTACCAGGAAAAAAGCCTATGGCTAACCCAATTTAGGTACTCCCTATCTGAGAGGGGAATTAATGTGTTAATTAATTAGCAGATAATCACAAGGGCCAAGTTGTTAACCAAGCAAGTGCATATCTGATAAGGACATCACCAAAATATAATACTGCCACATGTGGGGTCATCCTTGATGCATGAGAGGTTAAGACCAAGACATATATATCTCTCTAGGAGGTTCATAATATCAACTACTACTAATTAAAATTGAGAATATTTTGCTTTGCTTTGTGCAAGAGTGGTCTAGAGAGCCCAAGAGGGGGCAATGATGATGATTAGGATGGAATCAATGTTCCCCTTGGGGCTAGATAACTTTTAATTATGGAGACCTCATGCCTGCATGCCTGTTGGTAAAGAGAGAAGCTCTGTACTGATGCATCTGCAAGCACGCTTGCTCACCTTATGTTTTACTGTACATTTCTAGCTGTTTATATTACCAGGTTGCAGATACATAAACTTAATTAGCTATAATTAAGTGATGTAATTTTTTTGGCAAAGAAGTGAGTTTAATTGTGAAATTTGTGGTTTTATTTGGTACCCTCTAATATCTGAGTTACTAGGAAAAATTTTACACGGTACCTCTTGAGAACCGTAGAATCGCTCTTTTAAACTAGTTGACCAATTGAGCACCATAATTTCACTAAGTAATAAAAACAAAAAAAAAGAACTCACAGAGTCATTGCTATTACATTCAGTTATTATTTATTAATGAGTCTTAAGGATTGATGATGGCCCTTAATGCTTTACGTATTCTTTTTTCTTTAAATTGGTTTATGTGTGTTTTGGTTTTATACCTCTTAATTATACAAGGGCCATGAATGCTCTCTCAGTACAGTTGTATCATTTTGATGTAATTTATCGAGTTCAATAAAAACATCTATTATATTAAAAAGTTATTATATTACATAAACTTAATTAGCTATAATTAAGTGATGTAAATTTTTTTTGGCAAAGAAGTGATTTTAATTGTGAAATTTGTGGTTTTATTTGGTACCCTCTAATATCTCTCTAATATCTGAGTTACTAGGAAAAAATTTTACACGGTACCTCTTGAGGACCGTAGAATCGGTCTTTTAAACTAGTTGACCTCATGAGCACCACAACACTAAGTAATAAAAACAAAAAAAAGAACTCACAAAGTCATAACTATTACATTCAATTATTATTTATTAATGAGTCTTAAGGATTGATGATGGCCCTTAATGCTTTACGTACTCTTTTTCCTTTAAATTGGTTGATGTGTGTGTTGGTTTTATACCTCTTAATTAATTATACAAAGACGAAGAATGCTCTCTCAATTTAATTCAGTATCATTTTGATGTAATTTTTCAAGTTAATAGAAACGTCTATTATATTAAAAAGTTATTAACGAGTAATTATCCAACCTTGCAGCTATAGCTCTAGCTTAGCTAGCAATAATGGTGATATATATACACGTCATCTTTATAAGTTTATACACTTGGCACACTTATCCAAAAGTTAATTAATCATCCATAAAGTGAGTATTATACATAGACGTATCATTCTGCACTATCTCAATGTGGGATCGATATGCTATATATCAGTTGCTTTCGGATTGATGTCATGAGCATTAGTTAATTTTACTCTACAGAGAGTAGACTCACTAAGATACACTAATTAATTATGTGATAATAAAGGTCAGGTGTAATAATTTAGCATTTGAACATGGAAAGATAGGAGAAAGCAAAATTAATAAAGCGGGTCGAATCGATGAATCGATAGATGTGTGTCACGAGGAAATCGCGAATTCGGATTGGAAGGGTGGACAAGAAGGCCATGTTTCTTTTAGCTTATATTTCTGTAAAAACAAGCTTCTGTAAGTTGAAACTAGAATCTGTTTCACAACTTTATTCAAGATTAGCTTTTAGACCAAACGGAGTTCAAAATATCCAAAAACAAAGTTCAAAATATTCGACGGGGGAAGCCAGACAAGCTGGTGCGTTACAGTGACAGGTGAGTAATTTTTCTCCTTAGAAACCAGAAAAGCTCACCCTGGTAAGCTTCTAGATTCTAGCTTTTGTAATTCAGAAAAGCCAAATGGCTTTTGAGAAGCTAAACATTGAAGCTAGCTGTTTTTTCACTTTTTGGCTACTGTAGGCTGAAAAGGCAGCTAGTGTAAAGAAACAGGGCCTAAAGGAGGGAGATCTACTGGATGACTATATATGTATTTGCACGAGTAAGAAATAGAATAAAAAGAAGGCCGCACCCAATTAATTAATTATTATTATACAACATAGATCGACGGGTTGATTGTGTTGTGTCTAAAACTCTTTTCCTTCTAATATATTAATGTGTAATTCTTTTATGCGTTAAAAAATTAATTAATTATTATCACTATTACTTCCTCCTCCGTTCTTAATTAAATAACATCATGCTAAGATGATTCAGTTATATCTTCAAATCTTAAATCATTAACATATAAAAAATTGCTATTTTATATGTGAAAACAATATTAGTAGATTCATAATAAAAATATGTTTTATAAAATATTTTAGACACAGAAATAAAATAGTGATAAAACACACGTACATTGGAGATCGATGTCCAGTCAGTAAGAAAAAGGAGCAGTAATCAATTAACCTAGCTTTTATTTCTCTAGTGAAAACAATTAACCAGTCAACATTGATCTTTGGGTAACACATGGGAGATATCATCTAACACAGTGTTCGCAATATATATTGGGGCCCATATATCACTGTGCTAGTAATAACTTGTGCAGTAATACGGCTAGGCATGCATGCATGGGCCAAGATGAAGCTGTGTGTGTATGTGTCTATATATATATATATATATATATATATATATATATATATATATATATATATATATATATATATATATATATATATATATATATATATATATATATTGCCTGTCTATTTTGCAAAAAAACCCTTGAGTTTTTTCGAAATTAACCCGCAATCCACAGGCTATTTTTAAAAAAACCCAGTTATACATACGATAGAGCTTATCTTAACTACTTAAAAAAACTATAACTTTTCGATCATCAAATCGGTTTTTCGTCCAAATCTATAAAATTTCCGATCTGTATAACCTCTCGCTCCATTGTTGCCTCACTTTCCTCACCTTCAACAGGCGAGCCCGACTTACGCGCCTCTTGCGTTGCCGTGCATTGCCCTGAGCGGCGGTCGAGTACACGCTGCACGCGTGAGCTAGCGTGCCGCCGTTGATATACATGCAACTTTTCCTATTTATCAATATACTTTTCTAACTAATAATATCCGAGTCATAAATATTTTAAACTTTTACCAAATTTCTAATAGTTTAAAGTATCGGTAAGTCAATATCTATTTTCATTATATTTTTGACTTAATTTGGTAAAATTAAATTAACTTACACTAAATGTCTATCCGATATTATTTCTTAATCAAGGTCCAAAGTGGTACATAAAGTTTAAGATACCCTTGCTTCCAAAGTTATATATATATAACTTATAACTATCGAGAAGTAGTGTTTCTATCTAAAATTTTCATCGTCTCTGGTTATTTTGTAGAAAACCCCTTAAGTGTATAAAATTAAGCCGTAATCCCAATCTTTGAAAAGAAAGGGAGGGCTTGGATGAAAAAAGACCTCCTACGTCCCTCTTTTTGTCCCCATCCGCGCCGCGCCCCGCGCCGCGCATCCGCCCCTTCCCCGTCGTCGCCCGGAGCTCCCGCGCCGTCACCTGGACCTTTGCCCTCCGCCTGCTTCCCTCCCTGCGTCGTCGTTTCGTTGCAACGCACGGGCATTTTGCTAGTATATATATAACTATGTCATTGTGGGCTCCATGTGTGCATGTAACTTGATCACTGTTTAGTTCATATCTTTTAATTTCTCTATCTTTTTTTCATAGCATGGCGATTGGCCAAACCATAGGCAGTAGTACTCCAGCTAGGGCATGCAAAGATAAAAGACCGATCTTGTCTACAGTTCTTAGTGTTATTGCTACTGTCCTTTTCTTTTTGTTAATTAGTGTTCTTTAATTTTTGTTGTCAGATTAATTTCAACATGTGACTTTTTATCCTTTGGATGGCAACGCCTTTCAGGTATACGTGCTCTTGGACCAACTCTAACTCTCTCTTTCCTCTTGTTCCCAAAAGAAATTAATTGAAAGCTAAGCTAGGATACATGTCTTGTCTGTGTCTCTGCATACTAAGTACAAATACTATAATTAATCTATCTTGGTCTCATGTTAATTGGGAGTAAAATAATTCAGGTATGGTGCCTATGCTGCTTTAGATCGGCTCATTTAATAATTTAACACCATTTGAATTGGAAGTTTGACCAGGAGCAAAGCTCATAGATTAGATTCCTGCCTGGTCGACAGGAAAAACAAAAGAAAAAACAGTATGCTCCACAGAATCTATACTGCGTACGTGCATGTGCCATATTAAAACTTACACCTGCATCTGCATGGATGCCAACCAAAGGAGCCCACAAGAAACAAAAATGAAAAAGGAAAGGAATCTGGGCTTGGCCCATGTGATTTATTTGCAGCAACAACTCTCAAACTCTGCAATCAGCAGACAACCAGAAAAAATAACTTCGTTTTTTTTTTGGTCCCTTTGGGTGATTTGCTGTACTCTATTTTGTTGGAAGCAGGGTCTACTATTTCTATTGGTCAGTGAATTTCGAGCCCCATCAATTTGTTAATTTTGAAGGAAATTGGACAAAGTTCGAACAAAAAACCGTTCGAGATGCACATTTCAAGCCGGCTCAAGATGTTTGAAATTCATCGAGATTGTGAACCTGGTTGGAATTCCATAATTCTAGTTAAAAAGTTTTAATTCTCGAAATAAGGCCGCACAACGTAATCCAAAATTCCACATGAATCCTATGTAAGTTTTCCTTCAGTTTTATTAGGGGGACAAAACTGTAGATTTGAAACTCTTTGACTCTTTGATTATACTGATTATACGGACCATCTCTGCCCATTAGGGGTGGGCGTGAACCAAATGTGTGTCGGTCCTCACGACCTCCTTGATAATAATCAAATAACCCACAAGGGTTAATGAAAAGAAAAAAAATACAAGCTGATAATCAAGATACTGACTACAGGCAAACATAGTTGACAAGTCAATTTCGATATCACACTGGATTTCCAAACTGGTATTATTCAATTACCCTGTAACAAATGTTGTAATACAGTTCTATACCATATCCAACCCGAGAAGAATTATCAATTGGAACAAATGAACATGGGTTTACAAGTTACAACACAGGTTTATCTTGTACAGTCATTTGTATTCTTGAAAGTTGACATGTCCAGTGGCCTGGGCATGTTCAACGGCTTCCTGTATTGTGAACCAAGAGAAAGGTTTTCAGTTCATGGTTATCCAAGATTGGGATTGGTATAAACATATTGTGTTTTTAAGTGTACCCCTTACCTTTTGGCCAATCACACCAATTTGGCAGACGCCGCAGCGCAAGGTGAAGTTTGCAGTATCTGTGTAGCTCCTCTTCCTGCATATTGCATGTCCAGCCAAAAGGTGAATAAGACATATGAATGAACACCATTCACATGATGCACTTGCGTTGCGTTATAACCTAATATAACTACATATGATCATGTTCAATTATGCAGTTCGCTAAGAGCTAAAACATTTTTTGTTTCTGGATCATATTTTGCATAACTATCTGAACATGTGGTAACACGCTAAACTAAATGTTCTGTTCAAGCCTTCAAGGCATCATTGATTTATGCAAATCATGTAGCTACTTAATAGGGAAAAAACAATATGTTTGAAATGATAGGTACCTCTGTGCATCCTTCACTAAGTTAAGAGCAAGGCCTTCGACTGGGCCAATCGACCGTTTGTGGTCGACAGGGAAGATAGTCTGATCAAATTCTTCCGGCGCACCTTCAAATGGTGACATCTGAATCATGTTGATAATAATCAGCCAAATTAGTTGGCATATCATTGTGTTTTGTTTATCGTAGAAAATTTATCATGAATACTTACAGCTAAAGCATCATAATGCAGCCCATCATAGATGAGCATAGCTCGCTCATTATAGTTCTTCTCCTGTATCAAGGGATGCAAAGCTAAGACACTGCCTTAACACTTCAGAATAAACAAAGGAAAGGAATATAAGATCACCAACCTGACCATACAGATCACAGCGGGTTGTCTGGATGTCATATGCAGCGATTTCACGGCCATAATATTCTGATAAGATAGAAAGTTCAATAGCACCTGTACAGTTGAAGAAACAGAGGTGAAAAAAAGTGAAATATCAGCAGATAAACTAGCAAATCGTTGCAAGTAGTGTTAATTAGTTTAACTGCAGCTGAACAGAAACATTTGTATTGGGATCCCAAACCGCTCATTTGGATGGTTGTTGTGCACCAGAAACTTTTAGTGCTAGCAGATTACTAATGGAGGCTGAAACTTATATATAGCAAAGATGCTTACCAAGAGAACGTGAGCTCAACTATTTTCATGGTCTAAGGCATAAATGTGGAAAAACTTCACTGTGAAGAAGGGATGGTTTAGCACAAATTTTAGAACATTGATGCAACAAAATATGGTGCATGACTGTATGTCAAAATCCATGGATAAACAACATAGCATGAACAGTTCCATTGAGATTGTTTTTCAGCCTTGTTGCTTTACATGATTAATGGTGCAGAAGCTCACCTCCCCACTTTTCAGGATCCAAAATCCAAGCACAATACGCTTCATTTGGTTTTCCAAGAAAAACTTCACTGTACTTTGCAGGATCACTAGCAACTGCTGCTGCTATAACCTTCAAGAAAAGAGGGTAGAAAAACTAGCAATGTCAACCATACTGAATTTTGCAGCAGTGAGGCAATAACTGTAACAGTGCCTAGCTAAAAGGGTCATAATCACATGCGTATCGGTGCCTTTATCATACCCGTGCTAATACGCTATCTATTGCATTTATTCTTGTCTTCTACCAAAAGATGGTATAAAACAAAGTGTAGTAAAATAGCTACTTATTGAGGAAGGAAGAATTCAACACAGCAGTTGAACATCAATACTCCCGTATAAAGTTTTTTAAAAAAAACTATGAACATGACTAGGTACAGTTGACAAAATAACACTAGAGTACCAGATATGCCAATGGATCTAACTGAATCCAATTCTAATCAGTGCATGCCATGTAAGAGTTCCTCAAAGAAGTTTATTACATGAATTGAGTTAAGACCAGCAGCTCATCTATATGATAGTTAAATATCACTGTCAAGCTAACAAGATCCTTCCATCTGTTTCAATTAATGCAGCCACACATGATAGGACAACTAGGTTTTGGTAGAAAATGGCCTCAGAGCATATATAAATGTTTGATACCAAATACTATTGAACATAATTTAGAACACAAACTTTCTAATAAGCATGATGATAGTTTTCATTGAAGTTTGCAAAAAAAAGGGGGGATATATACCATTTCTTACAACACCAAAGCCTCTAAAAAAACCTTGAAGAGGAAGAGGAAAGACATATGCAGGTACATAGTCTTTCAAAGCAGATACCTGTCTGAGCTCAGAAGCCTTGTTCCTATTATGCTCCATGACGTAGCTGTATGAAAGAAGGTATAATCGGCAACCGCTCCATTTGCGAAATCATCAACAATACAGATAGCACCATGATTGAGAAATCATACCCAACAGCATTGAAGAGGCAACTGTTGTCCGAAGGGATCATCCTCCTCACAACAACACCTTCCATTCCGGCTCAGCTAGAAACCATCAAAAAACAGTCGTCAGAAAATAATTGAATAGCAAGTACCGGTTGTAATAATCACTGCCATCACATTAAAGTGACACTATGAAGGAAAGCAATTGCAAATTACTAGAGGCAGAATCTGTAGCATTGATGAAGAAGATTGCTGTAGTTAAAGCATCAAAGCAAACATTCTTTTTAGATAAGCAAGAAGCAGTAAACATGATGAACAAAAAGGTAATCATATATGGGTAGATACATGATCTGCTAATCAATTGGAATCCGATGAAGAAGACACTTTTGGAACTACAGGTTTCTTATCTTATCTAAACGGTGCTTATATCCATAAAGAAAGAAGAAGGTGGTGAAGCAAACACAAGAAAAATGAATCGCCATAAATATCACCCAACAGGTGAAGTGACCAGCTCCGACCGCATCTGATGCCAAAGCGCAGGAAGGCAGGGAAGAGCCGGACGCTGTACGCGGCGTAAGCGTAACCCGTCCCGACGAACCCCGGCGTCGGAGCATCAAACGGATCCTAAGTCCTAACGCGGCCTACGGCTACGAGCACAGCAAGAAGCCGACACGAATCAATGAATCGCGGCCAGGAAGAAGCACGCATCCACAACATCCGAAAGGGAAAACGAGGGGAATGGAAGAGCCGACGAGACTTACGAGGAGGAGGAGGCCGCGCGAGAGATCCGGCGTCCTGTCCGCCCGTCCGGGCAGACGAAATCGGGGAGAAGAAGAGGAGGGAGACGAGAGAGTACGTGTTGTGTGCGTGTGTGTGTGTCTGCGAGGGGGAAGAGATATACCGAAAGCGGCGAGCCGAGCTGGATCTCAAGGCAAAAAGGAGGCAGGTTCAGGTTGGTTGCGGCGCGACACGAGGCGGCCGTGTTTCTGAGCCCTCACAGAAACACTTTGTCTCATCCAACTAAAAACAATATTACTCATTTTATAAAACCTAATCTTATTACATCACTCCCTAGACTTCATCAAGTAAACGAAACGGTATGTTTCACTACATCTACGAATGTGTAGCAAAGGCTGGATGATAATTCATTGTTTTCTTTTAAAAAATCACTAGATGAGGAGAAACTTCAGTTGATTGGAAGATCTCCTGCGCTCGTCTTTCTGAAGAGAAATGGTTCCGACGAAAAAGAATTAGGGATGCGAATGGTCAGGATCAATTCATTTATCTATTAAATCTATTTACAAATTTACTTCTTTAGGATTGTTTAAAAATATAAATGAATCAAACCATTAGCACCTAATTTAAAGGTTCGACCTAAAATTGCTTCACATATATAAATATTTTAAAATTTGTACAAAGTTATTTCTCTATATAATAAATCATTCCTATAAAATTTAACTGAATTTAACAAGTTTTCATAATATGAACATAAATTTAAAAAATTTTAGATCCAAGTTTTACACACATTTAATTAGAATTTTTGGGTTATCGTGGGCCCCCGCATATATAGCTCAAAATTTATGCAAAGTTGTTTTTTCTATATAATAAATCATTCCTACAAAATTTAACTAAATCTAATAAATTTTTATAATGTGAACGTAGGTTTAAAAATTTTGGATCCAAGTTTTACATATATGTAATAAAAATATTTTTCTAATAATAATATAGCTGATCTATTTAAGTATCAATGGATAAACTATAGACTCATGATAAATTTATTTTATTAAATCATAAATCAACAAACTTATTAAAACCATTAAAAATGGTTTGATCCGCATTCTCATCCTGAAAAAGAATAAAGGCTCTATGTCAACGCGAAGGGCCATAGACACGCACACGGGAGGGGAGCCCAGGGGGTCACCTCTTCTTCTCCTTCGGTGGGTGCGGGTCAAGTGGCAAGACGGCGAATCCGAGCCCCACGCGAGGAAGCAAAGCGAGCACAGCGCGGAGGCGGCACTTTGCGCTCCCTTGCGTTGTTAGTTGCGTGTGCGCTGCCACTCCCTTCTTTTCCTTTGCCACAACATGGAGAAAGAGAGAGATATGATTCTGTGAAAGTTACAGGGGAATATATAAGCTGATATGATATGCTTGTCGGTTCAGTACATGCAGAAGAGAAGCTTCTCCCAAAGAACCCATGGGAGCTCTACTCATGTTTGTGAGGAAGGTATTGAAAGTTTACATGGCCATGGGTAGCTCCTTTACCTCCTCACCATGCATCCGCCATCAACCAAGAAGAGCCCAAATCATATAGGAAGCAAAAAAACCAACCAGTAGCCTTGACACCCAAAATAGCTAAGAAAATTACTCTCTCTCCGTTTGTCATTTTGATTTTTTCTTATGAGTTAATTCTTTTTATGTTTAACCAACATCTTTAACACAAAATAATCATATTATCAAAATATATACAATGTTATATTTATTGGAACTAATTAGGTGTTGTAGGTTTTACTAAATTGAAAATTTTAGTTAAACCTAAAGAAGTTTGACTAAGAATTAAAAACAACTTATAATATAAAACGGATGTAACGGATGTAGTATTTGTCTGTGAAAGTAGATTCTGCACCTCTCTGCTGCTGACATTCCTCCCTTGATATCTTTCTTGAGTGGAATGGTGGGTATCGCAGGAGCAAATAAGTTTTCACTGACGTCATTCGGTCACACACTTTGCTGAATATGTAAACAGCAACATTGCAATTTGTCAACACTTTATGCATATTAGTAATTGCTGCAACAAAGCATTATCACCTGGGAGTAGAGGCGGTCTAATATGAGTTTTGGGCAGACAATTAATAAGATGGCATATTTCTTGTTCTTCCAAAAGAGAGGGGGTAGTTGATGTGCTTCCATGCTGCTTCAGAAATCTGCCATTTGCCAATCAAGAGCAACAGCGATGGCGGATCAGTGAAGCAGGTTTTTTTATCAGATCTGCACTTGAAGCAAAATAGACTGGGAATTGAGCTGCGATTGGAGATAGTAGATAACCAAATGCTTTTCCGAACCTATACCAAAAATATTGAAGTACTTGGGAGGTTAGATAAGTAAAAGCTCAGGAGCATAATACAATACTAAACACATGAAATAATCAAACATGTAAAATGGTGCAGCTAAGATCTTAGGGTCCACCAAGTACCACCAGAGCTTGTTGATGCAGATCAAGGAAGGTGGGCATACCTATAAATCAAGCTTGAGAGCTCCTCCCTAAGTCGCTAGAAGAATTTTTGTCTTGTTATCTCTATCGAAGTACAGAAGATTATGGCAATCAAACCTGTCCGTTCCAAAGTTGACATTACTTTCTTATCGATACAAGGGTGCTAATTAACCAATCACTAAAATTCAAGTTTGTAGAACAGGGCTAGTAGTAATTACACAACATTCATTTCTCTCCTAACAGTCAAACCATAAGAATCTTGAAACAAATCAAAGGTGACAAATTATCCAATATGCTCCAGGTTATACATATTTTAAGAAAAATCACTAGTTACCTTACCTTCCCAATAACGAGAGAAGCTGCATTGAGAGTGGATGTGTTGAGTCCCTGCTCAAGAAGCCATGAAAGAAACATCTGCTGTAATCACACTCTGGCCAGGTGGCTTTCTGCAAATAGTGTCATTTCTTATCTTCCTTCTAAGAGAATCAACTTCATGCCACAGGTTTTGGTTAGCATAAATGTTGGACAGAAGCACGCCAGCACCTCCTTTATATGAGCAAACAGACTCAATCCTCTTGATCACTAGTTCCCCAATATCTAAGTCATTGTTGATACTGCAAGCACTCAATAGTGCCCCGAGAATTGCCAGGTTCGGCTCAAAAGGCATACTTACAATAAACTGATAAGCACGTGCAATAAGCCCTGCCCTGCTGAAAAGATCCACCATGCAACCATAATGCTTGATATCAGGGGTGACCTTGTACTCATTCTCCATGGAATTGAAGATAGATATCCCCTCATCAACCAATCCAGCATGGCTACAGGCAGACAGAACCACAACGAAGGTAGTCGAATCTGGCAATACTCCCGCCTCTCGCATGCTCAAAAATAATGCAACCCCCTCTTTGCCATGGCCATGAGAAGCCAACCCTGAAATCATGGCTGTCCATGAATGCAAGTCCTTCTTAGGCATCAAACCGAACAAGCCACGAGCTAACTCAATGCCGCCACACTTTCCATACATATCAATCAAAGCATTCGTCACAATCAACTCTCCCTCCAACCCCACTTTATCCACATACGCATGCAACCCCTTGGCATACTCCAGGGAGCCCAGTCCAGCACACGCAGAAGCAACCGACACAATCGTTGCTACATTAGGCCTAACAGCCTCCTCGCAGCTTCTCATCTCCTGAAATACCTCGACACCTTGAAGGAACATCCCAGAGTTCACGTATCCTGACACCATGCCCGTCCATGCAACCACATCCTTCGCCTGCATTTCATCAAACACCCTGCGAGCGCCAACCTCAAACCGGCAAACAAAGTAGGCATTCATCAGCGCTGTCTGCGTGAAGAGTACGGAACAGTAACCAAGGCGGAGGCTTTGCCCATGTAGGGATTGACAGAGAGCGCGATCACCGGAAGAACATGCATGGATCAAGAACGGGAGGGTGTAGCGGTCGGTGTGCACGCCTCGGTGGCGCATTTGGTCGAACAGCCGGAGTGCGAGACGGGGAGGCGAGGCGCGGATGAGGGAGTTGAATGAGAAGGGCGAGAGGGAGGAGGCGGGGAGGTGGGACAGGAGCAGTAGGGAGAATCGGAGGGAGAGGCCCGAGGAGGCGAAGAGGAGGCGGGAGGCGACGAAGGGGTTGCGGGCGAGGCCGGAGACGATGCAGTGGGAGAGAAGAGGAACGAAGGCGCGGAGGGAAGCGACGGGGAGGAGAAGCGGGAGGAGCCGGCGGTGGCGGCGGAAGAGTGCGTTCTCCGCCGCCCACGCCGGAAGCGGCGGCGACGGCGGTGCCATGGAAATTGCAAGCGTGCGTATATCGTGCGCGAATACGTATTTCAAAAGGGAAGGCGTAATCTGCTAGGCTGCTTTGTTTCCACACGTAATTACACACACTAGCCGCTTCATTCATAACAAGCTACTAAACCTAAGGCACAGTGCAATTATTCACGGTAATTGTAAATTAAACAGCTTACTAATTAAACATTAGATAGCTTAATCATCAACCAAACCCTAATGAATTTCATGGGTCAAAGAAGTCGCATGCTGTCGCGTTGTGAAATTCTTCCGTTTCATAGGCGGCGCCATGACCATGGCCGTGGTCAAGGTTGTAGCCATAGCCGGCGGCGAGGTCACTGTACCCCAAGCCATGGTTGAAATGCGGGGGGAGAGGCCGCGGCATTATCATCGGCGCGAAGGACGGCGGAAGCGCATGGACAACGTTCCCGCCGATCAACTTCATCGTGATGTCTTCCATAACGACGGCGTCGTGGCTGCCGGGGCTGTGAGAGACGAACGGGCCGGCGTCGAGGTAGTCGATGAGGTTGCCGCCGGCGGCGGCGGCGGCGGCCGTGTAGTGTGTCATCGTCTCCTCGACGATGATCTCGTGGACGCGCTCCGACGCCTCAGCCTGGACCCTCTCGAGCGCGGCGAGCATGGACAGGAGGTCGGCAAGCCCCGCGCGGCGCACGTCGGCGTCGGTCCAGACGCAGGCCTCGCGCGCCGCCTCGTCGAGCGCGTCCCGCCTGCGCGCCTCCGCATCCAGGGCGTCCGTCAGGCGCTCCTCCAGGCGGTTGAACTCGCGAACGACCGCCTCCTCCTGCTGCTGCTGCTGCGTCGTCGTCTCCTCCACCTCCTCCGCCGCCGCCCCGACGGCGCCGGAGCGGTCGAGGAGGAAGCGGTCGACGACGGCGCGGACGGAGGGGTGGCCGAAGCAGTGGGGCCTCCCGGCGGGGGAGAAGAAGACGACGGCGACGCGCGCGCCGCAGAGCACGGAGAGCTCGCTGGCCTTCTTGAAGACGCCCTCCCGGCGCTTGGAGAAGCACACCTGACGCGCGTCCTTGTTCTCGATCAGCTTCATCTCGATCTTCTGCCGCCCCCGCGTCCGCTTCCTCCTCCTGCCCTCGCCGCCGACGTCCGCCGTCATCGCCGTCATGACCGACGGCGAACGCCGCGAACCGTACATCTCGTAAACAATCTACGTGTCATGTACAACGCGTAGGATTTATATAGACGAGGTGCATACAAGGAAAGAGGAGGGAATAGTATCAGAAAAAGGATATTAACGTTGTGAATTTTTGACTGATTGATGCATGAATATGATTTGTGAGTTTTCTGATCTGTCAATCAGGGGAGGAAGAATGATGATTAGTCAAAGTCGGTCAGATTGTAATGGCCGGTTTCCATGTTAAGGACCAGAAATGAAGAAATCGAACTTCATTTCCAACGGTATTATATGTAGGTGAGTTCCCCGGATTAACATCAGATGAAAAAAACTGAAAGCACTATATGTAAGGTGAGTTAACATCAGATGAAAAAAACTGAAACCACTCTCTGTGAATGTGATTCCAAATTGTCCAAGCTTACGCGCAAAAGTTTGAGTTTTCAGCCTAGCTACTGGAGTACTTCTTTCTGATGATCGATATGGAGGATTTGTGTATTTCTTCTCTTTTTTTACAAGGGATTTGTGTATTGCTTGTGTTCTTTGTGCATTTCTAATGCGCGATGACCCGGCACACATGAGCCAAAGGGAGCACCTAGTTGATCTCAATTGTACCCATTGGCATGCACTTGTTAACTTGATCTTATGGTGGAAGGCATGCACAATTTTTTTATATGAATGTCACAAGCTTGCAACTTTTTTACGAAACCTTCCCCCACCAAAAATGCAGAATTGAAGGGAGATGGAAGATGAACAGGTCAGCACTCAGCAGCCAGCAGTACGAGTACCCAACCAATTCACAGTAGTAGCACCATGTGTAATCCACTAGAAGAATTGTCATTTGGATTGCATAATTCACAATCTCCAATTCAGGCGAGGACACAAAAAAGATAGAAATCTTGTTATTTTTCCTACTCGAATCCTAATTATTATCAACCAAACCAAGACCATGCAAACCATCTACACAAATCGCACTACGCACTCAGCGCACGCGCAGGGACAATATCCGCCGCCCGCGTCGGCGGCGCCGCGAACGCGGCCAAGAACGCATCCGCGGCCGGCGGCGACGACGGCGGCAGGAACACCACGCTCCTGGCCGCGCACAGCCTCCTCCTTAGCGGGTACCTCCCCGCGCCGCCGAGCCCCCTCGCCGGCACGACGAAGTGCGGCGCGCCGCCCTGCTGCTCGGCGACCAGCAACGGCGACGACAGCGTCGGGGCCGGAGGGAGGGACGTCGGCAGGAGGCGAGTCGCTGCCGCCGCCGACCGGAGTGAGCGGGCGACGATCCTCGAGTCCCGGAGCCGCGCGAGCGCGCCGGGGCGGAGGAACCGGTGCAGCCGCTCCTCCTCTCGCGGCGCGGCGCGTTGGAGGCGTCGCTCCATCGCCGGAGACAGCTGGAAGGAAGGGATCAGGCGGCGGCGGCGGTGGAGGCGCGGAAGTGGAATTGGGTGGGTGAGATTCGCGGGGGACGGGTAGGAGATAATTATAAGGGAAGGAGGCGGGCAAGCGAACAGTGGAGGGAAAACTATGGCGGGAACGAAATGGGAGGGAAACTGGAAAAGAGGGAGACGAAACCCGTAGCGCCACGACGCACAAACCAAATTGGTACTACACGCCGATAACACTGTATCACTGACAAATGGGCCCACTCACGCGTATATCAGCTTATCGTTCAGTGAATTTAGTTTGGACAGGTCACAAGCGTGTATGGAATGTCAATGTTTGATGGTTTGCAGTTTGGCGCAAATTCAGTGCAAATTCAGAATATTTTCCCCCATGTTTGAATTCCGATTATGACAGCGGAGACTGAATTGTTACTCTCAACAGAATGACAAAAAAAAAGAGGTCATTGAAATGAAGCATCATCAGGTAGTAAGTTTTATTTTGGCCATACATCATGGCAGCCATATACAGTATACAGTACAGGAGATCGATACAAAATGACCATCTCAAAAAACTCAAACATTTTACCTCTTCTCCAAAGAATGCGATATCAGCTGGTATACCCTCCTCCTTCACCGCCACCGGCAGACAGACGCTACGTAAAATTGTGGTCCGCTTCGTCGGTGTTCATCCAGACCCAGTTACAGAAACGAATCATCACAGCTAAAACTACACAAGAATTACATACAAACAGACCGTGGCCAATGTACAGCACACCTACTATAAGCAGGATGAAGCTTCTGCTTGTGCTTCTGTTTTTCTTTTTCTTTTCTTTTTTTTGACCGGTTCTTTCGGTCACGCTAGAAGGTGGCGTTCCAGAGTGCCTTCTCCCCTTCGGCGCACTTATTGTGCACCTCCCATATCCTCCCCTCCGAGTTGCATATGCCGCTGCATCTCCAGTCGAATGACGCGGCGCAAGTGTTCCCCGCCTGAGCTTTCCACTCGCAATCTGTGATCGGCGACACGAAAATGTTGTTTACGTTGTTCATCTGATTGATATTGCTAGGTATGAAGAGAAGCTTCAGATAATAAATGCAAGATAGGAGGTAGGGAGCTTACCAGGCGGAGTACCACAACAAAGTCTCCGGTCGTCGATATGCTCGACATCTAATCCAATGAACCAACTTCCTAATGAAACATCCTCATTTATATACTTGTGGAGGACATGTCTAGCAATTGGATTAGAGGAATCAGCATTAGTTTGTGCAACAATGAGAACAAGGTGTGCATGTGCACACGGGTAAATATGAAAACAGGTGTTATCTCACCTATTTATAGATATGTAGGTTGCTAGATCTTTTGAAATAGCATACAATTGACCAGTAGCATGCCGAAAATATTTGTTTCCTGGTTCGCCAAATTTCCAATGCTCGGGTTCATAGTATCTCACACCCCTGGAGAAAAGCGTTAACAAAACTTAGCAAATTTTGAGGGGCATGAGCGAAAGAGAGGAGACATTGTCAGAAAGAAAAGTTAAAACCATGTGAAGCACTTACTTCTCAGTTAGGACAGGTCCAGATTTCATGCATCCAATATATACTCTGGGCTTCAATGCATGGTTGGATAAAATCTGTCCAAGTGTTGCTGCAAAGGCAAAACACTAACGTCATAAAAAATCAATGGTCTACAGCAGTGGTGCCCTTTCTACATGCAATGACTCAAATATGTACTGACGAGACTAGCTGTATGTTGTCATACGAAATATTTGAAACCCTGGTTAATGCTTCTACACATACAAAATGGACACTGAAGATGACCATCAATGAGTCAAAGAGGAGCTTCAAATACAGACATGACAGCCGCACACACATATGATCACTTTCCTCTCATCTTAAGATCAATAAAACATTCAAAAAACAATAGAAGGGCAAAAAAGATATGGAAATTTACCAATGTTTACATGCACGTCATCATCAACCTTCACATAAAAGTCTGCATCCCACAATGAAACTGCCGTAGCAAAGTATGTCTTGGTTTTGCCAGATAGAGCAAGGTATCCTTCAACATGATCCTGAATAAAGTTGGAGACCACAGTAAATAAGGGGGCGAAATGGCATTCCCAATGATTCTAGGAGAAACAGTCACATGATAAATACGATCCTTGTAAAACCAATAAGCAATTAAGCAAGTGCTTGTCTTACAATTCTCATGAAGTCACCATGTTTTCTGTCCTCTGCTTCAATTGCTCTATCAACAATTCCACCAGATATAGCACTGGAAGACATGGAACGAGTGAGTTGTTTTGTCAATAACAGAAACTAAAATCAAGAATAAGGAACCGTGACTACTGAGTACTGACAAATGCAACGTTCTTTGTACCTGTGGCCAATGACGAAACGAATGATGATCCCCTTCTCTTCTTCAAGTTTCTTCCTTTTTTCACCTGTTTTTTGTCTGTTATTAGTTCATCGAGTCATGCCAATAAAACTATAGAAGTGCTGTTCTTTTTGTTTTCAGCAGGGGAACAAAAGTACTGTCCTTCACTTTTTTGCGAGGGAATAAACAGATTTTTCTTAATGAAACGTATTTTTCCAGATTTTAATGTCAACAACCTTGAGGCATCCAGGTGTAACGTATGGAATCTCTTCTCTTCCGGCTGCTAAATGCAGTATTGATGCCGATCACCATAAGGTACTTCCGCCTCCCGATTGACTCAGAAAGTTTGAACTCTTCTGCAACTGGGGAACCATTGAGTAAGGACTCTTGTAGAGATCTTGCAGCTGAGAGTTCTGTCTCTAAGCTTGCTATTGTCTTATCTAGTGTTCTACATCCAAAGCATCCGAAGATATCGATCAGAACTAAAATAAAATAAAATTTCAACAAACAAACAAAAATATTCTCAAGAAAGACGAGGTATGTACGTACTGTACACCATGATGAGTATCTTGAACCCGCAATATATCTTTGTAGTCGTGATGTTGTACCTGCTAACAAACACATAATAATCAGCAGAAGACATTAACAATTGCTCCGTACACTGCATTACAATAGAAAGAAAGGATAGTCTTCTATAAAACTAACTTTGTGTAATGAATTGGACTAATAAAGCGTTGAATAAAATCAGAGAAATTAAAAAGGGAAGAAAATACATTACCTTTTTAGGACCACACTCCGCGGCAACTAGCGTGTTGCCTTCATCTCCATTTTCGTTTGGTCGAGCAATCTCGTTTGCCTCAGGCAGCGTCCACATTCTGGAACAATTTGATGGGGAATATGTAAGAAACATTTGGTAAACGAAAAACCTTGGGGGAGGTCTTCCCTTTCGGGGCCCGAGTATTTTACCTACCATCATTGTAATCATTGTAATGGGCGAAAAGGCTAGATGAATTCGCGAAAATGGAACTAGGCCTCCACAAAATGTGGTCAGCTTCTGCAGAAGGAAGTGACTGGAGAGTGGAGTGCTAAAGCTAAAATGTTCGGTGAGAATACATCAGTTCGCAGAAACTCGTATAGGAAGCAAATTATGTGCATATTTCACGCAGGATCATTTGCACAAGCCCCAGCTTGCGAAGTCAATAATCTAGTGTGGTAACCCAGTAATAAATTCGAGGTTCAGAGAGCGTTGACACTCCAATTCGATGTAATCGAAGTAACCAAATCACCAAATACCCCCATGAAAGCAAGAACAGCTGTGCCGATTTCAGTATTTTACCCCCAAATTCAGAACACGAATTCATGGACACACAGTAATCCAGACCCTCAGATGCAGAGGCCCGTCCAGTGCCACAGATCTTGAGCTAGACGCAGCTCAAATCAACCAGCACCTCCAAAGGTGAGCTCCAAGCCTCGAATTGGAGAAACCAAGAACTGGAGACCGGGGGATTCTCTTGATTGATTACCTGTTGGTGAAGAGCAGGCCGAGGCAGAAGCTCCCGAGGCAGAGCAGCACGGCCCATCTCCTGGACACCCCTCCATCCCCTCCTCCTCCTTTTCTCCAGCTCATCGCCGCCGCCGCCGCCGCTACGAGTAACTTGCTCTTCCTCCTCCGTCTCAGAATCTCACGGGCTTCCCAGCAGAGCAAGCCATGGACGGATCACGGGTCGTTCTTGACTTGTATTGGCCTCGATGGGCGAGCCTTTCTTGCAGCTCAGCTCTCTGTGTGTGTGTGTGTGTCTCTCTCTAACTTGTCACCAGCAGCAGCTCACACCATGAGACCCATGTGGGGGCGTCGGTCGTGGTCTCGTGGAAGAGACGCAGAGCAGTATAGTAAACAACACTACTCCCACCAAAACACGCCAATTCTCCCCCGCCGCATTAAACAAACCTCGCCGCAGTAAATTAACCCCGCAACTGCATCCGCAACTGGTCACCGCCGCCGCCGCCGTCAAGATCGAAGAAGAGGAGGCAGGTGAAACGAACGCATCCGCATCGGCTTCGGCTTCTCCGTCGCGCCTTACCTGATGGATCTGAACCGTGTTTGTTTTTGGTTTTTTTAATTTGTCTGGCTCGTCGTCTTCAGTTGCGCACTTGCGCGCGCGAAACGAACGCACATGGGGGGTCGGAGGCTGCAGCTGCGGCGGGCGGCGGGCGGCGGGCGGCGGCCGGATCCACTTGCTGCGGAAGCAGGGGTGGCAGTGAGAGAGAGGAAGGTGGTGGAGTGAGGTGATGGGTAAAAAAGGGAAGGGGCAACCGACCGACGTGGTGGTGTGTGTCGTGTGCTGGTGAGGCGTCGCTTTCGGTGGGTGGTCCACGACCACGAACTCACGTTGCTGCTGCTGCTGCTGTCCGTGCGCATCCGTCGGTCGGTAGCGGTGCGGTGCGCCGTGGCAGGGAGGGCGCCGGTCTTTTTTTGTCCTAAGATCGTCCATAAAATACCGTTGCCTCTATTTTTTTCAGTACTAAGCGAAATTTAAGAGCATGAACCCCGGACGTCTCAAAAGTAAGGATGGTTCGATTCATTTAGTGATTAAATATATCTATAATTTTACTTAAAGATCGTTTAAAAATATAAATAAATTAAACGGATCGACCCAAAATAATTTCATATGTATAAAAATTATGTACAAAGTTATTTCTTTATATAATAAATTATTTTTTTAAAATTTGACTAAATTTAATAAGTTTTTATAGTATGAACACGAGTTTAAAAATTTGGGTTCAAGTTTTCTACATATTTAACTATAATTTTTTGGTCTTAGTAATACATCGTGGGCTCCGTATGTATAAATGGCTCAAAATTTATATAGGTTTGCTTCTCTGTATAATAAATTATTTCTATAAAATTCAACTAAATTTAATAAGTTTTTATAATATGAACACGAGTTTTAAAATTTTGGGTTCGAGTTTTACACATATAATATGAGTTTTTAATAGTAATGTAGTGATCCATTTAAATATTCATGGATAATCTGTTGATATAATAGACTCATGATGGATTTATCCTGTCGAAATATGGATCAACAAACTCACTAAAAATGGTTTAGCTTCGATCCGAATTCTAACCATTCCCATCTTGATTAAAAGATAGTAGAGCAGTGCCGGTTAATACTCTCTTCGGTAAAAAAAAATTTATAGTTTTAAGACATGTGTGGTTTAGTCTATTTTTTAAGGTTTCTAGCGTCAATAATTTTTCGAATGCTTAGTTTTAAACCAAATCAAATGATATAGATAGAATATTCTCGAAAAACATTATCACAAATATCATAAACTTATTAAATCTTATAAATTTATTCCAACATAAATTAATTGTCGAAGCAAGTACCTCAACTCGTTAAGTTTTTTTTATGGAACCAGCTTCCTGTGTGCTTGTATTTCAATTTCTTTCAGTCATATGTGACGTACTCATCGATAGCGAGATGTCCATGTTGACTCGTCAATTGAGATACCCGTATGGGTATGATATGTGTGTATATGTTCATATAGATAAGTGTACACGTGTTACTAGCGTCCTATGTTTATACTGTGTTTATAAAAATTAAATAAAAGAATTAGTTGTCGGAATTTCAAAAGTCCCGATCGAATCTTGTCGTACACGGCAAACATTGTTTAGAGGGCAGTAATATGGAAGGTAAAATTACTCTTTTGCCACTAGTTGATTGCCTTTTACCCATTTGCTACTTACCCTACGCTGTAAGGAAATGTAAGGATATGGAAAGTAGTGTAATGTCAATGTCTAAGGAGAAGATGTCACCTATGATTTTTATGATATAGAGGGAAAAAGAAAGAAAGAGAAAAAAAATCATATGTTGTTGATTAACATACAGTTTAATACTAGGCATGAGAGGATGGAATTACTAGGTGGGCTGGAAGTGAGGACCGGTTGGGACGACGCATCAGTCTGGCCCATGAGTCGGACCCTGTGTAAGCGGGCTAATGAGCGGGTCCCGTATGCCAGGGACACATGTTAAAGGAACCTGATTGAATGGGTATATTGGGGTTTTTGGACGAATATACTTTGAATTTGATGTTCCAATCCATAAAAACTCCAGGAGTCCAAGCGAGAAGCTTTTGACTGAGATTGATATAATTTTTTGCATAATTTGAATTTTGAATAGGTTTTGGGTGATGTGGGACGAGAGGGAAAACATGGTATTTTCAAGGAAGCTATGGATTCAGTTTTGTTTTTTTTTGTATACTTTGGATTTGGAATAAATCTCTAGAGAAATATGAGAAGGCAAGGGAAGGTATCAAAGGAATTGTTTGGATATGGATGTTCCCTTGTTTAAATAGTTCTTGGTATAAGGAATTTGACTAAATCATTCAGTAGGGGTTTAAAAGGTAATTCAAACATGGAGATTTTTATGGAAGAAGACTTTTTTTAGACAGGAGATTTTAGGGTCACCTAGATCCTTGATAGATAAAAAAGAACAAAAAAATTTAACTTAAGTTTTTATTATAATAGTTTTTGACGGTTACACAAGAGTCGAGGTGTTACATTCTTGGCCTACTGAACTTTCAGCTGGTATCTGTGATTATTTTTATATGTGGTGTAGTATCTCATGTTTCATGTAAGATGTAATAATAATTATAAATTGAAAGTGCATCTAGGCCTTTATGATTAATGACTGTACCAATAGTGAGGACTAACGTTTTACGTTGAGAATTTGTGAAGGAATTTTAGTCATCTACAGATTGATGTTCAGGACAATAACCGTTCATATGGCAAAATGATCAGGAGCGACAAATACTCAAATGGAAAAACGTACTTTACTTTTTCTTTTGGTTTGTGTCTATAGAAAAGACGTACTATCAAGGGGATGCTAGGAATGAGTTAGGCGCTTAAAATCTTTGTTGAAGTGTTTCGATTCTTGGATTTTTGGTACTGGTGATTTTCGAAAATATCCGAAAGTGATTTTCGAACTTTCCAAAAAGAGCTGAGCTTTGGAAAATCGGTACGGTGATTTTCGAAATTTTTCAAAAATGGTTTTTAAAAACTTAAAAAGATGTGTATTTTCTCTCTGGTGATTTTCGGAATTTCCGAAAGTGAGTAACCAAAAGTTTGGTCTCTCGTAATTTTCGAAAATTTCTTTCCGAAAATGTGTTTTCGCTCTTTGGTGATTTTCAAATTTTCAAAAATCAATTTCTCCTAGCTTTTTAAAGATTTGTACTGTTCAATTTTTTTTTTGAAAATGCTTTTCAGAATTTTCAAAAATGAAACATTTGTCTTCAATGGGGCGAGATCGAGGGTGTGGCTATCTCACGCTCGGAAATTTAGCCAAATTTTTTGACTATTTTATGTATTAAATCGAGGAATCAACCAGGGTACATAAAATGACAAATTAATGCACAGTCCAAACGTAAAAAACAAAACGTAAAATAAAAATACTTACGAAGAGGCACTTAGTCCTCACACCAGAAACTGCATAAAAGAAAGACGACACTAGCGGGGCTTCACTCCACTCCACAGAGCAAACTCAACGGGTCCGAGCCTTGGTCTTCTAACTCCATCTTCACATCGAAGCACTACACTTCCGAAAGGGGAAAATCGCAAGACCGAATACAACCACCGTACTCAACAAGCCACACCAGAAATGCGGACGTGCAAGGGAGACAAGAGTGGCTTGGGCTATTTTGCATAAATGCGGTTTACAAACATTTAATTATTTAAAAAAGTAAAACAGTTGAGTAATTAAGGCAATATTAATCTTCCACCGAACCACGTTATCCCCACGTTGAACAGCCCAACCATTCCACCCGAACTAAACCGCCCATTAAATCAAATTATTCGGTAGTGGGACTAATCATAGTGAATCTGGTCAATCGCCCATAACTGCGGGCACGGCTATTCGAATAGTTTTACTCTGATCAGAGGTGCGTAACTTTACCCACAAGACACGATTTCACACATGTTACCATGCCCCTAAGTACCACCATGATACTGCAAAGGAGGAAATCGTGACAAGACCTTTCGCATAACTCCCTCTAACCAAGCGATACCACACCAAGATTTCGCCCCCACTCCCCGCAGGGCAGCGGGCAGCCCCTCTCGTGCCACGGTGAATCCGGCAGCCGATCAACCCGTAAAACCGGGGCCGACCCAACTCCATCACGCCCACCCTCACTAAGGTATGTCGGCTAGAGGAAAGCTATATTACGGATCCAGCCGTTGCCCATTCTGGCTTGTGGTTTGCACGGTATGTCTTCCAGGGTTTCCCATGAACCGGTCCTTAATTGCCATGGGTGCGACCATCCAAAACCATACACCCACAGCCCACCATTATGTTATATTTTAGTTGAGATAATTATGACCAATAAGACATGGTCAGGTGTATCGAGCTTGCAGCTCATCAGAGACTATAATAAATAGTGTAATTATCCCATTTAATGAGCTAGTGGTAGTTAAGCATGGCTAAGCATATAATTCTAGCTAGAATCAACATCAGTGACTAAAGCTAGTCAAATAACACCCAAGGTTAACAAAGGACGGATAACAAGTAAATAAGGCACAATTAAGCAGATAGGTATTCTATCATTCCATGTAATTAGCAAAGCAATACAATTTTATTTGCAAACATAAAACATTTATAAAAATAGGATCAATATGCTTCAAGGGAAGTGTGACTTGCCTTGCGTCTTCAAACAAACTTTTGCACTCTTTCCCTCGCGAGCGCAGACTCCGGAAACGACGGAATCTACATTCTGGCACGCAAAATAAGGAAAAAACCTAATAAAAACCAAATAAACAGTACATAAAAAGTAAACAAACAAGTAGAGCTCAATTTTAGATGAATTTTGCAATTTGAATGGCCCAATTTGGAGTTCGTATGAATTAGATATGAATTTTAGAAGTTTTGGAGCATTTAAATAAATTTTGGAAATTAAAAGATTTATTACGCAATTTTTAGTTAATTTTGAACTGGAAAAGGAATAATATGACGTCAGCCAGGAAAGAGGATGTGCTAATATCATTAAGAAACAGGACCCACATATCATAGAGACGACGAAGGTTTGGTTCTACCGTAGACCAAGTCTATAGAGATGGTCCACGAGACCACGAAAGATGGATGGCTAGGATTGCTGACATAAGACACCACATCAGCGCCACAGAGGATAGGGAGGACGGACATGGCGCTGACGGGGATGCCACGAGGGCTGCCACGTAGGCACGCCGGCCGGCGGCTCAGGATGGCTCTGGCGACGGCGAACGACGGCGCGGCGATGAGAACCGAGGGCACCAAAAGAGAGAGGAGGTTGCGGTGATTCTTACCAACGCAAAAACGACGACGAACGGCGAACGGAGTTGGCCGGCGTCGAGCTTTGGGCGGCGGAGGTCCTTGGGTCGACAGTGGCGACGGCTCTCTAGCGATCTTCAGAAAAAAAGGAGGAGCGGACGGCCTTCGGCTTGGCCTTGTGGAGCTAGCGATGAAGTCAGCGACCAAAGACATCAACGGGAACGGCGACGAGGCATGGCCGGAGACGAATAGAGGCAGTGGCGTTCGGGCTTTATGGCGACGAGGCATTTCCCGAGGTTTTCGGCGGAGGGGAGATGGATGCCGGGCTTCCTTGAGTCCTTGCGGTGCCGGATATGGCGACGGTGATGACCGGCGATGGCTGAGACGGCAGCTAGGGGCGGCTGAAATTGAGGCCGGCGATGGAGAGAGATCGATCTCGTGGGGAAGGTGGCTAGAGCATGGGAAAATCTCGGGAAAAAGGGAAAACCGAGGAGGAGGCATAGAGGGTCCTTTATATAGGCTTGGGAAGGAGAGATCGGATGCAAAACGACGGGGTTTCGTGATGGGAAAATTGGAGTTCATCCTGAGTTCGTCGGGATAATAACTGTAGCAGCAGATGGAGGTTGAAGACGGTACTGTAGAAGGGAGGTAATATAGACTTTTTGGTTCAAACATCCTTTAATTCTTATAAATACTTCGAATGCCCAAATAATTCCAAGAAAAATCCTGAAAATATAAGAACACCCAAAGTATATAATAAAAATATCTCCAGCTCATTTAAAGTTTAATTTATTTATTTAAATAATTATTGAATTGTTCTTTGTTTTATTAAAATTATTTCTGGAGCTCAAAAATTTTACGAAAAATTTCAGAGAGTATTTTAGGGCATGGAAAATATTTCAAAAATATTTCCAGCCATGATTTTTAAAGGAAAATTTAATTTACTTAATAGTTTTACTTAGTTTTACTTGATTTACTTTGTTTTTCTTTTTATTCAATTTCTAGAAAATAATTTATTAAATGATTTTTATTCCCGAACGAAAATCGGGCTGTGACACTATCAATAGGCATCTCCATCCTCAAGCCAAAGTTGTTGCTTCCATTGAATTTTTGTGTCCTTGACTTGCTTTACTTGATATTCATTTTGGCCCTTGCTTTCTCACTTCTTCCTCTTTAACGATCTTTAAGATTAGATGATGTGTGTGTGAGAGAGTGGTGAATTTGAGTTCGCGTGAGTGCTTGGAGTTGACTTCGTGAAGATTTGTTAAGTACTTGATTCATCACCAAGAGGTATTTGTGAGGACATCTAGACAACCAGGAGTCAACCTCGAGACACCAATTCACTTATGGTGTACCTAGAAAGTTTGTGAAGGTCGAATCTCACTTCCAAAAGAGAAGATATACAATTAGTGGAAGGATGAATGCATTTGTGCAACCTAAAGAGGAAAGGGTTAGCGAAGACCCATCATTTTTTGAGCTCTTCAACGGAGATTAGAATCCCCTCAAGGATTCAGACTTCGAGAACACACCTTCTTGTAATAACCTTGGTGACATCCCTCTCTTCCCCCTCTAGCTTTGCTTATTTGTGCCATTACTAATCTAGTTGGTGTTTATGATTATTATCTATACTTGTGACTTGCTAGATCTAGTTTAGCTTGTGCATTTCACTTGTTCTGTGATTTTCAGAATTTTCGAAAGGCACTTTCGGAAACTTCCGAAAAGTACTGCTTTCGTATTCACTTAAAAAGTTTTAATCGACTATTCATTCCCCCCTCTAGGACTAAGTGATCCTTTCATACATGGTAATAATATTTGGTGTAAAATGTTTTTAGAAAATAATTTGATCGATATACTTGCTAAGAGTGTTCTAAAATACTAACGCATTTAGATATTTCACCAATACAAATGTACTCGAGAATTTTAGATTTATATGAAAAGAAGTGACACATGCCATTTGTTACAAATCTAATTGTTATGATGCAATATATACCTTGTTCCACTGACTCTATCTATTTCGAAATGCACATCTTTATGCAGGAGAACTTAATTGAATGATTGATTATTGATTAAAAACATTGACAATGGTCTTGCAACACATGTATTGAAATAATCATTTAGTAACACTCAACCCCAGATCTCCCTAACCACTTTCATTTGGACGTGCTCTCAACTATTACTAGTTGAGTTTATCTAGTTGATTTTGATAAACTCGACGGATAATATAGAGAGTAAAAAGATAAATATTTCGAGTAGCTCATGTGATGCCCACTATCAACAGAAGACATTTTTTTTCAAAACTGAGAAAAATGTTTTAAGTAATTATGATACATATTTTTTTATAATTATTCAAATAGATCTACATAACATCGTTGTCTATTTCTATGTAACTTAACATATAAATATTAGCTTAGAACAAATATACAATCTAAACTTAAATTTCATAAATTGTTTTATCAGGATCAATTATATTATAAAATGGGATAGCTAATTTTGTAGATAAAAGTTGGTGCCAAATATCTCAAAAATTCACTAAGATGTGTCGTTTTATCAAAGTTGATTTGAAAAAATAAAATCTAAAGGAGTTAAGTCTTTAAAGGCTCCTACTAAAAATATATTATTGGAGTATTTAGGGATGATTTTCGATATGCAAGCAATGAATTGACCACTTAAAACGCCCCATGTATAATCAAAATATAGAGTGAAAGGGAAGTTATTTTAAAAGCACTAGCTGCAAGTATAACCGTTTCCTAATCAATGTTTTACCTAGTGCGTCAACATTTTTCAACTTTAAGGTTTTATCCACTTTGATTTAGTGGTTCCATGAATTGAGTTTATATTAGTAATTGTTTCTGAAATTATTGGTTAATAGATAGATTATCGATTTCTAAGTCATATGCTACTTCATGAGAGCTATATGTTAGTGTGAATCTTCATTAGTTGTTTTTTTCTAATCAATGTGAGGGTGTTGTTGTTGATTTGATCATGGACACTTGTTTTCCTTACTTCCTTGATTGAATAGCCAATGAACTATCAAATTAAAAATATAAAGATGTAGCATGTGCACCTAGCTAGTTTTATTTTTTTAAAAAACGATATAGCATTAAATTTAAAATATTTTTGTTTTGCATGTTTGAGGTATCGTTTACCTACTAAGATGTTTTTTATAAGATGTATTAGGGACTTAGATTATGCGTGGTAGGTTTTCGATACTCTGGAGGTTTTTTAACTTGAAGGTTGCTATATTTATTGAACTAGCAACTTGAATGAACTATAGCAACTTGAATGAACTATGCTATGTTATATTTATTGATCTATTAAAAAACTATCTATTTATATCTAAATAGCTATGCTACTAGCATGCTATATATTATCTCTGTTTTTTGTTATGCTATTCAAAGTGTTTCCACTAGGACCTTTGTCCATCGTGCCACGTTCAATTCTACCACCACGTAGCATGAGTAAGGGCAGTCACAATATGGCAACAGAGGAAAGTAGTAGTAGTATTTAGGATCGCCCATATACATAATTCATAGCCATAAGAATATAATAACAATATTTATCTCCTCTCTCTCCTCTCATCTTCTCTCTCACATGGCTACTCTTACTGTACAATTGTGTTGGTCTACTGAAACCTAGGGGTGGGCAATCGGTTAAACTGACACTTCGGTTTGGTTTTTTTCTACGCATAGTTCGGTTTGGCACGAAGTAAAAACCAATTGGTTCGTGTAAATATTGAAAACCGCACACTTCGGGTTCGGTTTTTGGTTTTTGCCGAAAAAACCGATTAAAGCAAAGAGGGGCAAGGGCGAGGCGGAGGCGACACGGCCTCTACGCGGAGGCCGTGGGCGACGAGATCCGCCGCGCCGGCGCCGTGGATATCATCACCACGATGGAGGGCAACGGTGGCACGGGGTCGGGCAAGGCGGTTCGGCAAGGGGCGAGGCCGCGAGGGGCACGGACGGCCGTCGGGCGGGGCGGGGCGGAGCGGCATGGCGAGGCGGAGCGGCGGGCAGCCCGAAGAGAGAGAGGCGGCGCGGCAGGCGGCGGGCGAGTGCGTGGAGGGCGAGGCCGGGCGAGGCCCGCGGCGGCGGGGTAGGGGCTGGGCGGGACGACGCGATGCAGAGGGGTCAGGCCGGCGGCGGAGGGGGCGGGGGCAGCGGCGGCGCGGCGTCGGGGGAGGCCGCGAGGAGCACGGGCGCCGGTGTCGGGCGAGGAGGCGGTTTGGCGTCGGGCGAGGAGGCGGTTCGGCGTTCGGTTTACCTCGTGCATAGGAAAAGAGGAGAGCGGTTCGACTTGTTTGGTTTTATCGGGAGTTCGGTTTCGGACATAAAACCGAACCCGAACCGAATTTTGCGGTTTATGCAATATCACGAATCGAAACCGAAACCGAAAACTGAAAAACCGCAAATCGGTTCGGTTCGATGTGGTTCGTTTTTTTTTCGATTTTCGGTTTAGATGTGCCCAGCCCTAGTGAAACCCGAGTTAATGACTCCTCTTGCCATATACCCTATAACAACTATCATAACTAATACATGTCGGTTATTTTTGCTCTAGTCTTTTTATAAGGTCTTCTTAAACATATAAGTTTTTTGCTATGGTCTGAATTTCTTTGGTTAATTTTGCAGTGTGACCATACTTTATTAACGACCATATTCGTTATTTGCCTATGCTGAAAAATAAGCCCCGATGTTTCATAAGGATGCATGGGATGTAGTGTACTTTCCCTAAGAATATTTGCAATAAGTTAGATTCTGTCAAACTTAATAATTTTTCGCTGGAACGAAACTTAATAATTTTTAGCAAAGAGTTTGGAATGTTTCGATCTTTAAAGTAAACCCATATTGATCTAATTTGTGAAGGTAACTAAGACTTATTTTGGTTTCGTTGGTCTTTCGAGAAAATACATTGGTTTTGTTTTGGGATTAACATGACCATGTAAAACATAAGCACTCTTAGTTTTCATTTGTTATTAGTTACAGCTTGAAAAAACATTTTGTTTTAAGCTTTTTTTCTTAACAGGGACACCATTTAACTACTGAAACAAAGATGGCAAGTCCTCAACGTGCGGAAAACCAGCTAGCATCAAATATATCGAGAATTCACCATGACGTGTACTTTAGAGCATGCCCAACGAACTCTGTATCTATCATTTGGATCCATATTTAGATGATAATCCCTAAAAAAATTACTCCAACAGACTGGTCATATCGTCTTCCAAATTCAGCGATTCTCCATCCCGCGAATGTCGGCCTCCATCCCTAGCGAGCGAGCAGCAACACCAAATCGGGCGCCATCCGCCCCTCTCGCCGCCGCCACTTCCTCTTCCCAACCCGCGCGCCAACTCTTGCGCGCCATTTTTTTTGTCTTCGCAGCGTGCTCCCGCGTTCCGCATCCACAACTGCCGCCGCATCCGGGCTCACACATGGCGTCGCATCCGAAGCCGCCGCCGCATCCGGGCTCGCACATCTCGCATCCGAAGCTGTGAAGGAGTAGTAACTGAATTTTGATCAATACAATCAGTAACTTCATTTGTTTGGTTCTGAGTAATTAAGTAACTGTGTTTATCTGCACAATGCAGGGCAAGGAGGAGGGGAGCAGGTGGTGGCGCAGTAGTTCCAGGAACACAGGATGTAATCCAGATTGTGGCACAAGCCGCTCTCTTCTTTGACAATAGACAAGTTTAATTCTCTTCTCTTTGCATTTCATCATAGAACATTTCTCTGGATCCAGAGATTCTTACTAACAAAAAAAACTATGCTGAATGAAAGTGACTAAGTGCGTGGCATGCATTCTGTGAGATCAAAGCAAAAGGCCCCCTCCACTGTTCAGTGAAATTATATTAGTTCAACCACTTGGGATAAAATCATGTTGTGTTGTTATAAGATAAGTTTCAGTGACTCAACTGTGCAGCTAATCTCGAGGATGCGGTAACACACACAGTCAGTTGGTCCATAGTCACATGTAGTCAGTTATAAATTCTGAATTTTTGTCCAGTTTATAAGTTCTAAACTTCAATCCAGTTTATAGCACATAGTCGGTTATAAATTCTGAATTCATGTCCAGTTTAGAAGTTCTGATGATTGTAATCTTGTTCAACAACGTTCAATGGTCTGCATCTGTTCCATTGCCACAGGGCAAGGAGACAACGAAGCTTGCGCCGGCGCACAAGGCAAGGAGATGTATCTCCCACCGGCAAGAAAAAATCACGCACAGGGCAAAGCTGATTTCAGACGTCGCTGCGCCGAGGGCAAGTTAATGATCTATCTCCCAATTCAACTGGGCTGACGTGGCCATGCAGTTGGGCTGATGTGGCCCAATTCAAAAATTAGAGATCTTTTATTATTGAGATTCCACCACAGATACACAAGTTTTAGAATATTTATTTTTGGTGAGGATACAAATAAAGAACCATTTGAAGACTTAAAGTTAATGATTTCGTTGGGCATGCTCTTATCAAAGCTGGGGTGTGAAGATGTATAAAACCTGATGGACAAAAGAAGACCTTTTCTACTCCATCTTCTCACGAAAAAGCAATCTAGGATTGACAAAAGGTTTGTCCAGATTCATTGTACTAGATTATGTCACATCCAATCCTACTCCCATTCCATAATAACTTTTGTCCAAATTCGTTGTAGTAAAAAACATAACATCCAATACTAGGTTGTTTTTATGAGACAGGGAATATAAATAACAGAATTTCTTAGGGCTAATTCCTGGGTTACAAGAAATTGCGGCCACATTCAAGATGATTGGCCACATGAATCATCTCATGAATGGTCGGAGTATAGTTCGGAAGGAAATGTTCAAGCAAGGGAACAGATGGTTGCGAGCGTTGTGTAGCCTACTACGTGTTTTACCTCTCTAGGCATACAAAGAGTGCTTCAACTAAAACTTCGGCGATTCCTACCTAAGATGTGTTAGACTATCTGTGCTAATTTTTTATCCTTTTACATTGAGATGTGTTAGAATCTGCATTATATTTTCAATACTTTAGAGATTCTCTTTTAGCTTGAATGTTGCTATATTTATTGAACTAGCAACAGGAACTATTGTCTGCTATGCTATATTTATAGAACTCTTACAGAGACAACCAATTTGAATCAAAATATCCTTATATGCTATATATTGTTATACATCTTTGCTACTGCTAGGATATTCAGGGACTCTTTGATTTAGATTTATTGGTCAAGGCTTTTAATTTGTTTTTTCTTATATGATTATAAGCCTATGATTTAAAGTCCAATGTTCAACGGTGAAAGTAAAAAAAACTTATCTAACATAGCTTTTTATTTAATAATATAAAAACTTTTTAGAGTCTGTTTATATCCATCACCAAAATTTTACACCCTGTCACATCGAAAGTTTGGACATATAAATAAAGTATTTAATATGAACTTAAAAATAACTAATTACACAGTTTGCATGTAATTTACGAGACGAATCTTTTAAGCCTAATTAGACTATGATTTGACAATATTGTGCTACAGTAAACTTGTGCTAATGACGGATTAATTAGTCTTAATAAATTGTCTCGCTTCATGAGCAATTCGTAATTTATTTTTTTATTAGTCTATGTTTAATATTTTAAATGTGTGTCTAAAGTAAAGTATTGATGTGATATTTTGCCAAAATTTTTTTGTGCATCTAAACACACCCTTAGTAAGCATACACAGTTTTGATCAGTTGGGCATCGATGAGAAGGGTGTGAACACAGCTTCTTTCGTACGTGTGCCGCTGCACATGCACAACTCCGCGCACCACACGACACAAAACACCAACATAGCAATTCCCATTGACTTTCCCTCAGAAATTCCAGATCCCTTGGTGTCGTCGCGCCCACGCTCACGCCTCCCACGCTGAAAACCACGAGCAATTTCCAAATTCCGGTGCCTCCTCCTCACGCGATCTCCCCCTCCCCCTCCCCACCTGCGTCACCGCCCGCGAGGGGGATTGGCTTCGGTTGGATTCGAATCGAATCCCCGTGGCCTCGTCGCCTTCCCCGCGGGGGCGCCGCCGCGCGGTGATGCGCTGCTGCTAGCCGCCTCGGATCGGGGGCGATGAACATCGTGAAGGGCGTCGCCGATCTCCTCCGCAAGTCGGCGCCGGCCTCGCCGGGGGCTGCCGGCGGCGGAGGCGGTGGTGGTGGAGGGGGCGGCGGCGGCGGCGGCGCCGGTGGCTCCCCCTCCGCCCCCGACAGGCTCGCCGCCGCGCCGTCCCCCAGGGTGCGCTTCAGGTAACCTAACCAACCCAAACACTCAGGGAACCGCTTGCTCTGCGGAATGCGACTTGCTTGGCTAGGTGAATGTGTTGGTGCATGTGCTACTGAATACCGAATACGAACCAATGCTGCATTTTCAAGCTTGCTTCCGTGCGGTAGATTTTGCTTGTTATTTGGTTAAGTAACTATACACGCTAACTATTAACTCGGATAATTGATAAGAGGTATGTTGTTGATTGGTTGGTTATTTTAGTTATCCTTTTCCATTTCAGTAGTCCACATACGGATAGTTACATCACTGAACAGTATAAGTAGCTCGTGTGACATTTCACTGTAGACACAAAATCTGTGGCAAATTAAGTACTTGAGTTGATTACCCTGGTTTTGCACGTAATGTACTGATTTTTTTAAAAGAGTAAATGATGATATTATAATGTAGATAGGCAACTAAGTTCTGTAGATACTTATTTGTCACTCATGTTAACATTACATCTTAACCAAATGTAACATCCGTTTTTATAATTGTTAGGGGACAATCTGCTAAGGCTGATTCTCTTCTAAGCTCTAACGATGTCATATCTGTTTCCAGTGATAGTGGTGATGAAGGAGTCTTAAGCACGCTTTGGCAGAAATATGAGAATGCCATTGACAAGGTGAGTAATCTGGCATGCTGGTTTGCCACAAACCTGCTCTTAGACTATTTCCTTTGATCAACATGTCAAAAACAGCTTGTATCAAGCACATGTGCATTAACATTACAACAGAATTTCCTGATTTTTTGTGTGTGACATGATATGCCAATAACAGATATTTGTTTTACTTTTTTTACTTATGAGATGGCTTTGTTGAAGTTGAGGAATGATTTGAGTGGTTACTTTGATTAGTTTCCTCATCAGTGCTCCTGTCTATGAGATAAGATGACCAAGATTATGAGTGTATCAACTAATTTAGACTACATATAGCTCAGTTTAAGAAAACAATGTCATACTTTTATGCCGTAGTATGGCATTGTTTCATTCTGTAGTATTTTTATGTCATAAACTGTACTTTTCCCCCCACAAGTTTGTGATCATGCTTCCTCATTTCTGTTGCCAACAATTCCATAGGCTGAAAAGAAGGAATCCTTGCAAATATTTGTCATGCATTTCGTACAAGCATTCAAAGAGTGGGAACCGCAATACATTGAGCAATCAGTTGATCAAGAACCAATATCAGATGATACGGTTTTAGGATGCTCCAGCGGGCATCCTTCTGAGATCATCCTTATTCTTGTGCAGGAGGTTTCTCAAATAACTTCTTTCATTACTGGGAGTAAGTGGATCTGACGAACACCATGATGCCTTTCTTGACGATGCATTCCCTCCTTTCATGGTTTCATTTCTGCTTTTTATATATCATAGCATACAACTTTTGTAGTTTGCACCCCGGCATTAATTCCATGTCATTTTAAGATGCCATTCATATGCCAGTCAGAACAGCTTTGCATACTGAAAGATTTGAAACATCTGCTTAAAGAGGTGCTTTGCATACTGAAAGATTTGAAGCATGCTTTTGCCAGACTTTATATATATATATATATATATATATATATATATATATATATATGACTTATCAAAATTGCAGAAGTCATATCTAAATGTTACGGCAGTTTTAAATTTACACTGATGTAAAATCAGTTACTCGTCTTATCGGAAAGCAAGATCATAGATTCATAGTACCTGTTAAAGGAAAATGAGCAATCAGGCTATGCATGATAGTAGCTGATTGTTCAGTGGTTGTTAAGTAGTGCAACTAGAGTGAGCCAGTGATTATTGATATTTGACTTGTTTTTCCTGTATTATTAGGCAGCAGCTGTTTGGAATCCTCTCCTAACATTTCAGAACAATCGTCAGACCTGGTGTTAAGCCCTGAGGGATTGAATATTTTGGAATGCTTGACTATTGTTACTCGCTCAGTGCATAACTGTAGAGTATTTAGTTATTATGGAGGTGTGCAGAAGGTCACTGCTCTTTTGAAAGGTACATACTTTCTTTAGTAGTGTTTTACCTTTCCAGAAGTAATTTTGCTCATTTCCCCTTTTTGTTTCATACCATTTTCACTGTTGTAGCTTAGGTTGTGATAGCCGTGGTAACACTGGTATGATTTCTTTTGTGACGAATCTATCCTTAACTGACGTTTTTTCTCTTGTGTATTCAGCTGCAGTTGTAAAGCTCAAGACTTTGACTAGTTTGCTTGCCGCAGATGAACAGCTGTCAAACAAAACCATAGAGAACATGAAGATGATGCAAAAGATACTTGTACACATTGTTACAATAATTTCAAACTTCATGAATTCGGAGCCAACTGTTACTAGGTTAACACAATTTGTCAACACTACTGGGCAAACCCTATCAAATGAGTTTTTGGCCACAATTACTCCAAGATCTGCAAAAAGCGCTGTTCATGATACCAACTGGCAGCAAAAGGCCATTGTTGCAGTTATGGAAGCTGGTGGCGTCAATTGGTTAGTAGGTAAGATTGTTTTCTCAATGTTTGTATACATCTGATAACGTTGTTCTTTTTTGACACTTGCTTAGGACAATTGAACTTAATCTGTAATGCTAACTAGGTTAATGATGAACTCTTATAGCAAGCGTGGTCCATATTCCATAAGTCCATTTTAGACAAATAGTTTGGTTATAGATTCAGAGACAAGTTGACAATGACCTGTATGTTCTAGTCTGAAACCAAAGAGTGGAAGAGATTACGGCACGAGATGAATGATCCTGGCATGCTCAATTTGGGGCCAAAAAGGTGATAAGAGGGCGTAAACTTTGCTGATGCATTAATGTGATGTGTTTTTGGAAGGAATCTTGCTAGCCTGTGGTCCAGCGCTGAATGTAGAGAAACAGCTTGGCATTTTTACCAATATATTATCCCCAAGTACTTGGACCTTTAAAAGTCCTGAGATGTTATTCCCAAATTACCCTTGCAAACTTCATCCACCATCTTCTACTTAACATTTTATACATACTGGTTGTGCTTATAGTATTATTTTGGTCCAACTTTCAAACCATAGCTTCCTTTTTAAGTTAGTGTGCATGATTTGGTTAAGAGTTCCCAGTAATTAGAAATGGAACAAGTATGCTGAAGCTAGATGATTACGTTGCATAATCTTTGCTGCAGTAAATTATTTTGCCCAGTCTTAAATCAAATGAATTACTACCTCTGTCCCAAAATAAGTGCAGCCTTGTAGTTCAAATTTGAACTACAGGCTGCATTTATTTTGGGACGGAGGGAGTATATGGTATGGCTGAAAACTGAAACCAAAATATGAAATATAATTTATGGAGTCAAATGCTTAGAAAAATACTCCACATATATAGTTAATATTTGTATAATAGCTTATTCATGTTACCTTGCTATTTTTTAAATAGAGCAAAACTTTCAGTAACTGAATTTTCGTGATGGCAATCAAAATGTTTTGTACAATTCAGGGTGATGAGACAATACACATTTTATTTTGTGTCGTTCCTGTGTTGGATTTATGCTCCCTCCACTAAGAAACATAAGGCATGGATTGTCATGGCATTCTCCAAAATTGAACTTGTCCAGATATAGTGTAGTTCTTTATGCATCCGGTGGTATTGCAAAAGGAGAAAAATAACACAATAAATTCTTCAGGATTTATGATGTTAAATTGGTTAGTCCATGTTTTGCACTGTTATTATCTTACTGATCTGGATTTGTTCTTGCAGAACTCTTAAGGGTCATCCGAAGATTGAATTTGAAAGAGCAGTGGACTGACGTGCTACTTCACTTTATAACTTTGCATGCTGTGAGATCAACAATATCTCAAAATACACGTGCACAGAATCATTTCAGAAGCATTGGAGGACTGGAGGTTCTATTAGATGGACTGGGATTACCATCAAGCAAATTGTCAGTCTCAAAGTATTCTTTTGTCCGCAGTGATGAAAGGTAAGTGCTTCAACTGTGGCAATACTAAACCTTAGGTGCAGGAATGCAGGAGGTTTGTGTGCTTTCTATATAATTTGTGTGATTTGACCATAACATGTCTTACACAGGAGTGGAATTCTACAACTCCAGATACTATCGTTGGAAATTCTTAGGGAGGCAGTGTATCCGGTTGCATATATTGTTTTACTAAGAGAATGCATGAATTTTCCTGTACACCTTTATTACTCTCAGTCAATAAAAAGTCTTGTTTCTTGATTCTTGCAGTATCCATTTTTTTAAAAGAAGACTAGAAATACCTGTGAACATAAATTGAATATACGATGTGTTCCTGAAACCATAAAAATATTTTTAGCTTTCATAGTATAACAATATATTAAGTACAAACTAGTCGTTACAGTTGGACTTTAGAGACTGTTTCATGTCCACTACACACCTATATGTGACTGGACAGTTTTTTCTGGATTCTGTCTTCTTGGAGCGATGATATACTCATGCACCTTGAATATTCTGGCTGCAAAGAAATGAATATATCACTAATACCTACTTGTCCAGAATTTAATAGTCTGTTTAAGTTAGACTCCATATGCTATTGCATAGTTTGGCTCTATGGATCCTTGACTTCCTATTCAGTTTTGGTAATGTCAACAATTTACAGTTCTTATGTGAAAATGGGCGGATACATAAGTTTGCAAACAGCATCTGTTGGCCTGCGTTTATGCTTCAGGGGTTTCATCAACAAAAGGCTCTTGACTCTCAAGTGCAGAACTGTAAGCTTGAAGAAAGCACTGGGATATCGCCTATGTCAGAATCTTTTGCAAGTCCTATTGATATTCTTGATACAACTGAATGGACTGAGTATTCTGTAAAGCTGAGCATAGCACTTTGTTCTTTTCTTCTTCCTCCTAACGAGATAAGGAACTCTCGTGGTGCAGTTGATAGTCAAGTTTCTATGTCCATCTCAGTGGCATACTGTGAGCAATGTGCAAGATGGATTATAAAGGTTCTTTCAACAGTTTTTCCATGCATCAAAGCTTGTGCTAGTGAAGCTGAATTGCCCAACCATATAAGGTAGGTTCTCATTTCCTTAATGTTGCTGTCCATCTTTCTTGATTAGACTAGAGAATTAATTGTGGACTTTGCTTTCAATGTTTCCTGTATATCTAGATGGTACAGGGAACTTCATATAAGATATTAGTATTTCCGATGCATAGTCAGTACTGCAAAACTCAATGGATGATAATTAAAATATTCTGCTAGATACAACATGTGAACAATCGTCTAAAATGGTGGTAATCCTGATATCTATCTAATCATGTTCAATTTGTTAATTTGATGATTGCAAGGCTATCGTCTTCTTTCATGAGTGCAACGAATCTGTGTGTGGAAGTATCATATTTTGTAAAATTTTTCAAGTAATTGCATGTTTATGTATTTTAATGCCAGCATTCATTTCTAAATTTCTTTTGCTGACTTTTTTGTTTGTTGTGACTAAATTCTCCAGGATTTTGGCAAATACCCTACAGCATTATATTCTTTGCACATTCAGGAAGGTTCTCATTTCAGTACCAGCTCTGCTCAAATCTTTTCGAGTGGAGGGTTTATGGAGTCTGATATTTTCGGAGAAATTTTTTTACTTTGGATCATCTATGGAGTATATTCATCATATTGTTTGTGACACACAAAACAATCATTTTATTGATGCTACTGACTCAGCTGGTTCTAAAGGCCTTAATCAAGCTGATGTCAACATTCTTCAAGCAGAAGCTATTTCTTTCTTGGAGTTTGCTGCAACAATAAATGAGAACACAAACAACCTGGTATCCTAAATTTCTGCCGTGTCACTTAAGATGTTGCTCATTATTCATAATTTGAATTTTTCCATTCTATTTTTTTCACCTCATTCAAATAATTTACTTTTGTTTGTAGCCAGAATGCTCAGCGTTACTAGATGTGCTTGAACGTTGCACTTATGATCCTGGATTAGCTGGAACTATTCTTAAGAGCTTTCATGTTATCCTACAACTTGCCACTGAACAGACTATATCCTCCTTTAAATCATTGGACGTGCTTACCAGAGTCCTGAAGGTTGCATGCCTTCAAGCGCAATATCTAAGGAAGCTTTCCCATCCCAGAGATGGCTTAAGTGGAAATGTTTTTCAATCAGAAAATGTTCAGATGTCTTCTTCAGATGAGAAAATTAAAAGTATTATTGCATGTGTGGAATTGGCTTTCAATCTTTTCAAGGAATACACCACAATATCTGAGCTTGGAAGGATTCTAGTTTTACATAATGCCAACTGTATCGAGTGTTTATTTGATTTGTTCCAAGAAGAAAACCTCCGAAGAAATGTATTGGAGCAAGTTCATGCCTTATTTAGGGTATTGCCATGCTCCTCCTCTCCCGTTCTGTTGCTTGTGATATGAATTCTTAGGAACTAAAACTATCTCCTTTTCTCACAATCAGTTACCTTCAGCATCAGCACAAGATCATATAGCAAAGTTGCAGCTATGTTCAAAATATTTGGAGGCTTTCACTCGTGCAAAAGAAAAGGAGGACTTTGCAGAATTGTCTATTGATCTATTAGTTAACATGAGAGAGATCATTATGATAGATCGCATGGTATTCTTTTTGTAAGATGGGATTATTCCCATTAAATAATGTTCTTTTCTCCTTTTCATTAATATCACATCATCCCTGACAAATGCATCTTTTCACTAATACCTTTTCTAGTATTATCAAAATCTGTTCCGCAATGGGGAGTGCTTCCTGCATATTGTATCCTTACTGAATGGGACTTTTGATGAAGCAGTTGGTGAACAATTAGTCCTTAATGTCCTTCAGACGTTGACTGTATTACTTGCTGAAAATGATGTGTCAAAGGTAATCAAATATTTCTCTATAGTTTACATTTTGTACTGTTTTGGAACCATTAGACTGCTGCCAGTATTGGTTTTGAGTCATTTCGAGATGTAACCTTTAGTACTGCTGTTTCTTTGTTCACTCCCATTTAGGGTTTTCAACTCACCTTCAAGGTCACCTTTTTTTGGAACCTGCATATTCTTGTGAAACTAGAGTATCTAGCAAGTTAAATATCAGAATTGTTTTCCAGTAGTTGTACACAACTCTTTTCTTTGCGAAAATATAGAACCAAAGCATCATTTGTTTCTGGATTTGTTGTCCTGTCTGTCACCTGGATTTCTGGCAAGCATTAATTGGACTTTATATTCGTTTCTCCTCTCATCATTTTTTATGTGCATTTAAACCTCTGGCTTTTCTTATCCAGGCTTCCTTTAGAATGCTGGTTGGCGTGGGTTATCAAACACTGCAAAGCTTGCTGTTGGACTTCTGTAAATGGTTACCTAGTCAGAAACTCTTGGATGCCATACTTGGCATGCTTGTTGATGGGACATTTGATATAAACGAAGAAACCACAATAAAGGTAAGTAATCTTCATGATCTTTGCAGCAATGTTATTCTTGCTTAATCAAGTGCTTCACTCTGTTGTACCTACATTTCTATTTGGTTCTGTTACCTGATGTTCCCTTTCTTTTTTTCTCTCTCAGAATGAAGATGTGATTATACTATTTTTAAATGTTCTACAAAAGGTCGGTCTCTCTCTCAGTCGCGCGCTCTGTGATGTGTGCACACATATTTGTGGTTAGACATCCATGTTTTGGTGATACTTTATGTTTATATGTTTACATAACATCGGCGATTTCTAATTGGCAGAGCAGCACTGCACTCCAGCATTATGGGCTTGCGGTCCTACAACAGTTGCTCAAGGGATCCATTACAAATAGAAGTTCTTGTTTCAAAGCAGGATTTCTTAGTTTTCTTCTTGATTGGTTTTCAGTAGAAGAAACTGATGATACTGTTATAAAAATTGCTGAGTTGATTCAGATTATTGGTGGGCACAGTATTTGCGGGAAAGATATACGAAAAATGTTTGCCCTACTGCGTGATGAGAAGATTGGTGTCAAGCAGAAGCGTAATTCATTGCTTTTGACAAGTCTTAGTCACATGCTCAAGGAAAAGGGACCTGAAGCTTTCTTTGAATTTAGTGGTCATGACTCTGTGAGTTTTTATTTTCATGTTTAGTACTATTTTCATTTTTTTGACTGGGCTTAATTTTCGAGTTTGTAACTCTTTTTTAAATGATCTGTTTTTCATTTTATTTTCTCTATTTTCCATTTTTTGCAAGTTTTTTTAGGAACAAGTTTATACTAGTCGTTCTCATTGTCTCAAATAGACTCTGCAGGACAATTACCCCTTTTCTTTCTTCCATTAAGGAAATGTTTATCTGGTGGTTATCTGATATAACTGATATCCTATTTTTTTCCATTTACCAGGGTATTGAAATAAAATCACCTGTTCAATGGCCTTACAATAGAGGCTTATCCTTTTGCTGCTGGTTAAGGGTGGAAAGTTTCCCTGAGAATAGCATGATGGGGCTTTTCTCCTTTTTCACGGAAAGTGGAAAAGGATGTTTGGCTATGCTTGGGAAAGATGCTCTAATCTTTGAGGTAGTGGTGGTTGGAGCCATCAGCCTTCATTTTAGTATTTTTCAGAAAAAAGAAGACTTACGAGTCATTAAATATTCGTTTTTCAGTGGCTACTATGTACTACCTAACCGAATGAGAAAATTATCACACAAATGACTAAAAAATTAATTTGTCAAGATGGTTATTTGGTACTAGCCAAGCTAGCAACATACTTTTGGGAATGCAACATACTGACTGACTTACGTTTCCATGTCAAATTTTGTTAAGAATTGCAAACGATTTGACAAATGTCCCAAGTTTCACTGATTAATATCTTACAATGTCTTGCAGCTAATGCTTGAAGTTAAACCATTCTTAACCTTAATAGATTATGAGCACATGTTCCTGTTTGCCCCTACCGTTAGGTGCTCTGCTCTTATTATTAGGTGATGTGCTGCCGATAATCATTATTTAGTGGACAATAGAAAGACAATTAGAATTTTGTAGTCTTTTTTCAATAAGTTCCCCTTTTACACAGCTATGCTTACATGCCATGAACTGGATGCAGAACTTGATTTCATTTATCAATTTTTTGTTCGATTTTGGTTTCTATATGTTAATTTGCCTACCTACCCTTACCCTATGCAGTCTATCAGTCAAAAACATCAGTGTGTTTTGTCGCCTCTAAGCCTCCCAACAAAGCAATGGATATTCCTTTCTGTTACTCATTCAGTAGGGAGAGCATTCTCTACTGGAAGCCAGCTGAGATGCTATGTCGATGGTGGCCAGATATCGAATCAAAAGTGCAGGTGAGTAGATTCTTCATTTGTTTGGTATACCAGATGTGATTCGTCAGAATTCTCTATTTCAAACTTTTAATCATGTTACAGTATTTCTGGTACTATTAAATTCCTTGTTCAGTTTTCTGAAATTCCTGTTGAAAAAAGTTACAGCCTATGGATGGAGTAATAGCTGAGAGGAGCCTGCACTTCATTTTGCCAGTTCTTTCCCCATGCAGCTTAGGTTCCATGACACTGGGGAGTTGGCACACAAGGATATTGGAAGATTAGGGATGAGAGATTCAGAGGAGAAAGCGTTGAGGGAATTGATTCCATTCCTTGTTTGCCTTCAAAGAAAAAGCCACATATCACCAGTGTGATTGAGTCGTAATGTTGAGTTGCCAAATTAACAGATCTGTCGACATGATCGACTTCTCTCAAGTTTCAACCAGCCATGACTAAAAAGTGTTTGAACATGCCATGCAATGTATTCAATTTCAAGCAAAACTAAACACATACATCTTGTACAGAATGAAACTAGGAGAGGAACATAAAACATATGAACCACTAGAGTTTAGTGACAGTGGCCCATCCAAGTTGAGAGTCCAGCCATGTAAGAGTAGTTGTACTTGGAAATCAATTAATCATGGCCTGATTAGGTCTCCAAGACTCAACTTGATAGTCTACGACTTAGTAACATTGTAGACTACATGTAGGATCTCAGCCAGTGACTCCTAACAAATCTGACTGACGAATTCCAGTAAGAAATATCATTTCTCTTTTCCTAACAAATGAATCTTATCTGTAAACATAACTGAATTGCAAAAAAGAACTGTTGGTATCTTATGAACTCATATTTTGATTAGGATTTAATTCCATATGTTTTCAGTTTTGCTCTATGATTTCCTGATTACGGTTTGTTGAATCTTTGTTTTCTGCTTTTAGGTGGGCAAAAGTTAATGAAGTAATGACTCGCTGCAGTATTGGCACAGATTTGATGCCCATTGGTGAAGAATCTACTTCCCTTGGTTTTGAGAGCACTTCTGCCTTTGTTGGTCAAATGGGCCCAGTCTATGCATTTTGTGATGCTCTTTCTTCGGAACAAATAAAAGGCATATATAATCTAGGACCAAGTTACATGTACTCTTTCCTTGGTGATCAAAACTTGCTTATGGACGTTGACACTCTGTACAAGGGTATTCTGGATGCAAGGGATGGCATTTCGTCCAAGATGATTTTTGGCTTGAATGCGCAGGTTTACATTGGTCTCTAAGCATAGTGTTTTTTTTCCAGTTAGTTTCTTGAACAAGATAAATGAATATCTTGCCCTTTTCTGTCCAGGCTAGTAACAATAGGACTTTGTTCAATGTATCTGCTGCACATGATGGTCTTGACAAGAGTAAGTTTGAGGCAACTATCATGGGTGGGACAAAGTTATGCTCCCGGCGCTTGCTGCAGGAAATAATTTATTGTGTTGGTGGTGTCTCTGTATTTTTCCCTCTTCTGATCCACTTTGATGATACTGTAATTCATAGTAGAGAACCTGCCATTGGTGACGAATTGGCAGGTCAAGTTGTTGAGCTTGTTGCATCTGTTTTGGATGGAAATGTAGCAAATCAGCAACAAATGCATCTGCTTTCTGGATTCTCTATATTAGGCTTCTTGTTTCAATCTGTTTCACCACAGCTGATAAATTTTAAGACTCTTTCGTCGTTGAAGTACATGCTTAATGTTTTGAAGAACTGTGGTGAGCTGTCTGTCTTTATATCTGCCTCTCTGCTTGTTTAGAAGGTAAAGATTACTAACTTTCTGCCTTTTCAGGTATGTCAGAAGTTCTATTGAAAGATGCTCTTTCACAAATTTATCTGAACCCATATATTTGGGCGTATGCAAGCTATGAAGTGCAGAGAGAACTTTATTTGCTTCTAATACAATATTTTGAATGTGACGGTAAATTTTTGCCAATGTTGTGTGGGCTCCCTAGGATCGTTGACATTGTACTCCAGTTTTATTCAGACAAGACTGATTTAAGGTCTTCTAAGCCTTCTTTGCATCCTGTTACCAAAAAAGAGATTGCAGAGAAGCCAAACATAGAAGAAATTCGCAAGATCCGTCTGCTCCTGTTGAGTCTGGCAGAAATGAGTATAAAGTAAGCACTTCCAACTGTTGATTCATAGATGCTTTCATTTTCAGTGTAGTTATATCACAAGTCTTGAGTATTTTGCTTGTGTTTCATATGCTATCAATTTTACTCATCCTTTTCTTGTTTCATTGTAATGCAACAATCATCTATTGCAGGTTAAAGATTTCTCAACATGATATAACAACACTTGTGTCCTTTTTTGAGAGAAGTCAAGATGTTGCATGTATTGAAGATGTACTTTACATGATTATTCGTGCTTTATCACATAATTCACTCCTATCATCTTTCTTGGAGAAAGTGAATTCCCTTGGTGGCTGTTACATCTTCATTAATCTTCTTAAGAGGTAATGCACTTTCAGTTATTTACATGTCAAGTTGTCACTGCTGCTATTGTGCGTTAATGCATGTTACATATATATTTTGTTTTGTAAAGAAGAAATGGGTATAAATTGATGTTCCATCTGAGACTATTGTATGGAAATGAACATGGGCCTATGGGTCAGGTCAAGATGACCCTATGTTCGTCCCATTTGAGTATATTTTCCTGAGTTATACTACATACAGTGTAAACTGTATAGTTAATTTCTTATATCAAATTACACCTGTACTGTTCTATGGATGTTTGCCTTTGTCCTCTATTTGTTCTTATCAGTAAGGGATCACGCGTAATACCATTGTTATGCATTTTGCACTTTTCTGTTTGAAATAAATCCTGTTCCAATTTCGCTGACTAATTGTTTCGAAAAGATTTGAGTTCTATGTCTACTGGACCATATTTTATTTTCATTTGCTCACATTCTTCGTTTGTGCATATTGGTCACGGTCTGAAATGCAGAGTGGAGTATTTCTGTTCTTGTTAGATTTGTAAAAATATTTATGTATGAAATCACTTGCTTTTCAGGGAGTTCGAGCCAATTCGGCTCTTGGGGCTTCAGTTTCTTGGAGAACTTCTGGTTGGAGTTCCTTATGAGAAAAAAGGACCAAAATTTTTTGGCCTTCCTGTAGGACGGCCTAGATCTGTTTCTGAAAATCTAAGGAAAGGCATAACAGCAGCACCTCAACTGTTCTTCTATTCAATATCTGAAAGACTTTTCAAATTTCCACTTTCGGATCATTTACGTGCTACTCTCTTTGACGTCCTTCTTGGTGGGGCCAGTCCTAAGCAGGTAACTTGCTAAACTTCATGTTTATAAATTTAATACAAATAATACTGTTATATTTATCCTCTTATGGCTTCTTGATACTAACCAAAACTGATTAACGGATCATCTGATGCTTGCATCATATTTTCTATTCAGGTCTTACAGAAACGTTCCCAATCTGAAGTGTCAAAAGATAGTGCCATCTCTTCAGCGAGTTTGTCTCCATTTGCTGTTCCTCAGATTTTGGTCTGTATATTTAAATATATGCAATCTTGTCAAGACACGTTTGCACGGACTAAGATCTTGAGTGATCTTCTTGATTTGCTGGATTCAAACCCTTCTAATGTTGAAGCCCTTGTGGTATTTACTAGTTACCTTTTTTCTTATGTCTACATAAACTAGTTATCTATTCATAATAAAATGATTTTGTCAGGAGTATGGTTGGAGCTCTTGGCTTGAGACATCTGTGAAGCTTGATGTATTTAGGGACTACAAATCAAGTTCAACAGCTAAGGATAATACTTATGAAACCAATGAGCTAATTCTTGTGAGGAACATGTATTCATTGGTCCTCACCTACTGCTTGTGCTCTGTGAAAGGTGGCTGGCATCAGCTGGAAGATACAACAAATTTCCTTCTCTTGAAAATCGAGCAGGTCAGAAAGCTAATCTCCTTGTTTATGCTGTAACAAGTTAATAATTTAGTGCCCTTTTCCCGCCCTAGTGTGACTTATGGAGATTGTCCAAAATACAGGGTCAATTGCCGAATTCCTGTCTGATACGAGACATCTTTGAAGACATTGTGGGAAGCTTGCTTGAGACATCTTCTGAAGAAAATCTTTTTTCACAGCCTTGCCGTGATAATATCTTGTATCTTCTGAAGCTTATCCATGAATTGTTTGTTGACCAAATCGGAATTAAGCTATTGGTATGCTAATGCTCTGAATAATGTGCCAAGCAAGAAAAGATACGATTCATTTATGCATGCCTTCACTCATTCTGCTCTTCTGTAACAGTTTCCTTCACCTGGCTTGTCTGCACAATCTTCATCTGATGACTCTCTAATAGAGGACATTAACACTGCTGTTGTTGAAATACTAAATGCTGAAGGTAGCGGCCAACTTACAAGGTAATACATCTCATGACTAAACTCTTCTGAATATTTAAAGGTGCTAGAGAATTGCCTGTACTGCTAGTAAAGTTCTATACACCCACCCCACCACACCGAGGACCTTCTTGGTCTACATAGATATTTGTGTGTTGTCTGCTAGATTTTCTTTTTAGGACAATGGCATTGTCTGCACATGTGCATACGCATACTTAGGTGGCTAATTGATCATATGTGACCATGTATACAATTTTTAGATTTTAGGAACCTACTATTTTTAGTTTTGGTAAGGTATGTTGTCATCCATTATGATGCATAGGTACTATGCTAATTGTGTGTGAAACTTAATCATGATGCCAACAGTGTCTTATCTGTTGTCAGAGTCCCTTTATTTTGTAATTGGGTTGGTTAATATAGTAACTACTGCAGTAAATATTGTCACATATCAACTGTAACACGGGCACATAAAGAAAGAACAAGCTAAGAGAGAACACACGTGAGTTGATACTTAGATATATTTCAGTTAGAGAGGAATGTGTGCTAAAACACAATTTGATGACTTTTCTTCTAATTCACCAACTTACTGATTATTTGACACCAACTTCTTTTCTCTAGTTTGTTTAATCTTGTTTTTATTTGGAGTCAGATATGTTATTAGTTTAAGAGCTTGTCTTTATCCATGATAGCCTCTATTTTCTTATATTTTTCTACTTGCCTTTGGATATATGCAAGGTTATAACTTACTGAGCAATTTGTTTTTACCATCAACAAATATGTAAATTTGCACTTTTGCAGCTTTCCTTGGAGCAATAGCACATATACTGATGGAGATAAACTGAGTGATGATTGGTGGAGCTTCTATGACAAGATATGGACTCTTCTTTGCAATTTGAATGGCAGAGGACAAAATAGATCGACTCCAAAGGGTTCAAGTGCTGCTGTCCCATCTATTGGACAACGGGCACGTGGGCTGGTAGAATCACTGAATATCCCGGCCGCGGAGATGGCTGCTGTAGTGGTAACTGGAGGAATTGGTTCTGCACTGAGTGGAAAAACAAATAAGAATGCTGACAAGGCTATGATGTTAAGAGGCGAGAGATTCCCAAGAATCATCTTCCATCTTATAATTTTGTATCTGTGCAAAGCTGGCTTGGAAAACGCATCCAAGTGTGTTAAGCAATTCACATTGGTGCTTCCTAATCTTATTTCAGAAGATGATCAGTGCAAAAATAGACTGCATTTGTTAATTTGGTATGGCTATACTCAAGTATGCAAACTTTGCTTATTGTTTGTGAATTGTCTGTTTTAGTAATTTTCTTTTCTTTCTGCAGGTCTTTAATTAGGGTGAGATCCCAGTATGGGGGGCTTGATGATGGTGCCCGTTCTCATGCTATGTCGCCGCTGATTTTTGAAACTCTCATACATGGGAAGTCTCTACTCGCCACTACTATGTTGGCAAGAGATGATTCCACTGAAGTAAATAGCAATAAGGATTCTGGTTTCATTCTTAATTTTGTTCAGAAGGACCGGGTTCTTGCTGCGGTTTGTACCTGTCAATGTTTAATTACATAGACCTTTTGTGCTTTCCCAAAAAATTCCAAAACGTTTACAATATGGTTCTTATATTTTTACTATATCACAGATTCTTGATTGTGCCCCACATTTCTTTTCTTTATTTTACCAGGAGTAAAATTTTGCTACTGAACCCTGAAGGCTATTTTTTTGGTCTGTTTTGTGAACAGTGCACAAAAGACACTACTGCTAAACAATAAGTTTGGTGCTTTTCAGGCTGCTGATGAGGTCAAATACATGAAGGATGCAAAGGCTGATCGCCTGAGACAGCTCCAGGAACTTCATTCCAAAATTGATGAGAGCTTAATTGAAGATATAGAACAACTGCAAAGCTTTGAGGATGACATACAGTTTGCTAAGTCTGCTGCTATTTCTGTGGACGACAGTAGAAAAGCAGCTCTCCAGCTTGCATTTGATGAGGATCAGCAAATAATTGCAGTAAGCTGTTATCTAGTAATTTTTACCAAACATATCTATTTTCAGTGCATCTGAACTGACCTATGTTGCATATCAGGATAAATGGATACATATTTTCCGTTCTTTGAGTGAGGAAAGAGGACCATGGTCTGCTAACCCGTTTCCAAACAGTATTGCGACGTACTGGAAACTTGACAAGACAGAAGATAAATGGCGGCGACGACTGAAACTCAAGCGTAACTATAAGTTTGATGAACGCCTTTGTCAGCCACCATCCAAATCTAGTAATGACAGCAATGCCTCATCTGTTGACCCCTCTGTTGGTGCCAAAATTCCAGAAAAAATGAAGCACTTGCTTCTGAAAGGAGTTCGTGGAATTACAGGGGATGTTAGTTCTGAACCTTGTGAGGACAACAATGAAATGAGTGAGCCTTCCCAGAATACTCTGTCTGAGACCCAGGGCTCAAGTGATGCTGCAGATTCGGCAGATTCTTCAGATTATTCTACAATTGTTCAAAATAGGAAAGAACCAGTGTCTACTGGTGGAGATGACGACTATGCTGCAGTAAGTAGGCTTTATTTGTAATTTTGTATATGCAAAATTGACATGCTGTTTTTAATAGCTTCTTCCCTGGGATCCTTATATTCTCATTTTCCCAGGTTCTGTCATCAGTTCAATGTGTTCTTGTAACCCCAAAGAGAAAACTCGCTGGACAATTGACTATTACACAAAAAGCCCTGCATTTTTCTTTTGAATTTTTGGTTGAGGGCACTGGAGGAACATCTGTTTTCAACAGATTTCAAGAAAAAAAAGATTCTGACCCCAAGAATGACCTGGGGGCTGCAGACAAACTGAAGAGTAATCTTGATGGAGGACGAGGCAATGCAACTGAATCTGGTGATGCTCTGATGAAAAATACATCAAACAAAATCAAACACCATAGAAGGTGGAAAATAAGCAGGGTACGTCTTCTATCATTTACTCTCACATGCACTGGCACACGCATCCACGAGCACATGATATGTGTCAATCACAAATTTAACTCCCTGTTGTCCTTGTTTGCCAGATAAAAGCGGTTCATTGGACGTGGTACCTACTACAATATACTGCAACGGAGATATTTTTTGATGATGCCAATGCACCTGTGTTTCTTAATTTTTCCTCCCAAAATGATGCTAAAAACATTGGGTCTCTCTTAGTGTCCCTGAGAAATGATGCTTTGTTCCCCAAAGGAAGTACTAAAGACAAAAACAGTGTTATTTCTTTTGTTGACAGAAAGGTTGCCCTTGAAATGGCTGAGAGTGCTAGGGAAAGTTGGAGAAGAAGAGAAATGAGCAATTTTGAGTATCTAATGATTCTCAACACTCTTGCTGGACGGTCTTACAATGATTTAACTCAATATCCTATATTTCCTTGGATATTGTCTGACTATTCGTCAGACAAAATTGATTTCAACAAGTCATCCAGTTTCCGGGACCTGTCAAAACCCGTTGGTGCCTTGGACGCTAAACGTTTTAAGGTATGATGAGGAGCTATGGATTGCTGTGACTTCCTATTGTCATTCCCTCTGATAGTGTTCAATAAATGATGTTTGATACGCAGGTTTTTGAAGAAAGATATCTTAATTTCTGTGATCCTGATATACCAAGGTCTGATCTTGATCAAACATACACCGTGCATTTTCTTGCGTCCTTCTTTATAACAATTTTTTGTGTCTTTTCTTTCTGCAGTTTTTATTATGGATCTCACTACTCTAGCATGGGAATCGTTCTTTATTACCTTCTTAGGCTTGAGCCTTTTACTGCTCTGCACCGCAATCTGCAGGTTTTTTCTTTACTTTATTTGCTGGCCCGTTCTCAGCACTATATATTGGCACATTGCACTATTTTACTTTGTTCTAAGTCTTTTTTTACAAGCTTGAAAATTATGTTATCTTAAAAGTTGTTTTACATGTTTGTACAGGGTGGAAAGTTTGATCATGCAGATCGTCTTTTTCAGAGCATTGAAAGTACATACAGGAACTGCCTATCAAATACAAGTGATGTCAAAGAGCTTATACCTGAGTTCTTTTATATGCCCGAGTTTCTTGAAAATTCAAATTCCTATCACCTTGGTGTAAAGCAGGATGGCGAACCTTTAGGCAATGTTGGTCTCCCTCCATGGGCAAAGGTAACAAATTGTTTCTGCATATGATTGTACTAAGCATCGATGATTATGTAATAATCATGATTTTTATTAGTTTTTTCTTGGGTGAGGAACAGAAAAAAAATCCTGTGTTGAGCACTGGTATAGTTTTTATTCATAATCAGCTAGCATACAGTTCAGGTGTAAGAATGGTTTGTGTCCCCTTTGAGTTGCATCCTGTGGTCTTCATATACTTGTTTTAAATTTTCCGTGCTTCAGTTATAAGAATTTTGGTCAGAAATGCGTTCCACTCGCTTCAAATAACATTGTTGTATCATACTAGATTTTATTCTTATCACGATTCATAACGTAATTACATCAGCTGGTTTTTAACTTTCGTTGTACTCTGTGTGTGTGTGTGTGTGTGTGTGTGTGTTGCGGGAATACCTTTCATTGTATTCAAGAGGCAACTTCGAGCACAAGGATTTTACCCTGATGTATCTGTAAAAGTAATAGAAGTATAGTCCTAAGAAATATTTTATCATGTGGTATTTACTAATGCAATTCATTTAAAATGTTCAACAATACATTGTCTAAGATCTGTGGCTGAAAAGTTATACGTAACTCATAGGGTAATATATCAGTATGCAATACTTTTGTGTAGGGTTGTCCAGAAGAATTCATTCATATCAACCGCGAAGCTCTTGAAAGTGAATATGTAAGCTCTAATCTCCATCACTGGATTGACCTCATATTTGGTTATAAACAGCGTGGCAAGCCTGCTGTTGAGGTGAAGAAAATCTTTCTCTTTTGTCAGCCACCCCCACCCCCACCCCCGGGGGTGCTCTCCTGTCCGAGTTTTTATTCCTCGCAGACACCATATGGCCTTACTAATGTTGTAGCCATTGTTTGGACCAGGCGGCAAACATATTTTACTATTTGACATACGAGGGTGCAGTTGATTTGGAACACATGGATGATATGTTGCAGAAATCTGCTATTGAGGACCAAATTGCAAATTTTGGACAAACACCTATTCAAATTTTCCGGAAGAAACACCCAAGAAGAGGCCCCCCTATACCAATTGCTCACCCACTATATTTTGCCCCACAATCGATAACAGTGACTTCTGTTGTCCCTAGCACTAATAGCTCCTCATCATCTGTATTGTTTGTTAGCTTGCTGGACTCAAACATTGTTGTGATGAATGAAGGACTTATACTGTCAGTAAAGCTTTGGCTAACAACACAATTGCAGTCCGGTGGAAACTTCACGTTTTCTGGATCACTGGTATCTTCCTAATGACAATCAAAGATAGCAGTACTTTTTTATAATGTAGTTTTTATTCATTAATTTGTTCTATTCTTGTAGGAACCTTTCTTCGGAATTGGTTCTGATGTAATTTCTCCCCGTAAAATTAGCACTTCCCTGGCCGAAAACGTTGATTTTGGAAGACAATGCCTAACAGCAGTTCAAATTCATGGTGATAATTATTTAATTCTGTGTGGTAATTGGGAGAATAGTTTTCAGATCATTTCCCTTGGTGATGGAAGAATTGTGCAGAGCGTCCGGCAGCATAAAGATGTTGTCAGCTGTGTGGCAGGTAGGTAAATATTTATAATCCAGTATATTATATTAAATCTACTCTTCATGCTCCAGCCTTAAACCATTATTAGTAACTAAACGGTGAGTGCTAGCAATTGCACCTCCATTCTTTTGCTTTGTGTAGTTCTCACTATTTTGCAAACTTCTGTTAGCAAATTAAGTATGATAAGCAGAGTTCGCTAAATAATATTTTATTAGTAACTGGCAGCATCATGTATATTTACTGTTATCAGCTAGTAATTATTTATTTGATTTTTATTACTTCCTCTGTCCCAAAATGTTGCAACCTAGGACAGGATTTGACCCATTCTAGGACAACGAACGGATTTGTTGTCCTAGGATGAGTCAAATGGGTCAAATCCCATCAACATTTTGGGACGGAGGTAGTAATTGTATATGCTGCCCTTAGGGTCTTTTGTCATTTTTGATATATTATTTTGGTCAGGAAACTTAGTATCTCTGTTATTTCTTTCGCTTTTATCTTGACATGTGGCAACACACTTCTGTGCAGTTTCATCAAATGGAAGTGTAATTGCAACCGGAAGTTATGACACAACTGTTATGATCTGGCATGCATTCCGAGGAAAATCAGCTGATAAAAAAACAAGAAATGCAAATTATGATCTGTCTACTAAGGATCATGTTATTATTGAAAGCCCTTGTCATATCTTATGTGGTCATGATGATATTATCACGTGCTTATTTGTTAGTACTGAACTAGATATCGTTATCAGTGGATCAAAAGATGGAACATGTATATTTCATACATTGCGCGAGGGAAAATATGTTCGATCCATTCGACATCCATTAGGAGCTGGCTTGTCGAAACTAGTAGCATCACAGCATGGCAGGCTAGTATTTTACTCCGACAGTGACCTATCCTTGCATATGTATTCCATAAATGGAAAACATATTGCTTCTTCGGAAGCCAATGGCCGTCTCAATTGCATGGAACTAAGTTGTTGTGGTGAGTTTGTGGTATGTGCTGGTGATCATGGACACATTGTTCTTCGCTCTATGCATTCTCTTGATGTTGTATGGAGGTACGAGGGAGCTGGGAAGACAATAACTTCATTGGTTGTGACTCCAGAGGAGTGCTTCTTGGCAGGAACCAAGGATGGCAGTTTGATTGTATTTTCAATAGAAAACCCTTTGCTACGGAAAGGCACTGTTCAGCGGAACAAGATAAAATCTTCTGTAGGTGGTTAGTGGTGTAGCTAGAAACATCAACAAGAGCTTGCTGCTACATGTTTCGAGCAACGAAAGGTCAGCCCTTCATTTGCTTTATAATTTTGTCTAGAACAAGCCAACAGCTATAGGGTAATGGCATGGGCTTAAGAAAATCTTACCGCTATCATGTCAAATATTTTCTACCATTCTGTTTGTTTTCATCCCAAATTTCCAGGATGTCTAAACTGCATCGCTAGCTTTTAGATTTCACTGCAGCTTCCTGCTCTTCATTAATCTGCTCTACATTTTGTTCTCCCTGTAGCTAGATGGTGCCTTCTCTTACCTTTTGCAGCTTTTTTTGAAGGAAAATACACCAGGCCTTGCCTAGTAGTTGTATTTTATATTAAAAGGAAATATTTACAAGCAAACAAAGAAAGCAAAACAAAAATACAACTGCTGTAACCAGGAAAGAATCGAAGAGCTAAGAGACTTCATCCTACACAAATGCAGGAGAATATCCTGTTTAAAACTTCTGAACCAACTTTCCTCTTCAGGAGTAATATTCTCAAAAACCTTCCTATTTCTTTGCTTCCAAATATGCCAACAGGCAATAAACCTTTTGTAGCTTTTATGGGAGAGCATCTTTCATGTTTGGCTGCAGTTGGCCTGGAGTTTTATTTTTTTTTCTGGTGCTTGAGGTTTTCGTTTTATGCATTTGGATAATTGAATGTTTTAACTTGTTTCGGCCTCTGATGGTCTAATCTTTGACAGCCCTTCAATCCAGTGCTTGGGGAAAGCATGAGAGGATATTTGTTCAAGTCATAAGCTTGGTTTCTCTGGCATTTGCCCATTCGGCAATGTTCATTACTATACTACAGAAGCCTTCATATCACTGGTGTATGCATCCTTTTCCTTCTATTGCCAAACAAATTGTATGTGGTAACTTTACTTCGCCATGATTTTTATTATAATACTGATTGTTCTATTTTGAACTATACAGGTTGTCAGCAGTAAATGTAAGAGAAAACAGTTGGTTACTCTGTATACCTGTACATACATATCATATGGAGGAGAGAGATTCAAACAGGAGTGAGAGCTGATGATAATCCACAAGTACAAACTAGTGATATATATTTTTCATTTGATTCAGGACAAAGCTTAAATATGAATATCCTCACTTCATAGACGCTTCGGACGCATCATAGTTTTGCATTGGTGCTAGACTGGTAGTTGCTCACGTTAGTGCATTTGAGTGTAACATAATGTTTCTCCGGTGTTGTTACAAATTAGGTCGGCTGGGTGAGCAAAATTCTTTCGCGATAGGTACGTATTGGATGCCAGTGCTGTGTAATTAAGAACTGAACATTGTACATGGAAGCTCATGTTCCAAGTGATGAGTGAAATAAATAAAAGGCACGCATCTCCCTTGGTTATGTTCCTTGAGGACTACAGAGACGTAGGCTGTGTGACAGATTGACAGTGCACATCTCTACCTTGTTGACTTGTTGATACGTAAGTACGTAACAGTTCATACCTTGTTTTAGAGGACAACTATGTCTAGCAAATATTATTATTGTCGAAGAAACAAAATTGTTTTAAGCATTAATTCATCATAAAGCTAAGCATATGGGTATTTGGGTACATCTCATCTTGATAAACATACTAAACTCCACTAGCTAGTTAATGAACCAGCTCTTGAATTCAATCCCGTGGCTCGCCCACGTATGTGCGCCTGCTGTGCATAGATGGCTCGCCGGTGACCTTCGCGGCTGCTCTCCGGCCACCCCTCCTGGCCATGGACGCCGTTGTTGGAGAACCACTTGCTGAGCTCCCTCATCAACCCGCTCGCTGGCGCCGGCGCCGGCGGTGACTGCCGCTCGAAGGCCAACGACGCCGTGGCGAAGGTGCTCGCCGAGCTGGTCGCAGCGGCCTGCTTCTTGACGCCGTGGTGGTGGCTGTCGCCGCCGTAAGACGCCTGGTGCATCAGCTCCCTGTCGTCCTCGGCGATCGTGTCGAGGCTCCTTGCCACCTGCTTCCTCCGCCGCATCACCGACACCAGCTGCGGCGGCGCCACCTCCGTCATGATCCTCGCCGCCGCCTGCGCCTTCGCCATGACACAATAAAAAAAAGGCTTAGTTTGTAACCTCACGCTGGTGGCTAGTGAGCCTGAGAGAGCTTGTTATTTTTGTGGGCTTAAGTGTGCACGGTTTTATAGTGCCCAGCTTGAGGCAATACATGTATTTATACAGAGCTAGCAGGCAGCTAACTGTGTACATACGGTTCATTCGCTACGGCGAGATACGATCACACAACTGTGCGACACCGCCGGCGCACACGTACGCGGACAAGACACACATGGCTGGCGTCCATGGGCGCGCCCGGCGTGGCGAAGAGCGCCGCGCCATGCCGCGACGCGCGAGCGTTCAACGGCGGAGTTAATGCCGGCGCGCGTCGCGCCGCCTGAGCGCGCGACACGTGCGCGCGCACGTCGGCGTCGGCCAGCAAGTGGGCGGCGGCGGCGGCGCCTTTGCGGTTTAATGAGCGCCGCGACGCGCGGCGACGGTGACGGCGCGCGTGGGTGCCGGGGCGACGTGTCCGGCGCCCGGTGGAGGCGCCCTCCGGCGTGTGGCGCTCCGGGTGCCCAGGGTGGGTTACCTTGGTATGGAGGCGTACGGTGTGTGGTGTGGAGCAACGGCGGCGATGCGACGCGATGCCGTGAACTGCCGGGCGCACGAAGGGGACGTACTCGTGTACACCACCGTACACGAGGAAAGAGCATTTTGTTTTCCATCACCGTATATGCAGCACAGTGACAACGACACGACACAGACATACGGCGATTATTTATAGCGAGACAGATGATATATTCCCTTTTTGGACAAAGCTTTGCTATGGAAAAAAACAAATATCATAACATATGCCATAGAAAAATATATTTTTATCAAATATCTTGATATCACTTGATTGCATATTTGATTATCTGGTATTCGCTCGTTAAAACTAAATGTTTGACTATTTCCAATCTTAAAGAACTTCAAGGACAATTTATAAGAACTAAAAACAATAATAGAGGTTGATAGATTCACTGTCACCATCATTTAGAGATTTTTAAAGGACTATAAAGATTGATAGTTGGTATTATTAAAAAGAATATGCAAATATGAAAAAATGTAAGTCATGTTTAAAGTATATTTAATAATAAATCAACTCACAACGTAAATAAATAGTAATTACTTTTTTAGAAAAATAAAAACAAGTGGTTAAACATATGTATATCTTTGTAGTGATAGCTGAGAAGGTAAGTAACATACTCGGCTAAAATCATTCGTAAGATATAAATTTCAGTTCAAAAATAGCTCACACATTGACTGGCCCAATTCTTCTCTGCTTGTTTGGCCCATCCGCCCATACAACATGGGCTAATATGGGCCGTCAATTGCCGTCCACAGAATCTTGGCCCATAACATCCCTGGTCCCACTTGCAGTGGGTGAGTTGGACACCGCTGCTTCCGCAGTAAACCCTAGCCCCCGCGCCGCCGGGTCCATATATAAAGCTCGCTCGCTGCTCCACCACCCTTCCCTCTTCTCTCGTGTCTCCGGCGGCGGCGAGCTCGTGATCTCAACCACCAGAAGGACACCGGCGCTCGCCTTGATCTCCGGCGCCTCGTCCCACCATGGTAAGGCTAAGCCCCCCCCTTTGCCTGTTTCCCATGTCGGGTCAAGTTCCTGCCCGGATTTGCAGCTGTTATGATGCTAGGTTTGTGTAGCACGCGCGGCTGAGAGTCTGCGAGTTGTTTGTGTAGAACTGCGACTTAGTATCGGAGCATCTGAGCTGTTAGGGAGATTACAGGGTTTGTGGGATGTGATTGTCAAAGGGTATTTTAGGGTGTTTCACTTATTTGCAGTTCTAATTTTGGATTAAGTATGACCCAAACACATGACAGATGTGCCGTTTGATTCGCAGCTTTATGTTCAAAGGTCTGGTTTTTGTTGTTGATATGTAGAAATGTAATTGTTGCAAAGGTGTTTCACTGTTTTTGATAGATATGTTTTGCAGTGAACATTTGGATGATGTAGGAAGATTTCTTTGTGTTTACTTGATGAGAAGCATGAGAATTTATAAGTTTACTGTGGGGATTAGTATAATTTTCAGTTTTGTGCATGTACTTGTATGTCAGGTTATGGCATAAATTAGTTGACACAACTTGGCATGTCGAAATGTAATTGTTGTGTAGCTATAGTTAGTTTCTTCCCACTTTGTGGCTAACCGTGACTCATCGTGTACAGTCGAAGAGGAAGACCAGGGAGCCCAAGGAGGAGAATGTCACTCTTGGACCCACTGTCCGTGAAGGAGAGTATGTCTTCGGAGTTGCTCATATCTTTGCTTCCTTCAACGACACCTTCATTGTAAGTGCTGTTTTTGCCAGTTACATATCCTGCAATTTCTGGTCTAAATTCAGTCTTACCAGTTTTCCCCTCTGTTTGCAGCATGTCACTGACTTGTCTGGAAGGGAAACTCTTGTTCGCATTACTGGTATGATTTGTGGTTCTTTCATTTGGTTCTCTAGCTGCAATTACTGTAGAGTTAAATTGATTATTCCATGAATTCTTGCAGGTGGCATGAAGGTCAAGGCTGATCGTGACGAGTCATCACCATATGCAGCTATGCTTGCTTCTCAAGATGTTGCACAGCGTTGCAAGGTTTGTATGGAAACAATTATCTCTCTGTTGGACAGATAGGTAGTTCCCGAGTGACTTTTTTGAATTTTGTTGAGTTTGAATTAATGTTTTTCTCTTGCATTTCCAGGAGCTTGGTATTACTGCTCTGCACATCAAGCTCCGTGCCACTGGAGGCAACAAGACAAAGACACCTGGACCTGGTGCTCAATCTGCTCTTAGGGCTCTTGCTCGCTCTGGCATGAAGATTGGTCGCATTGGTAAATTCAGAGTTTCACTCATACAACTGAAAGATATGGAAATATTGCCATATAGTTCTTTGTTTCGTTATGCTGTGGATAATATTTGTGCTGCTGGTTCATTATGCTACAATCCCCCTTTGACATTGTGATGATTGTATGTCTGATCCTTTTGCAGAGGATGTGACCCCGGTTCCCACTGACAGCACCCGCAGAAAGGGAGGTAGGAGAGGAAGGAGGCTGTAGATGTATTGTCGGGCATCTTGTCGCCATGGAGTATCTCCTCTTTGGATAATATCTCCAAAGTTTGCCGAAGAGAGATTTAGTTTTGCTCAATGTCCTGAATTTGACTGTCAGTTAATTCGGCCGCTATATTTTGGTTAAGGAAATTTCCAGTTTTCATGCTTAACAAACCCAATCTATGTGTACTTCGTCGTTCTTTATAATATGTTGGATCGTTTTACGAGTTTGTGCCTACCTATTATATATTCGTATGCTATCGTGGATTTCTTACATGTTAAACATGTTACGATGTGGGTGTGGCCTCTGGCGAATACTGCAAGCTCGAATTTTGAGCTTCTAATTAGGAGGTTATTTCATTTTATATGAAGTCGTAGAACTTATCAATCCTAATCTAGTAGTTGGAGGTGATTTAGGTCCTAAAACTCGTGCATCCTACCTAAGCTAACAGTGTTTATTTGTGCTGGGGCTAGATTAAGCGATCCATTTATGCTGAGAAAATGTTTTGTAAAGTCACATTATTTGACTTGTTTTATAGAATATCCAAGGACAAGCTAGACTTGTTTTATAAAATATCCAAGGACAAGTTATTGTCAATGTTTAATTTTTGAAAAAGGCAAAATCTATTTCGTGTGCCCTCTCGAGATGGACTTATCAAGCTATGCATGTGTGGGCTGTCCAATCGAGCGATGCATGTGCGGGGCCATCTGACTGAGCTATGCATGTGTGGGCCGTCCAATCAAGCGATGCCGTCGTACCGAGAAGCTCTGGTGTGAACACCTATTCACATGCTGGGGCAACACTGACCAATTCACTAGCCCTTTCTTTGCACTAGTTCATATATATTTTTTGATTTTAGTTTTAAACTGTGCATCATTTTTAAAATTCGTTCGAACCATCGGTGTTTACTCAAAATATGGGAAGAAGTTCATAATATTTGACCATCCAATTCGAAAACTAGGTATCCTATACCCCAAACTATCAAAACCATACATCTTTGGTTATCCGACCCGATTTTGCAAAAATCCTATGCCACGCTGACGTCGAGGGCTGAGTCAGTTGAGTCAGCAGTGATGAGTAAATCCCTAGGGATTTAATTTCCAAAAACTTTCAGGGACTTTTTTCTCCCCTTCTCCTACCTTCCAGTGAGGAGAGAGTGTCAGTGTGTGCGTCGGCCACTGAGCTGGCGGCCATGGATCTGGATGGCGCGGAGTGGCCGTGCATCATCCAGGCGCTGTCGTCGTCGTCGTCCTCCAGAGTCCCGAGGCTGCCAACCATGGTGCAGGCGCTCCCGGCCACCATGGACTCGTCGCCCGCCGCCGCCGCGCAGCCCACGCCGCACCCGCTCCGGCGATGTGCCGAAGTGGACATCGCGGAGACACTCGCGCTCGTGGCCGAGGTCGCAGCGGTCGATGACAGGTGGTCCCGCTCCGTCTCCGCCTTTTAGAAGTGGGCCATTGTCACGGAGAATCTCGTCGACTCCTACTCCGCCGTCGCCTCGTGAGGGAGGGCACGTGGGAAGGGGAGGGCGACGAGCGAGTGCAGGCGGCGGTAGGAGACGCTCGCCGCGGAGTACGGGGTGGTTCGCCAGTGGGAGGTACGGGGTACGGGCGGGTACTGGCAGATGAGCGCCGTCGCCAGGAGGAAGGCCGGGCTCCCCGCCGGTGTTGGTGCTGGTGGTAGCGGCAACGGTGCTGAGATTGGTCAGATGAGCGGCTCGGCTGTGTGGCGGCGAGCACAGGTGCGAAGGATGACGACCGAAAGTGGGACGTCACGCGACGCAGGTGATCGCCGGGTACAGGCGTGGGCAGCCGCCGGGTGCAGGCGCGGTAGCGGCGACCGGCATCGCCATTGGCGTAGCCTCCCTCTCCCTCAATTTTTGTTTTTTTTCTTTTGTTCTTCTTCCTATTTTTCGTTCCTTTCTTCTTCCTTGCTTGGCCGCCGAGCGTCCGTGCTCGCGTCTACGCCGTCTCGGCTGCTACCCCCGCAGGCCGCCAAGCATCCATGACCGCGCTTGCACCCGGCCGCTGCGTATATGTCGCGCTGCCGTCATGGTCATGTTGCACCGGGCGCGCCGCCATGCAGACCATAGATGGCAGGCATCGACATCAAAGGAAGAGGAGAAGGGAAAAAGAAGGAAAGAAAAAAGATCTCCCTTGATTTTACAAAAAAATACTAGAAGTTTTTGGAAATTAAGTCCCTAGGAATTCTTTAACGGGCAATGCTGACTCATCACTGCTGACTCAGCCCTCGGCGCCAGCGTGGCATGGGATTTTTACAAACTGGATCGAATGGCCGAAGATATATGGTTTCGATAGTTGGAGGTGTAGAATACCTAATTTTTTAGTTGGATGATCAAATACAAACTTTTACGATAGTTCGATGGACAATTATGGACTTCTTCCCAAAATATATGAAAAAATAAGTACAATGTTAAATATATTTAAACATTCAAAAGTAATTTACATAAACCCTAGCATTGAAAGTAAACACAGTAAACAATGTTGAAATAAGAAATTATTTAAAATGTTGAGAAGATTTAGGAGTAAATACAATTATATTCTTTGTTTTAAAGTAATCACTATGTTATTTTTTTAAAAAAGTAATTTTCCTTATATAGGAAGTAACTCTAAAAGAATACAAGTAATCATTGATGATATTAGAAGTAATCGTCGATGATATTAAAAGTACCTATGCGGCATGAAAAAATAACTCCAGGAAATAAGTATACTACGAGAGAAGTAACTCTAACTCTAAAAAAATAGAAGTATTGTTAGTGTCAAAAATAATACATAACTTAGATTCGTGGTATACGATAATACCATATACCTAATGATATACAAAAATATATTCTTTAATTAAAAATACAACGAATCTAAAAGAAAATTATTTTCTCGGGATAAAAGGTGTCAAAGTCCTATTTGAGAAAGATAAGATCTTCTTAGTCCGTATCATGTTATGATTCTTCGAGTTCTATTTGGAGAAGCTATAAATACAAGACACCGAGGAGGAAAAGGGATGTGCCAACACAGAATACAAGCCTAGACAAATCTAATATGGAGCTACAAAACCGACAAGAGAGATCTAGAGTTATCCCAATCTCGTCGAGTTCATATTAGAGGAAGAAGACTACACTAGCCGTTGATTATGTGTAAGAGCTCTATGCCGCCAAGCCGACAGACACTAGATTAGGTCATCCCAAATATTGTATTCGTGTGATTCTGATATATAAAGGCAACACCGGATTCAACCAAACATGATTAGGGTTATTACCTGTCAGTTAAGGGACCCGAACCTGTATAAAAATCCCTGTCTCCCATCTTTTTTACCTAAATCTCACGTATATCCTTGTTTCAACGATCCCCATTGTTGACGAAAAATCTGTGCCCGACCGATGGTGCCATATTTGACGCGAACTATATCGATAAACATAATGGCCTCAGAGATCTGCTTAGCTCCAGTGCAGGTCCTAAAATATTGATTAGATACGAGCGTGTCAGTCAGTTTGATCATGCAAGTGACAAGATGTAAGGTTGATTGACCAACAGGTCGGTGTCGATATAACGAAGCTTGGGTCCTGCTGAGAGATCCAAAAGATATGTGTCAATCGATAGCCGATAGCTTGATGTAGAATCGATTGATAGCTTGATAGTCGATATCCAATTGATGTTGATGCCAACAAATAGCTGATGTAGCGATACTAGCCGATGTCGATAGAGTTTCGAACAATCGGCTATATGTCCGATGTAGATTTCGACACTTGTATAAACAATAATATAAATGCAATCGGATAAGGAGTAAGAACCTGTAATAATACAACAATATAATGCAATAGAAACCGCCAATAATGATATGATAAAATAATGTTGACCCGATGGTTGAAACATACATCGGTTGGAAATCCGATGTCATTAAATCCAAATGATTAAATGATCCATGAAACCATTGTTGCAATTGGCTAAACCAACTTGTATATAATCCTTGTAAGCTAATGCAACATTCAGATAAATCATCGACTGAAACCCCGAGAAAACAATGATTGATGCCTACTGACTTAAATAAATGTAAGTTACAACCACAACCTCATAGGTCGGATCAAACCGATGCAGCATAAGGTTGATAATTGCATGATAGATTTAAACTGGTCGATATGACACTGATCAAAGTGGTCTTATATTAAATTTAACCAAGACACTAAAACCATCAAAGAGAAATCTAACACATTAGATACTATCGGTTAACCCTCCAATGAAACATTAGCATAAACCTATCGACTTAACAAGACTTAGTTTATCAATAACAATCTAGTAAGTCGGACCTAACCAATGCAACATGAGATTGTATATAATAATCAAACACTCAATGAGCCAATAAATTTGTCTAATGTGATGGATATAACAAATCTATATAAAGCGACATTATATTTAAAGAAGCATCAACTTGATCAAAATATCGAACCTAACCGAGGAAGTCCTAATGTAACACCCTGAAAATCGGAGATTTAAAAATCCAAATCTAAAATTTGGAACTTACAAAAACTTTTGGATTGTTGCATCCTATCAAAATTATTTGCCTCTTATTCGCGAGTTTTTGTTGCGTGTTATAAATATCGGATTATTCTAAAAGGCGGAAATGTCGAAAAGGTTTTAGAAACCCTAAACGAAAAGGAAATTCCAAAATAAATATTAGAAATAAAAATTATAAAAATATACAATTGAGAAAAGCTAAGGTTGATAAAAATTTATTTTTGGATCGAAATTGTATTTTTGGAAAATGCAAAAATAAAATAAAATAAAATCTTAGATTATAAATAAAAAGGTTACAAAAATATATTAGCAAAGTTGAGAAAAGATTGAAAGCTTAAAATTAAATTTATTTTGGGGCCAAGGTTATTTTTTTAATTTTTGGGTAGGAACAAATTAATAAATTAATAAATAAAAATTGAAAAAAATAAAAAGGCTACTGTTCACGGCGTCATGTGCTCGACCCGGCGCCCGGGCCCCGTCCCTCGGCCGCGCGTGACGCGCCGCTCGCGCCGCCCCTCTCCCCCCGCCACCGCGTCACGCCGTGCCCACGCCGCCGCACGGCACACGTCGCCACGCCCATGCCGCCGTCGTCACCCACGGCCGCGCCCACGCCACCGGCCGCCTATAAAGAGGCCCCGACCTCTTCCCTCTCCTCCTCACGCCGAGCGCTGAGCTCGCCGCAGCTCCGCCGTGTCGCCACACCACCGTGTCGCGCCGGGCCGAAGCGCCGCTATCGGTCCCGCCGCCTTGCACCGCGTCGCCGCCTTGCCGACCTTGTCGCATGGTGAGCCCCAGGGCGGACTTACGCCCGAGCTGCCCGGGTGCCGGGCGAGGCGGCGCCAAAGCACGACGAGCGACGCCGCACCCCATCAAGGACCAGCTCCACGGAGTCTCCTACTGCATCACCAGCCCTCCTCCATGGCGTGAGAACCCCTCCCTCTCCTCCTTGCCCAAATTTCTCCGCACACTTCCCCCTCTTGCCGGCTTTATCGTTCGCTCTCTGTTTCGGTTGGTCTTTTCACGAAAGCGATAGTTCTCTGCTTCCTCGCGTCATTTTTGCGAGCTCCCGCTTCCCGGTGTCGATGTGGTGGTTTCCGTGCTTGCGTTTACTACTACGCGAGAGTGCTACATTGCTGCCTTCACTTTTTTCAAGGAGTTGCTGAAGGGTTACGCGGAGGATACGCTAGCCGAAAACAAAAACTTTTTACCGCGCAAACCAAGAACACTTGCAAGTAAGGACCGATAGATCGTTACCGATTGGAGTATGCAGCGAAAGTAGCCAATCAGGGCTATTCGATCTGGAACTGTGCTGGCCGATGACAGCCGATTCCCGCAAGCCGACAGCCGATTCCTGGGACAGCCGATTCGTCGATGTAGCCGATTCGTCGAGTCGTCTGACCGCGTTCTCGCGCCTCGCTCCGATGCGCTCGTTCGCAGCCGATCTGCCGCAACCGCCTTGCTCCGAAGTACCACAGACGATGAACAGCGCGCAACGTAGCAGCGCCTCTACCGGTATCCACACGTCCGGGGACAGAACGCCGAACACCCGTGTGCTTGCACGCGATGCAAGGCTAGGGTTTGGCTCGAAAGTGGGGAGGGTTTCCATGGAGATTGATCTCGGCGACTTCTGTTGCGGATTCGGTTCAATGCGATGCAACTGATCTGTATCAACTCTCCACCCTTCGCCCCTTTATATAGAGTTGGCCGACTGGGACTAGTGGCTGATCAGGACTCTATTTCAAATCGGATCCTATCCGAATCTCACAGAGTTGGCCGCCCATATGTCGTAAGCCCATAGGACTCTATCCGATCGGATCCCTATCCGATCGAGCCGTATCCGAGTCCAACTCGAATATCTATTCTATCCCCTTAAGCGTGCGACCCTGTAGGTTCAGGTATACTCGGTTTCGGCTATAGTCCAACTTAGCCGATCGTCGGCTCGAGTCCAACTCAGCCGACCTGTCAACAGCAGCGCCTAGCAGCACATATTGACACCATAGTATACAAGAATATAATATCGGCTCTGAACCTGTAATGTGTACATAAATCCCTTTGCCTCACGATATCAATTAAGATATAGGCAAGATGTGTGCCATCCCTTCAATAGCTTAACCATTCACTCGGACCGTATTGGATTATCTTTCTGTTGATTGACTCCTCAATCAACTTAGCATGACCATGCATTTCCATAATCCATTACCTCGAGGGGCCCAGAGATATCTCTCCAAAGGAGGGGCAAATTCCATCTTGATCACTCACATCCCACTCCATGTTTCATAGCAAACCCGAAAACTACCTTTATAACTACCCAGTTACGGAATAGCGTTTGGTAGTCTCAAAGTAGGATACTACACATGTTGGAATCCATGGTGATCTCAGGTCTAAGGACTTTGTACCAACACTACCTGAGACCAACTAATGGCACATTAATTTCTGTAGTGTCTCATGGTGGGTCTATCCAACAATGTGTTCTCCAACACATATGTCCATGTTTATTGATTTGGTATATCCATACCCATGATCTATGAGACATGATCATCAATCAATAGACATGCCAATCTTAGAATCATATTTGTTTCAATAATATGATATATGATCAGGGATAATTTAGAAATAGATTCATACATATCGAGTCTCATAAATAAGTCACGTACTTATTGATCAATACAAGATGTCTATTTCATGAAACTGAATAACACTTTATTCATAAATACATAAACATTGACGTGATATCCAACATCTCCATGTTGCCTCTAGGGCATATCACTAACAGTTGCTAGGTCTGCTTGGGCTTTCCTTATTATGATTTGTCTTTTTCGTTTTGTTCTCCCAGCTATTTAATAACACCTCACCTTAGTTTATTTAGTGATGCTGAAAAGGTTTGACTCATTTGATTCTAGTCATGGGTATCAACCATCAACGGATCTTTGAGCATTTTGAATCGATATCAATCTTTGCTATATCTATTAATAGTGTACTGTATATAGCGAGAAATTTTTTTGTCCTCTGTTATTTAGCCCTCCCCTTGATAGCCCTCCCTTGATCCGTTTTGGATCCGCCATCGCCCGCCCATCCTCTTCCCCCTCGCATCCAACCGCCTCGCCTGCGTCGGCTCACTTGAGCCGAAGGAGAGAAAGAGAGAGAGAGGAAACGAGAGGAGAGGAAGAGAAAAATAGGGAAAAGAAAGAAGAAAGGAAAAGAGAAAAAAAGAAAGAAAAGAGGGAAAAATAAAATAAAATAAGAAGGAAATTTTGGGAAGAATATTTGGAAATTTTTTTGAGTAAAATATAATCCTTTCTTGGAATAAAATTTTTATTTTGAAGATGAATAAAGACTAATTATAATTGTGAGAATATTCAGTTAAATTTATAAATTAATTTATTTAATTATCACTTTAGGAATTTAATCATAATTTAGTTTGTTATTAAGTATTGAATTTGACATATGAATTTTCAAAAATGGTAAACTTCTAGATATTGTCGAGCTTTAGGGATTATTTTTCGGATTCGATTATTTAACTCTAGGGTTGTTGGCCCGATGGAGATAAAATTTGAGTTAACTATTTCTTTTTCTGTATAATATTTTCAAAAGCATAAACCATAATATTTTTACAATTTAAAATGAATAAAGTTGAAATAAAGTCACCTCATAATTAATTAAATCGAAGAAATCGCAAAACTTTAAACCATTATATCTCGTCCATTTTAGCTCGGATTTTATCGAAAATCGAACCTAAATTCATCTAAAATCATAGCCTGGTTTTAGGAGCCGCTTTTGTAATTTATTTGGCTTTTGGTGATTTTTATTTGAATTCTAATCGAATTCAATTTCTCGCACGTATGAATAGAATCCGAGGGAGCTGTTGAGTGCGCCGAAGACCCAAGTCAACAAGGTTGCGAGCAAGGCAAGTCATCACTACCTTTGAACATATTGAGCCTATTTGCGAACTTGTGTTGCTTTTAAACTTAAACATGCATGTTATACACAAAGTATTCCTATTCTTGCTATACCATGCCTTGATATTGAATACCAATAGATATATTCTTTGTAACCTACGACATAATGTGTCCGAAGAAAATCTTCGGTATTGCTTAGCCATGCTAAATTAGATTCTTGCATACTCATATTTATCAAAATGCTATATTCTTGGGCAACTACCTTGAGAAAGGTGGTTGATGTTTGGCAAGTGGAGACATGAGCGCCACTTTGTCATGACAAGGATAAAATGATTCTTTGATGAAAAACTAAAAGAAACAAATGTTTTAGACTGGGATGGCTGGATAATTTGGGTGGATTCCGGAAAAGACAAGTGCCGACCCTAGTCAATTAAGGACCGAGCCCTGAGACTTAAACATGAAACGAGCCAGTACAACCGTACTTCTCGAATGGATATAGACCTAGCGGAGTAGATATCCGAGTGGAGGCGGTACCCCTGCATAGTGGTTCTTATGTATGAGATGAGACTAAGGGCCTACTGGCGGGGAATTACTGCTGGTGGGTAACCGAATGAGAAGAATGAGCAAGAGGCCTACCGGCGGGGGCTTACCGCTGGTGGGTAACAGAATTGAGATTGGACTTAAGTACAACGGAAGGAATGAGCAAGTTTTTCCTTACCCCGAGAGCGCCAGAACTCCTCACACTGCTAGGAACTGTTTACGGCTAGAGTGCAAGAGGACTCAAGTTCATGGAGTGGGTACTGCCAAAGTGAGGTTATCGAAAGGCTTTGCCTTGACCGTCTCATGTGTTGGGACGTAGGCTCATTTGTTAGGCAGTCATGGAGTACGGGTAAAGTGTACATCCACTGCATTGTGAATGAATCAATCTATTCGAATAGTCGTGCTCGCGGATATGGAGCAGCGTGACAAGTTTCTCTCTTGGCTAGACTCTAAATTTTAAAATGATCGATGGGTTTGCATGATGATTTTTATGTGCTGGTGGATCAACTTCTCGAAATGCGAGAAGAGGTAGACTCCCCAGAAATCATGACGATCCGGTGACGGGAAGCTATCTTTGGGATCACAATGGATGGTAGGCAGAACCGTCGCCGACTTAATGAACTATGGAAATAAAACTTGACTTGGCTAGACTTTAGGTTTGTGAAAAGAATTACAAAACTGGCTTTGTGCAAATGAACCACAACCATTCTTGGATATCCCCCTATCATATGCATCCTTGCTGTGATGTCTAGTTGAGTATGGTTGGTACTCACCCTTGCTATACATACAAACCTTCAGATGGAGGAAATGAAGACATGGAAGACCCGTACGCCTACTACCAGGAGGGTAAGGAAGACGAAGGCGCCTAATAGGTCTTAGACTCCGGTCGTTGCCTGTGGCAATGACATGCCGCTGCCTTCTGTCTGCTGCCTTATCTTAATTCTACTTTTGGTTGTATCCGGACCGTGCGGTCCTATATATTAGACAATGGCCTCGGGCCTATAATGTAATATGTTTGATGTAAGACTATTCGTGCACGAGCACATGATATTTCAGTACTGTATTTCGTGGGTACCAAACTACTCGATCCAGGGAAATGGTATTATGAACACGAATGATTCTCAGCATAAAAACGGGGTTCTACACCTAACTAAGCCGATGTGATTATAAACAGTAATAGAACTAAATATAAAGATGATATACCAGATAGACAACACTTGCATCGGCCCGATTAGAATATCGAACTCAACCGAGAAAGTCCTAGCCACGCCAGCACAAGCAAAGATGATGGAACTCACTTCTTGTCAGAGGCCGAACTCAATCTATGCAGCCCATGCTCGAAAACAAGAATTCGTCGAAATAAAACCTAGAAGACTAGGGTAGTGATACATCGAAAGTAATTATATTGATCTGTGTAGATGGATTACAAAGATCCCGGGTGTACATATTTATACCCACAAGCCGATATGAGTCCTAATTGGACACGACACAAACTTTTCTAAAGATAAAGTAAAAACATGAAGTCCTCATCGGACACTAAACACACTTTCCTAAAGATAAAAAGGAAAATTACTAAACCATGCTTAATTAATGGATAAATTAAGCTGCCATGCCGTGGTCTTCACGTTTTCTTCTTGAACTCGGTCTCTTCTGGATAAATTTCTATCGGATGGTTGATCTCTTCCCTTAACCAAATCCATCAATGAATCTTAACAAATTTTGACGTTAACACCCATACTCTACAAATACCGTGGTCGGGGTATAGCCCATAGATAGTGACACGCCAGGTAGTAGACTTGATATTTTAAGGTTTTGACGAGATGGGTTCAAGAGTCAAGATTTCCGACAAGGAATCCTTAGACGACTTCGGCTTTGAGAGGTATGACCCGACCGAAGTGTGTTCTCTTCTAGATCAGAACCCTTCTCATCTCAATCTTCATCAAGACATCATCGTTGTGGAATTTTTGACGAGGGATACTTCAACGGCTTTGGCTCTGCGATATATGAACCGAGTAGAGTACGTCACCGCCAACAATTTGATCTATCAAAACCGACCAAGCTTCGAGACATCGCCGCTATGGAGAACTCGGCCATGAGACCTCTTCGGCCATGCCGACTACTCCAGAGCTGACATTCTTGTGCGGGAAACAACAGTTCAATATTGTCGACCACGAGGCTTCAATCCGAGTTGACTACTTTCAAGTTAATTAGTAACGCTAATCAAGGTAATTAGTATATTGATTTTTTAAAACCAATCAACTGATTTCATAAATACATTCGGCATGTATCTATAAAGGTACGCGATATTTCGTACAATTCATCGTACAAATTTATAGATCCAAAATTTATTATGTTTACCTAGAGCATTATATTTTATATAATATATATCGTACGAGCGTCTCCTATATTAGGATGACTACGGCTTAATACTGGGGGCTCACTCTTTTTCTTCTATATGAATCATGCTTGTTTATGCTATACATACTGTCCTATATTTAATCTAAATCTGCTCATTATATCCTAACCATACTAGAAGATTTAGATAGTTTTTCGAGTATGTACTTGATATTCTTTGCTATATATCTTGCCTTGTAGAAAATATTTTTCAAGAACAATCGAGCACTCTAATAGGCAGCGGTCGAGTACACACCATTATCGAGAACATTCTCAAACAAAGCCAGAGTTGTCAGCTCAAACCTACCAACAAAGACCGGTGGCCTATCTCACATCTAGTACCGGTCACGATCCGGTCTACTTGTGAAAAGGTGGCTATGAACAATCTCCTTGTGAACATTGTTGGCTTGATCACCTAGCATGGTTGCGAACGAACATCCGATATGCTTATAAGTTGGGTATGTGAGTCATGCTGGCCATATGAGATGCACATGTAATAACCAACTCAAGTGCTCCTATGAATGGTCGAGTATGACTACCCAACTGGTCCTCGACTAGTGTGGTGTCGATCTCACCACCTCTACAAATTTTCTACAAGTGGTCGAGTACGAATACCCAACTGGTCCTCGACTAGCGTAGTAGCGATCTCACCACCTCTACGAATCTTTTTACAAGTGGTTGAGATACGACTACACAACTGGGTCCTCGAGCAATGTTGTAGTGATCCTCTCACCACTTCTACAAGTGGTCGAGATACGACTACACACCTCGTCCTCAACCAACATGGTAGCGATCCTCCCACTATCTCTAAGAGTGGTCGAGGTACGACTACACCTGGTCCTCAATCAGTGTGGTAGTGATCCCACCACCTCTTTGAATTCTCTATGAGTGGTCGAGGTATGACTACATCTGGTCCTTGACCAGCGGTTATAGCGATCCTCTCACCATCTCTACGAGTAGTCGAGGTATGACTACACAACTGGTCCTCGACCAACGTTGTAGCGATCCTCTTACCCCTCTCTGAGTTCTTTACGAGTGGTCGAGGTATGACTACACCTAGTCTTCGACCAGTTATTGTCGTGATCCTCTCACCATCTCTACGAGTGGTCGAGGTATAACTACACAATTAGTCCTCGACCAACGTTATAACGATCCTCTCACCACCTCTATGAATCTTGTATGAGTGGTTGAGATACGACTACAGATTTTGTCCTTGCTCGACTAGTGTGTGTACCGATCCCACCATTCCGTTGCATTAATCTATGTAAACTTTTATACATACCAAACATGCAATATTTGTCGGTTGATCCTCTATTCTTATATCACTATCTCAAAGTCGTTTTTTATCGTCCTTTTACTTTAAATCTGACTAATCGTCGGGTCTCATAGACCTTAGCCAAGAACACTTGATACTATTGGATTAGTTAAGTTCTAAGGGTCAATGACCACGTCAGGATGGTCATGTCAAAGTACTCACTATAACATATTAACTGGTTGTGTAATCGGGAATTGGTTTTCCTAACCTCATGGCTGGGGGCTAGGAACTTGCAGCTTGAGCATAGTCCTATTACAAGATTTAAGCTGCTTCTGTGGAAGCCTCTTCCATAAAAATAGCCGGAGGCTAGGAAGAGTACACAAAACTCCATTCAGCTGAGGGCAACTAGTGAGAGTACTCGTTTATTATCACATATATATAATTTGTTTTCAATATTTTTAGTTCATCTCATATATTTTCAGTTCATATCATATTACTCCTGAGTGTTCACTTGGCGGCTTTCTATCTAACAATTTGTTTTGAGTAACTGATTTCAGGAAGGTCAAATGATAGAGCAAAAGACATATACGGTCCCAAGGCACGGTAGTCGAACACGCTGGATTAATGACTTCAAATTTCGGGACATACAAGAAGAGATCCCATGACATAGCAGAGTTGAAAAGTTATCTGGTGGTTGCACTTTGTGAAAACTCAGAACGACAATGCTATAGCATGATTATATATCTTGTATGAATTTGGGAACCTACAACAAGAGTAAGATAAATCACCGACAAAATTTTCGCAGATTTGTTTATGGCCGTTTGAGTTTTTGACTTCAATCCAAATTCAACCCATGATCGTGTTCTCGGTCAAAGCTGGGTAGAGAACTTTGTCGCATACTCTATGTCTACTTGGTCGTCCGAGAGCGGTTAGACGAGTACGACAACTATAGTTCTAAGGTCTTTAGTCGAGTTCATTTGCATTGAAGTCGGGGGCTATTGTTAGTGTACATTCTATACTTGTGTTTGTGATATACGACAATATTATATACCTAATGATATACAAGAAAGTATAATCAGATTACATATCGAATATATAATTTGAAATAAAAATTCATTTGAAACTTAACTGTTAGGAATATCTTTTCTTTATGGTTGCATGCTTGCATACTTTCGAAAAACACGCTCGATTGACATAATACTAATTATGAAAATGATTGAGTCACATGTTTAGTCTATTACGAGAGCACGCACTATGTACTGACATCCTTTGGAAAACGTGGCAGGTTAGAATTGCACGTCTTTAGTGGAGATGGATACTAATATCCTGGATGGACGTTTATCTTTTTTAATGCAATCTAAATGGTCGTGAAAAAGTTTAAAAAAATAACAAAGATATATTGATATATAATATATCACTCCACAAATAGGTAAATTTAATTTTTATAAATTATAAAAAATAATAAATTAAACTTTGAATGATATACGTATATTCGTACTCAAATTTGTTATTTTTTGATAATTTATAGAAGTTAAATTTGAAGTTTGTAAAGTGATATATTACATATTAATTTATCTTGTTAATTTTTTAAACTTTTTTATATTTATTTAGTTGAAATGCAAAAACGGATGAACCTTTATCCGAATGCTTAAAAGAGTTTTTCGTGTTTAGTTTAGAATGGTTTTTCCAAAAACAAAGATACAAGGATAAATGAGTAGTACCAACTACAAAGATACATGACTTCTACAACAAACGAACAGAAGCATCCACTTTCCAAATGAACGGCATCTTCTCTTGCAAAGTGTCAGATATTCAGATAGCAATCGCGACGTAGGCAATGGCGGCGACCAGAGAGCCGACGAGTCCGCCCGCCGCCACCGTGAGCCCAGCGCCACTCTTTGCGCCGCCGCTGGCCGGCGAGTTGTTCGTCCCCGCCGGTGTGGCCGGAGCACCCGGCGGCACCTGCCCGGCCGGAGCGCCGCCGCCACCACCACCACCCGAGGGAGACGACGGCGACGACGAGGACTGTGGCGAATCGCTGCTACTCCCGGGCGCCGCCGTGGTGGCGTTGGCGACCATGACGATGAGCTTCTCGTTGGCGCGGCAGTTGGCGTCGACGCCGCTGATGAAGAAGAATGCGCCGGCACGGTCGAGCGTGACGGCCGTGCTGCCGTCGTCGAACTTCTTGTCGTACGACGCCGTGTTGCACGCGTTGTAGTCTGCCGGCTCCACCACCAACACCGAGTCCTTGTCCTTCGGGTACACGAACACTGCCATACACAGCCGAAAAAAATGCTTAATTATTAGCACGTCACAATCAGAACCGCGTATTGGTGCATAATTGTGATGTTGCGTGTGTAATGATTGGTGTGTAAAAGCAGCTAACCATAAATAATACTTACGGAGCTGGTCGCCGATCTGGAAGCTGGTCTTCTCGGCCCAGGTGTTGTACGACTCGGCGCCGGCGCCGGGCACGCCCCAGCCGCCGTCGCCGCCGACCTTGTACTGCGTCGCGCCGGCCATGGCGACGATGTGCAGCAGAACGAAGCTGCAGACCACAACCCCTCTATATATCACACTATTGCTCGCCATTGCTGCCACAAGAAACTAACTAAAAAAACTCGTTCGATCTCTCTCTCTCGCTCTCTCTTGCTGCTCTTGTTTGTGTTTCATTTCATCAGGTTTACGCGTGTATTTGTAAGCGTATCGGCAAGAAGCTTTACAAGCTGTAGGCCACAGGATGCCTTTGCTTTTAGGCGTCGCCGTCGGCTCAAGCTAACGTTTGCTCGCGCGTGCAGGGGCATGTGCCGGGCTCTCGCTTTTCATGCTGTGTTATCCCGTCGGCCGCGTCAACTGCGTCGCCTTTCGAATCGATGCTTTGCCGATCGCGCTTGGAAAGTTGGGGAATAATCACTCGGAGCTAAGCTGGTTAATTTTAACGGAATATGATTCTTGATTTGGGCACAGGCTGCCTGACAGCCAATGTCATTTGTCAGGAGAGCAGAAGGAGACCCTTTCAAAGGACCTCTTGACGGATTTTAATTGGGAGTACTTACAACATTTGACAATTTTTTTAACGAACAATTTTTAAATAGTACTGGTGGAGTGTAAGTATATTGAACTATATTGTTACTATAACTAACTTATATGTAACTACTGTAAAATCAACCGGTTAATGCAGCTTGTCTTTAGGCATGAGGTCGTATGCGGACTCCTGCACGAATCTTCAGGCGATCTAACGGTTCGCAAACTGAGAAGAATTTGTCTTTAGGCATGAGGTCATGGGTTCGACCCCAGCCATATGCAGACTCATGCACGAATCTCCACGCGATCTAACGGTTCATAAATTGAAAGAGTTTTGAAAGGAAAAAACTTCAACAATTTTTTAGCAAATCCGTTTTAATTTTGTGTTTATGGAAGCATAGAGAAATTAAATTAGATAGTAGTTTATGTTTGTCAGAAGTTTTGTTGGACTGAGGCTGCACTGTTTAACTTCCCAAATGATTAGTGATGCCATTAGGGAAAAAGGAAGGGTATGTTTTCTTAAAATTGTAGAGATTTTATAAAACCTGAAAATTTTACATATAAATACATGTAGTTTTTAGTATTGGAATTGCCTTTTTAGAAATTTGGTAATCCACCTGCCATCATGATGGATGAATCTGAAATTAAAGTTGGTGGCACTGTAGTTTTCTCTGCCCCTTCACAGTCATGTCTGAGAGGTATTGTGACGTGACTGACCACAAGCATGTGTACCATTAAACAGTAAAGTGAAAGGACATTTAATTGTACCTATTATATCATCGGATATTACGTGCATAATAACTGATTAAATTAGATCTATACAAAAATTCTATTGTGAGTAATATATCAATGATAACTTGTTAGGCCAGGAACGTAATCCTTGTTTCCGTCATTGGCAAAGATCTCTCCTTAGCCTTAAAATCAATATATATATATATATATATATATAAAGCAAAGTAATGTTTTTACACAAAAATTTGTTTTGTCTCGCTATTTTGTAAAAAAATCCAAAATTAATCCGCAGTTAGGGATGGATACCGGGTTGGCTCGGCTCGCCTCGACCGGTTCGGCTCGGCTCAGCTCGAAGCCGAGCCAGGAGGCCGGCTCGGCTCGGCCGTGAACCCGCTCGAGCCAGCTCGTTTAGCTCGCGAGCCACTTTAATATAGTGCAATTTATGTACAAATTACATTTCATTTTTTCGAGTCTATTAAACATGCAAATATACAATTAAAAAAGTAAAAAGTGATAAATTAAGTATATAATTAACGTAATAACACTTGTCCATCGATAATTAATCACGCAAATGTAATGATGCAACTAGATTAGATATTATTACTATTATAATCTAAAGCATTAGATCCATATTGATCATCACAAAATCATAAAAAATATTGATTTATTGCCACATCAACTACAAAACAAGCAAAAGAATAGCAAAACAAGCAAAACATTAAGCCCTGCTTTGTACATTGCATCTGGCTCGTTGAGCTCACGAGCAGCTCACGAGCTGACTCGAGCTGGCTCGTTATAGCTAACGAGCTAAACCCTTGGCGCAGCTCGTTAGCATTTCTCAACGAGCTGACCCGAGCCGAACCGAGCCAACCACGAGCCAAACGAGCTAGCGAGCCACGAGTATTTCGTCAGCACTACCCGCAGTCCCAATGCTAGAAAAAAGGGAGGGCTTAGATGGAAAAAAAAGACCTCCTTCGCCCCTTCCTCCCTGCACCCCTCCCTCCCGTCCCCATCTGCGCCGCGCCCACGTCGCGCCCTGCGCTCCTCCCTTCCATCACTGTTCGGAGCTCCCGCGCCTCCGTGCCGTCCCCATCCGCGTCGCGCCTCGACTTCACCCGTTGCAACGCATGGCATAATTGCTAGTAAAAGAAAAAGAGAAGAAAATAAGATGAATGGATTATAGTAATGTGTGTGTAAGTGGGCCATCAGATAAGTCTCCATGGGCCCTACTACCCTGACGAGACGACCTATGTGTTGCGCGAGATGGGCCGAAAAATACAACTGCTCCGCCCACCCAACGATTTATCGAGGGTCGGAGATTGAAAAATTTTTTATGTTTAATTTTATTTATTAAAATATTTAAAAATAATTTTTGATTTAAAAAATTTACAAAACTAGTCGCACATCACCTTTTGCGAGGACGATTTTTAAAAATCATTCTTCCAAAGAGTGATTTATCCAACGTGTGAGACGGTCATTGGCCCTCGCCTAACGACCGACCACCGAGGACGGCGAAAAGTTGTAGCCGGCCCCTACACCAAAAGTCGCTCTTTGAGAGAGTGATTTTTGGCTATAGGAGCTGCATGCAAAAGGAAGGGTGGTTTTTACAGCAACCCCTTGCAACCCTTCTAGAGGGCTATTTTTTTGTGTGGGGTGGATTTTTGCGTCAGCTCTCGCACAGTGAAAAGGTTGTAGTGCAAAATGTCCTTTCTTCGGTCGTCGGCCGTTAGACGATGGCCAACAACCGTCTATCACGTCGATAAATCGTTCTCTAACGGACGATTTTTAAAAATCGTACTCTCGAGATTGATGGGCGACTAGTTTTATAAATTTTTCAAATCGAAAATTATTTTTATAAATATTTTAATAAATAAAATTAAAAATAAAAAATGGGTGATTGAATCACCGTCTCCCACGTCGCTCACGCCACGACCGAAACGCGCCGTGTCGCCTCCGGGTTTGTGATTTCGCAGGTCAAGCCGTGCGCCCTCGGCGGCATGGCAAATTTCGCTTTCGTGAAAGCCGCGAAAGCCGAAGGCAGTGAACAGTGCATGAATTTGAATTTGGAGAATTTTGTTTATTTCGCGCGAAAACCGTGACGAATGGTGTGGAAAATTGCGAAACCGTCACGAAAAATGTGTAAATATTGTCCAAAAATTAGGAATAAATACTAAAATTATTGAATACATAAATGTGATATTTGCACTAATATATGTGTGGGAAAAAATTTATAGTAATATGTACAAAATTGATATAAGTATGGTTGTATGAATTACGGGAGAAATACTTAATGTGATGTTTAAAATGTAGTAAAAATCAAAAAATAATGATATATTTTGAATGATAAAAACCTTTTGTGCAAATGGAAGATATAATAAACTTGGTTTGGCCAACTTCACGAAATAATTAGATTACGAAACAAGAACGAAATATTCGTCTTAGCATATGTTACAAAGTTGCAAATAGGTCCCATAACATTATTGGAAATAAAAATGATAATAAGCATCCACATATTTCGCCATCTGATGTTGTAGTCTTCATGACCAAAGAGGTGAGCGGCTGAGTGCGCGCACATTTCGCCCAAGTCCGGCACATAAATAGAGATATGTCAGCAACAATATCAATTTTTGGCACAAATTAGAAGTACTCAATGAAATTGGCTAAGTATGAAATTTTTTGAAAATTTTAGCATGACCTTTGCTAATATTTGCCTATAGGACAGATGTACAATGAATATACATTCCCCAGACAACATTTCATAAAGCGACAACCTCATTATTCACCAACATAGGATACGAAGATATCACATAGTCACAATGCAATTAACATATAGTTTAGAAACAAAAGAGAGGATACTTGAATGGTTGTAGATGTGCATTCTATTGATTCCATTGTCTGCACGCCGACGAATATTCTTCGGTGGACATTACCATTAGCCCATTAGTTCGGAGCAACTCCGCCTTGTACTCATTCCAAGTCTGTCCAGTCCAAGCAACAGTGGTTTGCCACTGGCTGTAGAGTTGAGCGTACCACTGCGGCTCTTGTCACTCGTACACCCAAGTGACAGGAGGACTGTCAGCCGCACTCGGTCTAGGGTAGTTGTAAGTAGGATAAGCACTGTCGACACTAGATGAATTGTAGTCTGTGTAGCTCAATTGCGACGGACACTCTGGCCATATACTGTATGTCGGATATTGCCCCCCATGACTCATTGTAGTGTGCCGTGGAGCTGTCGGAGGTTCATAAGGGCCATGATCAGTGTCCTGAGTTGCGTGGGTAAAGTCAGTCTCACTTGTTGAGGGGTACATAAGAACGATTAGAAAGTAATGATGTGTTCTTATAAATTTATTAATAATTCCGAATTTTGTGGAGTACCGTGAAGTGGATCGGAGCCATAGGAGTTTCACCGCCCGTGGAGATGATTCTTCTGTCCTAGGTGCGATAGTGTCAGCTTGCCCACCAGTGTTGCCTCCATCGTCCCCATCATCTCCTTCATCATCTCCTCCAGTCCATGATTCGCACATTAGGGTCACACCATATGTTGGCCAATCCTCCTTGAACTTTTCAAATTGCTTTTCCATGTATGTCACAGTTGCATCAAGGTACTTGCCATCGATATCACGTCCAGTTGGGGACGTGATCCCTTCTCCTGCATTGCATAGATGATTTATTACTTCATCGCACGCATAATAAGTAAATGAATGTAAAAATGAATCGTAGGAAACATTTACTCACCCCACTTCTATGTTTCCTTAACGGCACTGAAAAAGTACGGATTATCCGCTTGCCGTGGAGCAATGCCGGCAGTGTAATAAAACTTCGCCCACGCCGTTCCAATTGTGTCCTTAGCTAACTTTCCCTTCTTTGACCACCAACTTGTGTCAACCCTAGGCTGCACCGTTGATCTCGCCGAAGCGATGTTATAATCTCCCACACGCTGCGAAGGCACTTCTCTACTCGAAGCTGATCGCATCATAAAATCAGTGATGGGGTCACTTCCACCCCTAGAAGACTGTCTTTTTGATTGGGAAGGTGTGGCTCGCCCACTTGCACTTCCACTTCCACCTCCATATTCGTACACACCACCTCTTTCTTTTACACCCCTTATGTATTTCACCTCTTGGCGTGATGCTGCCAACGCTGCCTCCATCTGCTCTTCCTGGTCAGCATCTGCAGTTAAATGAGTATATCTTCTTGCAGCTGCATCCTCCTTTCTTGCTTTCTCAAGTTTTCGTTCATCAGCAGCCTGCTCCTTTCTATCTAGGTGCCGCCTAAAGAAATCCCTAACATCGGGTGGAACGGCGGTGCAATACTTCACTCCTTCGCTACGGTGAGCCAAATAGAACTTAAATCTTGTGGCTCCACCCCATTCCTCTTAGCACCACAATATTTGCAATGGAAACCACCACCTTTCCTTTTCTATGTTCCCACACGATGTCTTGGTCTGCCATTTTGAACCTACAATTGACAAACTAACATGTAAAACATCTTAACAAATTAGGCCCTGTTTACTTCTTAAGTTTGGATGTAAACTTTACACCAAAAAAATTTTGAGAGTAAACTTTACACCTAAGAGTAGTGTTTACTTCTCATGTGTAAAGTTTTTATGATGTTATAAAAAAGTCAAATTTATTGTGCATGCAAGGGTAGGAGTGGCAAGCACTTCTCCCAAGAAAATTCTGCACTTTTTGGCTCCCAAACCTCCCAAATCCAAAATTTTTACACACCAACTTTACACCCATGTGTTTACTTCCAAAATGCCAAAAAGTAACCAAAATCCCAAATCTTTACAAGAATTTACATGAAGTAAACAGGGCCTTATTAGCAAACATATGTAAGCATAACATTTAAGCATAACATATCATCAGTGATTCATCACAAGTTCACAACTAATTTAATATAATCAGCTATCCAAACTTAATAGTGCTAACATGTATAATACATTGCCTATAAATTAGAGCTAATATATGTAATATAATCTATGAGCTAACATATTGTCGTTTGTAAAATCCGTAGGTTGCTTAATTTCACACATGCATAATACACAACATCATATAAACGTATCATATACATGGCGGTTTTTTGTCACTTTCGTGTGGTATGTATGCGCAACAACTGCGGCTTTCGCCGCTTCCCTCGCGAAAGCCGTCCCTGCAGAGCGCGTAAGCCGTGCCGCCAATACCGTGCGAAACGGCGCCAAATACGATCGAATTTCGTCTAAAGCCGACGAAAGCCGACGAACGCCGACGAAAGCCGTGGTCCAAAAACGAAAGGAATGTTTGTACCTTCTTCTGCGACTTTCTCCCGTGCCGCGGCGAAAGCCGCCGCTTGCCGCACGAAAAACCCTCGCCAACCGCGGTCCGCGCAGATCTGCCGCCTCCGCCGCTCACATGCGCCGAGGAATGGGGAGAAAATATCTGGTACCGGATTGAAACCCGGGAAGAGGGGTATACATGGATGGGGAAGGATTTGGGCTTCATTGGGCCGGATGAACAGTACAGCGCCAACAGTATCATTTTTTTTTTTTCCCAAAACTGAAAACGGATTTTTAAGGGCCAAAGAAATGTATATTTTCATATAAAAAATACCATAATTCTTATAAAATCGAGATCTACTTGATATATTTTTTTAAGCAATAAAAGTATTTTGAATTCTCCTGAAATTTTTCAAACCATACCGCGTCGATTCCATGGCCGAAAGCCGCGAAAGCCGCGCTGGCTTTCGCGGCATATGAAACCCTGGTTGCCTCCACTTCCGCCGTGCCGCACCATCCGGCGACGCCGCCGTCTCGCGAGACTCCGACGACCAGCCGGCGACGACCGGCCACGCACGCTGACCTATCGCCGTCGACGTCGAGGCGGAAGCTAGAGTGAGTCAATCCATTGGTGTGTTCTCCGTTCATTTCGACTATCTTAATTTGCAGCTGATTGATTTAAAATTAAAAAGGTTCAGATTTGGATTTGAATGATCAAATTTTGGCATAAATGCTCGAACATTTTGTACTTATTCATCCGTTGGAAAACGAATTAATACAAACACACGATGTACATACACACACGTATAGTATACAAATCATCTCCCTCCAATTTAATTAGTTACAACACCTCACTTGCACCGATTGCATGGTCAGACTTCAGATCAGTGCGAGCATGGCGTAGCCAATGATGCCGGCGGCGGCCGAGCCGGCGAGGCCTGATGCCACCGCCGCGTGCACGGCGCCGTTCGCGGCGGACGGCGGCGACGTGGCGCTCGGATTCGTCGTCGGGGCGTTCGCAGAGGGCGGTGCCGGCGGGGACGAACCGGATGGTGCAGGCGACGATGGCGTCGGATAGGGTGGAGATGACGATGCGGGCGGCGGTGTCGTCGGCGTCATCGGAGCAGCGGCGGGAGAAGCAGCGCCCGACGAGCTGGGAGACGGCGGTGAAGCGGGCGGAGACGACGGCGGTGAAGCAGGGGAGGTGACGGAGACGACGGCGGCGGGCTTGCGGGTGCAGGCGACGTCGGTGTCGACGGCGACGGCGCGCTCGACGACGCCGGAGGTGGTGAGGAGGCAGCCGGCGACGGCGCGGTGGCGGTGGCGGTGCCGTTGCGGCTGGCGAGCACCATGACGATGAGCTTCTCGTTGGCGCGGCAGTTGGCGTCGACGCCGCTGATGAAGAAGAAAGCGCCGGAGCGGTCCAGGGTGACCACCGTGTTGCCGTCGGCGAACTTCTTGTCGTATGACGACGTGTTGCACGCGTTGTAGTCCGCCGGCTCCACCACCAGCACCGAGTCCTTCTCCTTCGGGTACACGAACACTGCAACCATTGATCCGCCATGATCATGGTAGCTCAAAGCTTCATCACAAATGCAATTTTTGTCACCAAGAACTCGAATTTACCTAGCGTGTCTCCGATCTGAAACCTCGTCTTCTCCGCCCAATCGTTGTACGACTCCGCATTGGCGGCCGGCACGCTCCAGCCATTGTCGCCGCCGACCTTGAACTGAGTAGCTCCAGCCATGGCAACCACAAGAGCAAAGCAAGCAAGCCCAAGGCCATAGCTGTAACCACTACCTTTCACCATTGATCACTATTACAAAACCAAAAACAGCTAGTTTTTTACTACTTAGCTAGGTAATTAACTAGTAGTAATCAAGCTCAGTGAAGCTTTTCACTTCTTGTGGTGGATGAGAAGAGATCAAGCTAGGTAGCTGGGTATTTGTAGGCCTCAATGTCTGGGGCTTTACAAGCTGTGGGGTACTTTGCTTTCCATGGACACCTTGAGATTAGCTTCCAAAGCATATGACACCTCACCTTTCCTTCCATCTTGTGTTGTTGTCTGTCTCTTGTGCTTGCCATGGTTGCAATGTTTGCCTACCTGACAATCACAGCAGAGCTCAAGACTTGCCAGGTGACACTGGAATATTCATGGCTTGTGAGTCAGTTCATGGTCCATGGAAAAAAATTTGTCATTTTCCAATCTAGTGATGGTCTGTTTCATGCAGTTAATCAGTACACGTGGCGTGGCGTGATACGTCGGTCAATGCAGGGCGACGACTTGCTCTTAGCATTGCACTCATGGTCAGGTTAAGTTGATCAACGCAAAAGACCTGAATAGTTAGGTCAAGGTAAAAATGGGGTTAATTTACTCCCAAAAGTTACTCTTTTTAAAAGGTTGCATAGGTAGCAAAAGGTTCTTGCCCTTGATGCTCAGGTTATGCTTTGCCCAAATGCAAGGACAGCAGAGTGCAGTGCATAATCACGAGATATAAAGATTGATGATATTCCCAAGTGTTTTTTACATGATTAGTTCAGCTGTGTATCACATTATTACAGTCCTTGAACAAAGTGCTGAAGCATGATGAAAAGTTGCATCATGCCAATTGCACGTTTGTCTTGGCAACAACTTAGCGTGGAAAAAGTTAAGACGAATTGTTCTTGGTCTATACATGTCGTGATCAATGGCATTAGTAGCCCATCACAGCTGTATGTATTTGTTTGAAAAAATGATGTGAATCAAGCTTACTTATGTTGATATGTGATTGAAAAATGTTAGAAGTCTTCTTTTGATCCACAATCTGAAGCGATTATAATATACTGTCAGCATAAGTGATCGAACAATATAGACCGATCCATCTAGCCACCTAACTAGATAGCAGTATAAAATTGAAAAGGATAAATTAGTCTTTCTAAGTATTAGGGGGTGTGTTGGGGGAGCATTTCTAATTCACTGTGTAAAGTAATTGGCGTTTCTCTTTCATAAGTCTATCCATTCCCCGTTGCCATTTGCTAGCACGGGCTACGGCGAGGCAGCGCCATGCGATTCCGTGGCTGGCGTGCTGCCACTTGGAAATATGTTAAGTTCGAGAAAATTTCGAACTTTGTATGCAGATGCACCGCATAAATATGTTAGAATTTGTGTCGAATATATTTACATAGTCGATTATAATTTAAAACTTAAAGTTATAATAGGTATAAGATAAAGTTAGAGTTAAACTTTCTATTAAATAGAGAGACGAATTTATTGTAACTGTATGATAACTTAGCATAGGCGAAAAGAAGTGGTTACTGGCATTGTCCGTCGTAACTGTGATACGCTGTAATATGCTGAATCGAGAAATAATGCTCGTAATCAGTGTCTTGAAGATATAGGCATCAGCTGAACTCTGTTATCAAATATCATGTCTTGGTGTCGTTAATGTGTTTGAATCTTCTATCACATTTTCTTTCGCGTTTGGTTTTGATGATAATTTTGAAGCCAGTTTTATAAAAAAATTGATCTCACCGACATTGGTAGTTCGCTACAACTAATCTCCTTCCTTGGCCACACTAGTTCTCCTTTTGTTATTGTTCCTTATGGTATGAAAATCCTAGCAAGAATTCTGATTACCAAAACACGATGGATTAAAGGAAAAATTGTTGTAGCTATAAATCACCGTTCTGCCCAGCCACTAATCTAACTGGATCTCGTGTAGCCTTCTAAATTGCCACGGATTGACTCGTGTTCAGAAACCGCGGAAGCCGCGAAACCGCCGGCGATGAACTGTAACAAATTTGAATTTAGATGATTTTGTGTGTACCGCGAAAACCGCGCCAAAAATCGCAAAAACTACGCAAACCACGCGAAAACCGTAATTTAAATTTGAACCAAATTCAAATCCTGTCATGCCACGGTTTTCGGTCAAACCGCGCCACATACCGCGGTTTTCGCGGCAAACCGCGCGAAATTTATTTTTATAATAATATATATACATATATATATATATATATTTATGACAAAATGATTTTTTCAAATTTTTGAATTCGCACGAAATTATTGAAACGAAACCACGGGATACCATATCGTACCCTCATGGTACATGCAAAAACTATGGATTTCATGCCGGTTTTCGCGGAAAAGGAAAACCTGCTTGTGTTCTTTGCGCTTACTGCAACTGGTAAAAACAAGTCTTGAAATCACTTTACTTCTTGGCTATCAAATCACATTGTGGAAGAAACAGATTGTAGATGCGATGGCTTCAACTGCCAGCTTCTTAGGCCGCATCGTTACCTGCGGTTGAAAACTAAACTCCCAAACAAAACGACTCATTAACATATCATTAATTAACTATTATTATATTTTTTAAAAATAAATTAATATAGTTTTTTTAAAACAATTTTCATATCGAAAATTTTTAAAAATATACGTTTAACAGTTTAAAAACATATACGCGAAAAACAAGAAAAATAAGTTGAGAAAAGTAAAAGAACGAGAAAAATGAGTTGAAAAGGTAAAAGAAGAACAGTCTTAGACAATGTTTTTTTCACTTCGTTCGCGCTTCGCTTTTGGCTACTATTACCTCCAGAAGCTGGAACTACAAAAGCTGAGTATGTTTCACGACTTTCTTTAGGATTAGCTTTTGGACCAAATGGAGTTCAGAATATCCGACGAGAGAAACCATACAAGCTGGCGCATTACAGTGGTAGGTGGGTAATTTTTCTTCTTAAAAGCCAGAAAAGCTCACCTGGTGAGCTTCTAGCTTTTATAGTTCAGAAAAGTCAAATGGTTTTTGAGAATAAACATAAAAGCTAGCTGTTTCTTTCAATTTTTGTCTACTAGACTGAAAAGACACAAACAAGCTGTTATAAACTGTTATAAAGAAACAGGCCTTGGCCTCATGGCTATGCACTGCTCGCTTCCAGCAGCATGTAATATGCCGCCCACCACCGTGGCCGCGCCTCCCGCTGTACCTGGCCTCCTCACCGTGCCATCGTTGCCTGCACATGGTTATCGATGTTTGTCGTTCTACCTATGTCACGGATCGTCTATGCGCTCTAGATCGATAAGGCATCTATGATTAATTTGACGATTGGATTGAAGATAAACCACAAATTACTGAAATACCCTTTAAATTTGGTGGCAAATTCCAAATATGCCCTCATTTATAATGGTAGTATATACTGCTAGTATATTATACTGTAAAAGTTCTTAAATATTATACTACTGAAGTCTAACATCTGTCAACTGTCATCCAATCATTCAAATAACATGTAGAATGAGTCAGAACTATAAGATTTGGGATGCACACAACTTCAAACATTAAGTTAATCCATTTTCCTTTGCATTTCCAACTATGTATTGACTGTAAAAGAAAAGAAAAAAGAATCAAACAATTCACAATCAATTCTGTTCCTAAACCGACACAATAATGTACAATTCATAGTAGTTTCAAACACAATCTGTAAATTTCAGGCAACCCGAAACCCTCTTTGCGACTCGCTGAATGCATCGTATGCAGTTGCGAATGAGGTTCTTGACCTCGAGGACGATGATCTTGCAGATGAGGTAGGCGATGATGTTCTTGTCTTCTTCCTTCTCACCTTCCTAGGGCCTCTTGGGATGTCAGGGCAGGAGGGTGCCTCCTGGCCAGATTTCTCCGGCAATATCTCAATGGGCAGCATGCTTCTTGGCTGTTCAAAATCTGCACAAAATAAAACATTATTTGGTCATCAAAGAATGTTTGGATGCCATGTTTGATGTTTTTTAATATCTCTGTTCATTGCACCTTGTAAACATGCAAGCAACCTAAAAGAAAATGGTGTAACTGGTGTGCCACTACTGAAGTACTTCTCCTTAGAAAATAGATCGAGAAGATTTCGAACGTTTATATAGTAATAAATGATTACTTCTGAAGATTTAGCACCAATTAGACTACTATGTATGATTGTGACGTTTTATATCAGGCATGGCTCAAGTGGCATATTCAAAAGCACCAATGGAACTTCATATTTTAGAAACTTTTGTTTGATTAACCTTTATATATGTTGTATTGACTTTATTTTTGAATGATAAATATAGAAGGATGAGAGGAAATTAAATACCCAAAGAGGCCCAAGAAGTCTGCCTTGACGGTGCAGTTGTTGTGCTCAGAGAACCGGTTGATAAATCTTCTGTTCCCGTGAATTCGTTCATCTGAAAGTGAAAAACGTACATTTCCAATAATTAGAAATTCTAGAATATGAAGCAAAACTCATAAACAGAAAATATTCATAAATCATAATGCAGTAGTTGATCATCTGATGAAAAGGCTGTCAAGTATTGGTATGTTTACCCAGCTTGGAGATGTGTCACTGGTGCCCAAACCTATGTGAGCCACATGCTTTACATCTGTAGGGTACCCAATTTCCATTTCATGCTCCTTATGCACTGCAGAAGAAAAAAATCATGTGTTATAAACTTATTGTTGTACATTGATCACTTTCTGTGATTTCTCACGGCTATACACATATATAGTACTATCTTATTGTGCTTTTACTACATTTTCTTGAATCTGAATCTGGATTTATAAACCAGAATCAACAAAATGCAAGCCTAAGTAATGTAAGTATGCAGAGATATAGGGAAACAAAGAAAGATAGGAGTATTACCGAACATTTGAGAGATTATCTTCAGGCCTTTGAAGATTCCTTCATCTTTATCGCCATTTGTGAGTTTCTCCACAAGCAAAATCTCCCTACATCATGAATGACAATGTTCATTACCAATGTGAAGAAAAATTTTAGCTTGGGAGCTACAGACTCATATATTTGAATCACGTATGGCAAAAAGAAAGCACAGTAGCTTACGCCCAAACTCCAAAGCTAATGTCTCGGTTACAACTGCAAGGCTTTGAAAATCAAACTTTGTTTCTGAATCTTCAGAGACCAAGTTCAGTCTGAAGAAGAAGAAGAAGCAGAAAGAGATGGAGAAGAAACAAGCTAGAACTTGATTAGCACAAGTAGTTTGGTGTAGAGGGAGAAGAGGCAGAGAAGGAGCTAAATCTTCTGTGAGGGTAGCATGACAAGTGCTTAAATATGATCACAAGTTAGTTAGTTGGCTGCACCTTCTTCCTCCTCTTCCATTTTTATATTTCAGTTCTCTTGAGAGCCATTCAAGCCTTGCTGAAAAAAATAACAACTTGCAGAGTTGCTCTGTTCTAGCTGTACTTCGATTTTTTTCTTTCCATACAACGGGAACTAACATCGAAATTATAATTTTCCTGCATAATTTTCTTAAGAGGCTGGTGTTCTGCATAACTTTTTCCCTGAGAATGACTGGTGATTTCATATAAATTTTAACTGTCATTCTTCAAGTTTTTTTCCTTCTTACACCTGACTTGTCATGCAAACAAGTAAAACAACAAACTTTGCAGATCAAATGGGTAGGTATATTATTGAAAGATTCCAGGTCATTAGGTTGGTCAACTCTGTGATAGATGATATGGTACATATCAGATGTATATAGTATGGTCCTAGTACTTAAGGATCATTACATAGAATGGCTGTTTTTAGGTGGTACTGACATGGAAGTAAATCATACAACCAGAAACCAGGGACCAAGATGCAACTCATCTGCTCATTTAAGACTTTAGAAAGTGTTACAAAGCTTTACAAACGACATGAAGGATGTCGCGCCAGTGTTACAAGAGCAACTCATCTGCTCATTTGAAAAATATCAAACCATTTATCTTTAACAGATGAAGTTTTGTATTACGTTTTCCTCTAGAACTTTCAGGAGGGCTGCATAACTTTGTACTGTATTGAGAAGAAGAAAAACAGTGGATTTTGTCATTGCTTGCTCATTGTTTTTGCCTGAGCTTATTAGTTAAGAAAACAATAGAACACATGCAGACATTTCAAATGGAACTAGCATGACCTACTTCTTCATTGCCTTATCCTCTATGGCTCAAAGAAACGTATTTCCTACACTTGGTGAATGGTGATCTGTCCCATTCCATTTAATTCACGAATGTGTTTGAATTTTTCTCTCAATATCTGTTCCTGATCCTGATGACTTAATTTTGTATTATGAAAAGTTTTGATTATTTTCTAGGGTCTACACACACAATGAAATTTTCCACCAAGCTGCAAGCGCAACATCAGCAACCAATCCCTAGAGGTTGCTTGTATTACCATTTTGATATTAAATGTCCATTTGTGGCTGGAGAAGTATCAGTCTATCAGATAATAACATCACTTGCAGGCTAATTAAAAACACACAGAAAGGAAAATTAGACATCACTATCATTCTACTACAGAATTAACCTGGTTAGGGGTTTTCTTAGAGCAATCAGCCTGATTCAGACTTGGTGAAGAGGCTGCATGGGCTTCTCTTTCGGTTGTCGTGTGAGGAGTAACAGTGTTGGACGATGTACAGTGCTGTCGATGTACCTCCTATGGGTGGGAGCCCTGAGTCTGGTTTTTCTTTGTTTCTTGTGCAGTTCGCGTTTTAGCAGCTGGTGCCTTTTTTCACTGATTGTTTGTAATCGGTGCGGCTCGACTTGTTTTAGGTCGATTTCCAACTGTATTTTTCCTTTCGATCTTAATATAATTTGGACGACGAGTCTTTCGTCGCCTCAGCCAAAAAAACCTGGTTCTCATCTTCATCAACACTATTCTGAACCATCTCTTCATATCTTAAGGAAAAAACTCCAAGTGGCCATTTCATCAGCAAAAATAACAGGTGTCCACCATCTGTAATCTGCCTAACTTGGTCATGCCTCTGTGATTTGCTTACTGATATATTCACTAGTACTAATCTACCTTAAACTACAATCACAGCACTGAACACCTCATTTCTGATCTTTTTAACACAAAAAGAAACCCCACTACAATCCATATAAAACACAATATATATGCTACACATATATGATATATGCAAGCTATAGATAGATGCATTGTTTCTTGGCAGAGAAAAGAGGACAGCTAAGCCCTTCCCCTCAATACATTTTTGCCTATTTTTTTCTGTGGTGTTGCAGACATGTAAGTGTAGGATAATTAAGTTGTCGCCTGTCGGATTAGGAGAGGTACAGAAATTAGTTAGAATCATAATATGCATTTTGATACAGTGATATGGAGAGGAGAGGAGAGAAGCATTTGGCTGGATCAGATTTGCGAAAATGATGCGCGCCAATGAGACAGGATCCGGTCATGCCTCGCACCTACCAATCCATACCCGTTTAATTTGCAAGTCAATCGTGCATGATCATCATGTGTGATCAGCTCTGATAGGCTTGGATCAGCTGTTGGCAGAGCTCCAATTTTATTTTCTTTTTTTGAAGGCTTGTTCTTATTTTCGCGTATCGTTTCAAATAAAAGAATTCAGCTTTTTTGTGTGGAACTTAGCTGTTTGGAGATCTTGTTAGTTGTCACTTAGTCACATGACCCGGTTGGTTTAAGAAGTTTAGGATCCATCGGTTTAATTGGAAGCATCATAATAATAAAAAACGTCTTGGTAGTAGAGATGTCATTGGCAATTTTTTGGCTCTTGCCCCAGTTTGGTAGTAATACTCCCTCCGTCCCAAATCTATAACTATCTAATAAAAAAGTAAGTAGTGTTTATCCTAAATTTTCGTTCGCTTGCTATTTTAGTAAAACCCCTTGAGTGTTTATAAAATTAACTGCGGTCCTAATGCTGAAAAGAAAGGGAAGACTTGATGGAAAAAAAGACCTCCCGCGTCCCTCCCTTCCGTCCCAATCCGCACCGCGTCCCCCGCCGCGCCTGTGCCCCTCCCTCCCGTCGCTGCTCAGAGATCCGTGCCGCGCCTACACCCCTCCCTCCCGTCTCCATCTGCGTTGCGTCTCGACTTCACCCGTTGCAACGCACGGACACAGTTGCTAGTAGTCCCAAATTATCTATAAATTTTTTACACGGTTTCAAATATTTTGATCACTAATTTATTTTATATTACATTGTCAATAACTGTAAAGTCATAATATATAAAGTCATAACATATAAAGTCATAACATATAAAGTCATAATACTTAGCATAATCTTAGTTAAAACCTATCAAAATTTAATTTTTCAAGGTGCCCTACAATCCGGGACATAGGGAGTACCAAACCTCATCATAATTTAGGCCCCGTCTACTTTCCCTCCCTAAAGTTTAGTCCATGTCACATCGAATATTTTGATACTATTTTAGAGTATTAAATATAGACTATTTATAAAACATATTCATAATCGGTGGATTATTCACGAGACGAATCTAATTAGTCTAATTACGTCATGATTTGACAATACGATGTTACAATAAACATTTGCTAATCATGAATTAATTAAATTAGACTCAATAGATTCGTCTCGCGAATAATCCTCCAATTTGCAATTATTTTTATAATTAGTTCACGTTTAGTTTTTTAAATTGATGTTCAAACATTCGATGTGTCACAGAATATGAAACCAAACACCCCATTGGTCAAACAAAATTTTGATAATGCTAATACAATCGGGCTCAAATTTTCGCATCATTTTCTTTACAAATAAAAAAAGGACAATCACTTCTTATAAAAAAGGAACGGTGCCGCTGAATCTTCATAGGGTAGAGAACCAAATCGGCTCTTAATACAAATTTCACATGAAACAGTTCATTTCTTCACGTGAAAATTTATGACATTTTAAGGGTCCGTTTGGTTACCTAAATTCCCTCAGCTTGGGTTATATGTCTTATCCAAAATGAGCTCAGGGGTGCCAGACGCAATGGCACCGAACTTGCCACCGTCAGATCTAGTGGTTGCGAGGTGGTGGCTGGCTGTTTCATTTTTAGGCTTAGATGAAAAGCTATTTTCTAAAAATATGGGTATTCAACTCAGCACCCATGATCCCTCTAGACCCGCACCTGTCTCATCTCGTACACCTGCAAAGCAACCTAGATGAGAAGCGAAACTCACCACTCGTGTTTTTAGTGGGTATGGATCGGAAGGCTGGTTTCCCAATGGTCATATGGACAACCAGACAATCGTCACCTGTATCATTCTTAAGGACTATTTAGTTTTATAAGTTTTATTCTCATTAATTAGTATGTCACTATAAAAGAATAAAAAAATTAATTTTATCCGAATAAAACCCTATGTACACGAATCTTAGCTTTTCATGAGTCATAAAATTAAATGTGATTTTTATCTTATAAAACCACAACATGAAACTAAAACTATGTATATAAAACTATGTATTAGAGAGGATAGTTTCAAACATCATTTTATTTTATTAATGTTTATCAATATGAAATTTTTATTAGGATTAGCCTAACCGACCACGTCCTTACCGGTAGATAACACTACAGAAACTAGGCCTTATTATTGGCCCAAAATTTGGCGTTGGGCCAGAAGTAATCCGGCCCATTTTCCTCCAAAGACGGGCCCAACTCCACACTCCTGTCTGTTCTTCTTTTCCCGTTTCCTGACTCGGTCGGCGTTCCTGGTTCTTCGTCTCCTCATCTCGTTTCACCTCTTGCGGCGATCCATCCAATCCCCAAGCCTGCAAGGATCGTCCAATCAATCGATCGTCGTGGTTGTCCTCCTCCTTCTCCGCCGCCGCCTCAAGGAGTTAATGTGCGTGCTCCCTCCCTCCTGTATGTCCGCCTTCTTATTTCCGTAGATGCTCGATGTGATGGTTGGGAGTTGAGAGAGGAGGGATTTAATAGCGGAGCAGATCTGTTCGTGTTTCTTGAGCTACTGACGCGGTTGATGTTGGTGCGACCTGCGCAATTCGTGGAGCGTTGTTAATCTGAGGCCTCCATTTTTATTTTTATTTTGGTGATGCGTGGATGAAATTTTCTCGCGTGTTTTTGTCTGTGTAGCTCGCCGTACCCGTTTGGGTGCAGATCCCCTGGAGTTACCTCCAATTCCACCTGGTGGATTTCAGCTGATCTAAGCCATTGACTGATTTCTACTGGTGCACACATCATTTCGATCCTGATATTCTTCCACCGCAGCAACACATCAATATATATACATCCGGGACCTATACCGCTTTTTGACATGTCACTCTGTAATCTATATCTTATTAGCTTCCTGGGCTATCAGTAGTTGACAACCAGTCCTTGATTGGAGAAGGAACATCTTGTGTGAAAACATATCACACTGGAAACAGCATCATATTAGTAGTTATATAATTATTTCTCAGAAACTTAGGACACTAATGTTTACCGCAAGAATTCATTTTAGTACTCCCACCTTTTTCTTATATAAAAAGGAGGGAGTATATCATTAGCAGATCAACAGCGAGAATTACAAAATATGGCACATGCATTATGCTGTAACTTAAATTATTCATTGTCTTATCAGTTACGAATATATAGCTCATTGCCTCACCAATAAAATGTGCTAGATGAATCGTGTGAATGAAATTTTAATTCTGATGCTTCTATGTGACGCCATATAGAGGAGAGGTGTTCCAGTTATCGTGTATGAAATTAGGGAAGAAGAAGGTGACGTGGTTACATCACGCATGGAAAAGAATTAATGGTCCAGAACACCAGATCTGCAGAAATCCACCAAGTGGATTTCACACCAACTCTAGGGGATCTGTACCCGTATGCGTTTAGTGTCTGCTCGTCTTTGGTTGATCCTGATGCCAGTATGATCTGCGGAACCCCATAGAAATTGTTCAGCTATGCTCGCATGTTAAAATATTCTGGTGTATTGGTGTGGCCTGATCTTGCTTGACAAATCATGAACCTGTTTCTGTTTTGGTCCCAAATCAACTTCTTGTATTATGCATGTAGGATCGGTGAAGCAATAGGTTCTAGGTGTATAATATGTCATGTATGTATAAGGTCATATAATTTTTAATAGGTACAAGACTGTTTGGATAGAATGTTGCTTAGTAGCATGTTCTGTTGCATGCTTGATACTTCAGACCTCCTTTTTTATGTTTTCTGATTTGAAGATTGTGAGCGATTGAGTGTTGACTCTATAAGATTCTGGTCATGAGTCATGTTCAGCCATATAACTATGCGATGATGGTCAATTAACCTCTTTGGTTTAAAAATCTCATTCTGCATCACAGTTCATGCTGTCTATATGTTAGTATGCTGGCCGATCCAGGTGATTTTCCCTAGTTAGGCTTAAATCATGAAACAACAGATTCCTGTGTGCTCTACAACTCAAGAATTTGCTTCACATGAAGAAATGTGTTTACGTGTCAAGTTTGAAGAGAGGTACCAAGATTAATAAAGCATTTGGGAGATGAAGCAGTATTTTAATTTGTAAAAAAATATTTCCACTTAGGTGCTAATGAGAGGAACTTAACAACTAATATAAGGCTGTGGGTAGCAGTTAGTACTCCACTAAGTTGGCAGTTTTAAAGCAAACAGTGCTGAGTTTTAGTGTCTATAGTTCTTAAAGTCAAATTACAGTAATTATACTAAATCTGTATGCAATTACTTTATATGCACGTAAGAAAGATAAATTTATTTTCATATTGATATAGGTTTGTCTTAATTCCTTCTGCTGTGATGCAGGATGACAGAATCACCATTTTTGCCGCGCGAGAGGCTCTTTAAGCAGCAGCAGTATTTTCAGAACTTGACCAAGCACACTTACCTGAAAGGGCGTTATGATGTGGTCACCTCCGTTGCCATTCCCTTGCTCTTGCCGCCTCCAGCTTGTTTATGATTGTGAGTTTGGGGTTCTTTTAGTTGATTCCCGTGTTGCTTGTTTTCTTTGGTCTTGTTTATGTTCAGACACTGACATTTTTCTTGTTTTATAAACAGGGCCGTGGAGTGTACAACATGTCTCATGGGGTCGGGAAAAAGGAGTGATCATCAATGGGTTTCCTATCATTTCAGTACTTTAACATGGAACGATAGCTTCAAGGATTCCTATGGCATCTTTTAATTGCAATAATAAATACTGTTGAAGTTAACTTGTTATATTATTGTTGGTAACTGTGGATATCTGATTTAAGCAAACTGATGGTACAATTGGAATATCTGTTTGTTTACTATATCTATTAATTGCTAGTACTACCTTCTTACTTGATCTTTCCCCTTCTATCTCAACAGTATTCATATAGCCTTTTAGGGCTCATGGTATTAGTATATACTGTGTTGTTTGTATGCAGCAAGTCCATGAACAGTTTCAGGCTGGTGTTGGCAGTCTAATCTGCATGTTTTTGTTCTGGAGCACTGTAGTTTGTGTGATCTTGCCTATTCATGTCAAATTCAGTTAAATCTCCAACTGAGTGGCATCTGATCCTCCCTATAGTCTTATATTGCCAAAAATGCCAATAGGAGTCAGGACGGGGGAAAATGACACCAATGTACATAATTCATACACCAGTTAGGTGACACATGATTTTATTTTGAACCAGAGATTAGAAGGATGGAGGGGGTAGTGTCCAAGTGAATCAGCATAGGCTGCTGTATGAAATTGTCAGAAAACAGCTGCAGAAATGCCCATTTCATAAAACAAACTCCTAGTACCCCTGTGGCTAATAATAAGCTGACATTGTTCATTGGTCTTATCCAATCCACTGCAACAAGTTCTTGGCCTCTAGCACAATCATATTGTAAATGCACTTGTTTATTGCAAAGAATGGTGCGTAGGGAACACGCATGATTTTTGAATTGCTGGCACATAATTTTATCATTAAAAACTGGAATGCAACATGTACCCTTTGTCATTGTTTCTTTCCGAGGCATTGCACTGCTTTTTTTTAATCCTATCATCATCATAATGCCTAGAACTGGTCACCAACCAGCAATTTGCATCATGGTTAGTTGATCTGTTCCCCGTTCATCAATAGGTGCATTGTATTGGTCCAAATATATAATGCAGTGGATGCAACCTCTCTGATCATAGCAGTCAACAAAAGAAATCAAAAGGAAAATGCACCATCTTATATCTCCAGTTGATAGGAATAGATGGGATAAGATTTATAGGAGCAAGTGGTTTATATTATTTTGAGGAATATGACATGGATTCATCCTAATCACTCGTCTAGGCAGTATTGTGTATTCATGATGGATATGTTAGTATGATTCAGAATATTTCCACAAAAAACATGTTACTTCGACCTCAAACCAAACACGATTTCTACCAAAGATCGGGTTATTTCATTTAGGAGCTTGTTGACTTCGTTACTAAAAACACCAAAATTTTACTTAGATAAGGTATTGCAGATTGTGTTTGGTTTGATACTGAGAGTAGTTTTGAGAGTAGAAAGTTTTAGAATTACCAATTTTATGAGAGTAGTTTTGAGAGTAGAAAGTTTTAGAATTACCAATTTTACCAATGATATGTTTAATTCATTGCCTTAAAATATATTAAAAGTAAACGTTAAAAATGATAAGAAAGTGAACAAACCATAAAACTCTGTGTGTAAACACACAATAAAAAGAAAAACAAACATCTACCAAATACAAATACAAATTGTACATGTTGTTTCATGTGTAATCCTGATACACGAAACATGCTATTTTTTACGTACCTAGGATTACTTAAAAATAAAATATTTCCTTTTAAGAAAAGGAAAACAAATTCTGGTAAAGGCGAAAACCAGCGGGTCACCCCGCACGTCAGCGAATACGGAGGAGCGGGGTTGACGGCGTGAGCCGAGCTTAACGGCGACCAACCAGCCATCCCCCAAAAAATCAACGCGGCGTACCAAACGGAGACAAACGGCATCTTCTCGAAATTTCCCAACCGCTCGCTCGCCTCGCCTTCTTCGGTTCTTCCTTCCTGGAAACCGCGGTGGTTTCAGCGTGGCGGATTCTCCAAGCAGACGGAGCCGTCACGGCACGGGACTCCTCCCCCTCCCAACCGCCATAAATACCACCCCCTTCCCCTCCTCTCCTCGCATCAGCTCCCCCGAAAAATTTCTCCCCAATCTCGCGAGGCTCTCTTCGTCGAATCGAATCGGGTCTAATCCTCTCGCGTTCTCAAGGTACGCTGCTTCTCCTTGCTTCGATTCGATTCCGCCTCCTCTAGATTCTGCTTCAGGTGATCGTTCTGATGGTTGGACGCGCGAGGGTTTTTTGTTTGTTGTTGCTGGATCTGATTGGTGGCTAGGGTTGTCGATGTCATTTATTAGGAGATGGTTAGGGGTTATCGATCTGGTGGTTGGGAGAACTTTTTTGCTGTTAGATTTGATTGGGTAGGCTGTCGGATGCTTTGATCGGTTGGTTCGATAGGTGAAATCGCGGTTAGGTTTTGGGATTGGATGTTCGTTGGAGAAGTTTTACGGTTAGATCGATTGTTGGATGGTTCGATTGGTGAAATCGGTGTAGATCTGTTGGGAATCGTTGAACTAGTCATGCCTGTGTGATTGATGCGATTTGTAGCGTGTTGCCCTGTTGCGACCTGTGCATGTTCAGATCTACTGTTCCGCTCTCTAGATTGAGTTACTGGTGCCCTGGAGAGATGCAAGCACAGGTTTTAATGTGTTAAAATCTGTTTTGAGTTTGATGCAGATTGGTAGGGTAGTTCTTATTATACATGGTTCAATTATGTAGCTTATGCGTTCGATTTGATTTCATATGGAGATAATGATGAATTTGATTTCACATATTCAGAGTAGATATTGCTCATGCGTTTGATTTGATTTCATATGTAGATAATGATGAATTTGATTTCATATTCAGAATAGATATTGATGAACTCTTCTATTCATTAATTGTTAATGGTAAATAGGAAGTTTCTTTACTATCTATCTAAAATATCATGTTACAATCTCTATAATCCATCTTGAAAATTTCTTATTATGTCTGAAGATTATTGCTGCCATTTCATTCTACTTGTTTCATGTATGATGTTTTGTTGTAATATGTTTGCTGTTTGATCTCATCTTTTGTGTAATTAATCTTGTCCTAGTTCCTTATCTTAGTCTGTTTGGTGATCATTTCTTGCAGATGCAGATCTTTGTCAAGACTCTGACGGGCAAGACAATCACCCTTGAGGTGGAGTCTTCTGACACCATCGACAATGTCAAGGCCAAGATCCAGGACAAGGAAGGCATCCCACCGGACCAGCAGCGTCTCATTTTTGCCGGCAAGCAGCTGGAGGATGGCAGGACCCTTGCTGACTACAACATCCAGAAGGAGTCAACCCTCCACCTTGTCCTCCGCCTCCGTGGTGGCATGCAGATCTTTGTCAAGACTCTGACTGGCAAGACGATAACTCTCGAGGTGGAGTCTTCTGACACCATTGACAACGTCAAGGCCAAGATCCAGGACAAGGAGGGCATTCCCCCGGACCAGCAGCGTCTTATCTTCGCCGGCAAGCAGCTGGAGGATGGCAGGACCCTTGCGGACTACAACATCCAGAAGGAGTCAACCCTCCACCTTGTCCTCCGCCTCCGTGGTGGCATGCAGATCTTTGTGAAGACTCTCACCGGCAAGACCATCACCCTTGAGGTGGAGTCTTCTGACACCATCGACAATGTCAAGGCCAAGATCCAGGACAAGGAGGGCATTCCCCCGGACCAGCAGCGCCTCATCTTTGCTGGCAAGCAGCTGGAGGATGGCCGCACTCTCGCTGACTACAACATCCAGAAGGAGTCCACCCTCCACCTTGTCCTCCGCCTCCGTGGTGGCATGCAGATCTTTGTGAAGACTCTCACCGGCAAGACCATCACCCTCGAGGTGGAGTCTTCTGACACCATCGACAACGTCAAGGCCAAGATCCAGGACAAGGAGGGCATTCCCCCGGACCAGCAGCGTCTCATCTTCGCTGGCAAGCAGCTGGAGGATGGCCGCACTCTCGCTGACTACAACATCCAGAAGGAGTCTACCCTCCACCTGGTGCTTCGTCTCCGTGGTGGTATGCAGATCTTTGTGAAGACCTTGACTGGGAAGACCATCACTCTGGAGGTTGAGAGCTCCGACACCATTGATAATGTGAAGGCCAAGATCCAGGACAAGGAGGGATTCCCCGGACCAGCAGCGTCTGATCTTTGCTGGCAAGCAGCTGGAGGATGGCCGCACCCTCGCTGACTACAACATCCAGAAGGAGTCCACCCTCCACCTGGTGCTCCGCCTCCGTGGTGGCCAGTAATCAGCGGTGGAGCTGCTTGCTGTGCCTGGTCTTCCCGTGCCTCTGTTCGTCAAGTATTTGTGGTGCTGATGTCTTGCTTCTGGTGTCTGGTTTAATGGACCATCGGGTCCCTATGATGTGTTAGTTTCATGAAACTGTTTCCTGTGGTACAGCAATTTGCTTTATGAATAAGTTGGATTTGAACCTAAATATGTGCTCAATTTGCTCATTTGCATCTCCTTAATGTTGAGCCACATGTTCTATTACCTGTCTTAGTTGGAAATTTGAAAATGCTGCATATTCTGATTAAATGCTGCTATGCTGCATGTTCTTTTCAGAACGCTGTTGAAATTTTTGCGACGTTTTCGAGTTGATTGGGCTTGTGATTTGTCATAGCATCTCTCTGTTTGTTTGCACTGCTTGATTTCTCTATTTCGTAGCAAGTTTATGGGGGCGGGCACCTGTTTGGAAAATCATAACAGAAGAATTATATACTCTGATGCGTGCATTGGTCAAAAACTCAAAATCTGATTGATTGATATATGCACTATTTGGAACACAAATAGAAGATGGAGTGGTGGATATCTTAGACAAATAGCATTTGAGCTCGCATTATGTGTTTGATCCGTAGCTGCGACAATTTACTCAAAAGAAGCCCTTGCCCCTTGGTAAGAAAGCTTACAATGTATACACAGAAATGAAAAACTTATATATATATTGAACATATAATAAAGATCTCTTCTTTTGATGAGTTCACTCTTCTTACTTTTTCTCAGGAAAGCTTGTTCATCAATCTTATCCCACATGAATGTGATTTGCTAGTTGTGATTAGGAATGCAGGTTAACAATGCCGATCAACCCTGTTGTCTTGTCGGTGATGGCACCAAGAATTACCAACAGCAACCTAGCAAGCCATGACAAATACTTTCCAATCCAAAAATGATCCAGCCAAAAGTCTGACAAAAGGGAGGAGGAAGCTTCAGAGCTTTGGAACCTTGCCTTGGCAAGGCAATGGCAGGAAAGAAGAGGAAAGGATCAAGTTCTTTTCTTGCTCTTTCCTCCACCAATGATGTCCCGATCAAAATTCATCATCAAGATTGCAAAAGTCCATACATCCAAAGGACTAAAAGAAGCTAGATATAAAAGCAGAGAAATTAAAGTGAAAGAGATACAGGTATCAAGTGACACTGTCACACGCTTCTCCCGGTTCCATTTTGTGTGCGTGCATGTGGAGGCATTTCTTTAACTGTTCCCTTCAAAATCGTCGGCGAATCCAAGTTAAATTACCCTGCTTTTTATACTGCAATTTTTTCGCAAAAAAATAGATTTTGAACTAGTTTGAAGTAATCTCACTCTGAAGAAATGTCAGTGTTAAGTAAGCTCAGGCCTACTACTAGTGTATATAAGCGGTTCACTTCACCAAGGTTGAGTTGAGTAGTCGAGTGCGCCGGAATGGCAAGCACGTGGCGGCGAAGCGCGGGCGGCGTGGCCGTCGCGCCAATGGCGGTGATCCGGCTTGGAGTGGCGGCCATCGTCGTCCTCGGCGCCGGCGTGATCGGCGGCGCGCGCGCGCAGCTCAGGATGGGGTTCTACGACGAGAGCTGCCCTGCGGCGGAGCGGATTGTCGGGGAGTACGTCCGGCAGCACGTCGGCCGCGTCCCCACCGTCGCTGCCGCGCTCCTCCGGTTGCACTACCACGATTGCTTCGTCAGGGTACGTGCGCCCGCCGCCGTTGTTGCGCGTGCATGGATGTGTTTGCGTGCGTCTGCAATGTGTTTGATGGATTGTGTTGTGCGATGTCCAAAGGGCTGCGACGCGTCCATCCTCCTCAACTCGACCGGCAATGGCGGCGGGGCGGAGAAGGACGCGGCGCCGAACCAGACGCTGCGAGGGTTCGACTTCATCGACCGCGTCAAGGGCCTCGTGGAGGCGGCCTGCCCCGGCGTCGTCTCCTGCGCCGACGTCCTCGCGCTCGCCGCCCGCGACGCCGTCGCCGCCATCGTAAGCGAGCGTTCCACCCCCTCCCTCGCCATGTACGGTCGCCGCGTACTGGCCGGAGCTGACGTACGTGTGGTGATGCTGCATGTTCTGCAGGGAGGGCCGTCGTGGCGCGTGCCGACGGGGAGGAGGGACGGCACCGTGTCGAGCATGCAGGAGGCGCTAGCCGAGATCCCCTCGCCAGCGATGAGCTTCCCGGAGCTCGCCGGCTTGTTCGCCACCAAGGGTCTCAGTGTGCGCGATCTCGTCTGGTTGTCAGGCACGCAACACATTTCAGTAATTCACATTATTAATTGCTAATCACTCATCAGTACAAATTAAACAACTCGAATACGTACTCTAGTTAATCAGGTCCAAATTGTACTATTAGACTATCTATATAACTATTCAAATATATAACTATTCAAACTCAAAATATATAGGTTTATATCAGCCTTTAACAGAATATTTATATGAAAACTATTTATTTTAATTATTAGAAAAAACACAAACTAAATACTCCTCTCTCGTGAACATCTATTTACAAGAAAAAAATATGTTTTGATTTTCTTAATGTTAAAAAGGAAAAAGTTAAATGCTACTCAAACAAATGAGATCTTTGTATTTAACATGTAATTAATCTTCACCGTTGCCACCGACAGCGAGCACCGAGCACTTGTGTATGCGAGCTTCAGAGACGATGCAGGAGCTGTATATAGGAACTTTTTTTTTGGAGAACGCTGTAGGAATAATTTGAGAGAGAAGAAAGCCTGTGTCTGAATTTCCCACCTTTGTGTGCTGACTAGGCATCTGCATGCAAAAGGAGCACGAGTAATAGTTGCTTTCTGTCTGTCAGTTCGTGTTTGTGACTAGCTCAAGCTCATGAGTACATATAATAATCTGGAAGTCTTTAGCTTTATATAATTATGTACAGTATACCTCATGAGTTAGCATCAAATTAACCGAAATTTTGAAGTTAGCTGCAGGATCTCTCATGCATATACTGAAAATTTTATATTACAATCAACAGAAAATTTTGTACGTTTTTTTAAATAAAAAATTGCATTACAATTCAGTTGTTTGGATGCTCAATTTATGTCCAGAAAGTGGCGATCCTAAAAATTCAAGTTTGTTTTTGTATAAGAATGAGAAGATGTGTGACGTTGTCATAATGAATTCTTGGATGTAAAATGGTTTCTGAAGAATGCATCTGATCGCGCAGGCGCGCACACCATCGGCATCGCCCACTGCTCGTCCTTCGCCGACCGCCTCTACGGCGGCGGCGGCGGCAACGCCGGCGGCAACGGCACCAACCCGCCGCCGCTGGACGCCGCCTACGCCGCCAACCTGCGGGAGCGCAAGTGCAGGACGGCCGGCGACGGCGTGGTGGAGATGGACCCCGGCAGCCACCTGACGTTCGACCTAGGCTACCACCGCGCGGTGCTCAGGCACCGGGGCCTGTTCCGGTCCGACGCCGCGCTCGTCACCGACGCGGCGGCGCGGGCCGACATCGCCGGCATCGTGGCCAGCCCGCCGGAGGTGTTCTTCCAGGTGTTCGGCCGGTCGATGGCGACGCTGGGCGCGGTGCAGGTCAAGACCGGGTCCGAGGGGGAGATCAGGACGAACTGCGCCGTCGTGAACAGCCACTGATCAAAAGGGAGTTGATTTGCAATTCTTCCTGGAAATTTTCAGTGGATAGCGTGATTTTGTTCTTATGATTTCTCCACTTCTTTTTATCGGATTTTGGTAAAATTCTAGTAGAAATTTTGCTGCGCGTGTTCTTGTTGTGTTCAGTATTGTTGCTGCAACCGGCAAAGTTGTGTTCTTTTGCTTAGAAGTGTACTGCAGTAATTCATAGCTGATGAGAAAAAAACAGAATATATACAGCTTAAGTATGAACAGAAAATAAGACAAAATTTTCCAAATTTGCGTGAAATTTTTTTAACGAAACATACAAGATAGTGCGTGTTTCATTGATATAGCGAAAAAATGCAAGGTTACAGCCTGGAAGACCATAGACAGGAAAAAGAACCCGAGAGGCCATATACGGAAAAAGAAAAAGAAAAAGAGAGGAAGAAACTCACCCGTTAGATTGAGACATCAACACGGGTAAACGCTCAACACGAGCCTCCACAAACAGCCTTAACAAAACCACACTCACCCCACACACCGACAAGACAAACTATACGATGGCATCCACCAAACCTACACACAACCAAACGTCGAAACCTTACAAAAGCTCGAATCAAACTGGACATTAGGGGACATTGACTACACCGCACCGAAAGGGTCCCGCTATGCAAGTACCCATCGTCGCTGCGGCTGCAACGTTGGATCCCACTCGACGGAGTGAAAACCACCATATCCGAATCTCACATAGCACTCAACGTGGGGCCTCGCCACATCCGCTCGTTGGACACCATCTCACCGCTCGCGGGGCCGTGCCACGCCCGCTACTACACTCCTCTTCGCAGGGGTCACACCACGCCGCTACGCACGCCTCTTCGCGGGGTCATGCCTCGCCCGCTACCGCACTCGCCATCACGGATCTATTTCTTTTGTCGCCGTCATAGCGAGAGAGAAGTTGTCCTCGCTCCCTCGATATCCAACGAACATCCGAGCCGCCTCGTGGCCTCTCCGTGCCACCTTAAGTCGCAACCACGAGCTCGCCGCGTCTCGCCACATCATGTCGGTCTCCACACGACCGCACCTCGCCGGTCGCCCGCCACCGGCCACGTCTCCGCATCGCGTGCCCTCATGTTGCAAAGATCGGGACCCCACCTCTTCACACGCCGACACGGACACATCACCTCCGGCCACGCGGTGCGGATCCAAGCGCATGCCTATCGAGTCCGAGCGCACTTCTTTTTTATTTTTTATCCTCTTTTTTCTTTTTCTTTTTTCCTTTTCCATTTCCATTTTTCTCCAAATTATTTTCTCTCTTTTTCCTTCCTTTTTCTCCTTTCATTTTCTTTCGCCACCGCCATCACACCATCACCACCGCCATCCCCGCCGCCGTCGACCACCCCCTCCTTCTTCCCGTCACGGCACTACCCTCTCCCCGCACTACGCGCGATCGACAAGCGGGCCGTTCCATCGCCCTGCGTCTTGGTTCGACCGGCTTGAAGTTTGACCGGATCCAGATCCGGAGGGAGGAGAGGCACCCCGATCGGCAACCGCCCTGCGCCCTCCCGGCGCCCGGCCGCCGCACGCATGGCGCATCGCGTCTTAGCACCGTCGGGTCGCGTCCACGGAGCGGAACCCTCGCGCGGGCGTTGTCGCATCGGTGAAGTCGTGGAGCGGTGGCGCGGAGCTCCCGTGCCGGAAGCTGCGAGTGGCGGTTGGCGAAGTCCTCGCCGACGGTTCCGCAGCCGCGCAGCCTCAGCACGCTGCCAAGAAGAGGCACGCTGTCGCCGTCGTCACGGATTCGTTGGTGATACGAATCCGGACGACGCGCTCTTGGGGAGGGTGGAGCGAGGGGCGGCGGAGCCGCAGATCCGATGAGCGCCACCTTCGTCCCCACTCCGGCAGACAACGAGCGCCCTCGGCGCACTTACCGACGACGCGTTGCCGCCCTCTGCCTAGCTTAGCAAGCTCGCTCCCACCTCTCCACCTCCTTCTCGGTCCTCGCCGCTCGCCGGCCTCCTCTCGCACTCCGGGCAGGTGTGTGCGTGTGTGGCGGTGGCGCACCGACGTCGGCACCGCCACCGGCAGACGGGAGGTTGCCGCCGCTGCCCGGACGGCGGCGAGCGTCGGCGAGGAGCGCGATGACCGGATCTGCGGGCGGCGGCGCCGATCTGGCTGGCACCGCGCGCGTTCAGCATCGGCACGTCGCGGTGACGGGGCGGCGACGACATGGTCGCCTTCCTCGCTCGTCTCGCGCCTCTCTCTCTCTCTCCCCTCGCTCTAGCTCCCGGGCGTCACCCCCATCTCCTGGGCGGCTCCCCGGCCACCCAAGCTTGCCGTCCGACGAGAGCCTCGCCGCTGCCGTCCTTGCGGTCACGCGGCTTTGCCGGGCCGCTCGGGCGGCGGCGAGGTGGAGGAGGAGGAAGGAGGGGCGAGGCGGCGGTCGTCGCCTCCCGAGCCGCCCCAGGGGGCGGCGCGAGAGATTTCAAATTTTTCTAAAGTTATCCTTAATTTGCGTGAAATAAAGTCTGTATGCATGCAGACGTAATAAAAAGCTTGCAAATACATCAAAAGACAGCCATGATGTATATGCTACTTTATTTGGAACTTCCTAGCTTACATGCTACTTTCATCTCCAAACACAACCATGTAGGAAATTGGTCTCATCATCAAAACATGTATTTTTTTCTGACCAAGGATGCTACCCAACTTTCACTAAAAGCTAATAACAAGAGTTCATCATCACAACAATAACAAGTCAAATCTGCCAACGAAAATTACATCTCATCGATGTCCGAAATAAAGGGATAATACCTCTTCCTCTGGAGAACCTTGATAAACACCGACGCCGCTTTCTGCGGGCGGGCACCGTGACATAATAGGTGGAAAATGCAAAGTAAACCGGACGAACGTGTATGCCAACCAGGCGGGGGTTTGGTGTGCTTAATTTGGACAAATTCACAAGAACGTTGCGGCGAGGTGGCTTTGGTATGAGCTGAAAGAGCCAAATAATCCTTGGGCTGGCCTAGGCACGCCTTGTGACGAAACTGATAAGACCTTATTCGCAGCTTGCAACAAGGGTTACAATAGGAGATGGAAACACAGCCCATTTCTAGGACTCACCTTGGCTGGGTGGCTGTAGGCCCAAAGACTCCATGCCCCTAGTCTATGCAATGGACACGAACAAAGGGAAGTCCCTCGTCAAAGAAAGAAAGACGACGCTTGGGTCGACGATCTAAATCTGCAAGCGAACCACCCGCTCTCGGTCGAACTAGTTCATCGGCTTGTGGCGTTGTGGGCGGTAGTGCGCGATGTCCAGCTGATCAAGGAACGGCCGGATCGGTGTCCCGAAGTTCACCGATCATGGTCGGTTTCGGTTTCCTTCGCCTACCTCGCATAGTGTCTAGGCGCTCCCGCCACAAACTTCGACTCCATTATATGGAAGGTATGGACGCCTGGAAAAGCAAAATGCACGCATGGCTCATTATTAAGAATAAAGTTTAGACTTAGGACAGTGACATAGAGGATGGCAAAACAATGGCCTATGTCCGCTATGCGAAGAGTAAATGAGACGACACTACACCTTGTGGCGGAATGTCGTTACTCTAGGAGGATTTGGACCATTATTACATGATGGGTGGGTAGCGAGCACCTCCAACCTTCGCATTGGGAGGTCACACACTCGGTCTTGGAGTGGTGGGAAAAGCGGGCAAACATGGTGGGCATACCCAAGAAGGGACTGCATACCCTCATCCTCCTTGTCGTCCGAAAAATCTAGAAGGAAAGGACGGTCATATCTTTCAAGCATAGGAATCTTCGTGGGAGCTCTAACTTTGAAAATCAAGGAGGAGGCTAGATTATGGACGCTAGCCGATGCTAGACGTCCGAGCGAGATTCTAACAGCCATAGTATAGCCCCGTTTCTTTTGTTCCCTTCCCGCCTCTCGCGGGTAATTCTTGTTTTTGTTCGCCCCTAGAGGTTGTTTGTATTCCTGCTCTATTAAATGAAATAGCACAGCCTCGTGCTGCTTTCCCTTAAAAAGAAATAAAAGAATAATAACTATTGAACCTTAGAGATCTTGGTGCAATGTTGACATAATGTAACACTACACGCTCGGGTAGACTCAATGGGAAGCAGAACATCAGCATATTACATAGATGAGTTATGTTTTGCATAATTTTACATAGAGAGAGGAATTCCAAACAGGGCATGGGTTGCACCAGTAAGATTATTTCTGCTCAAATCTAGAACGGTAAGAGCAAACAACGTGGAAGTATTTGCCGGGATGGCACCAACAAGATTGTTGAAGCTCAAATCCAGAATGGTGAGAGTGTGCAACATGGAAATATTTGCTGGGATGGCGCCAACAAGAGAATTGTTGTGGCGGGTGATCGTGGTGAGGTTTTGGAATGCAGAAGAGTAGAAAGCGTCAAGCGTACCGTTGATGCCGGCACTGGGAAGGCTTAGGTCTTACCATGGCATACAAATGTCTTTGAAAAATGTTCAAGCTAAGCAAGGGACGGACAGAAAAAAAATTACAGCAACTTACATGTCCAGGGGATCAATTTCTAACTGAAAGTTAAATTAAGCTGCATGAACGTGCTGTAACTACAATGATGAAATGCAAGTGAATACAAGTGTAACTACGGTTTGTATGTGACATTTCCAGATTACTGATATATGTTGGGTATTGCATGTAATTAAATAACGTGTACTTATTCAAGATTGTGATGACGACTGACCTGAATTGATGAATTATGATGTGCATTGCGTGATCTGTATTTTAGGTCAAGTGATTTATAATTGTAATGCATTATCCAGTCATGTATAGATATCGGTAAAACAAACTATTTTCTAGTACCTCAAAGAGCCAAGATAATAGTAGCTATAAATAAGTTTTATGCCTATATAAAAGAAAGAGATAAAAATAATAATAAGTTATAAACAAGTTATATGTCTATATGAAAGAAAGAGATAAAAAAACTTATACAAGAGCATTAAATTAATTTAATATGGACAGAAAGAGAGAGGAGAGGAAAAAAGAGAGAGATGCATTAAATTTATTGGCTTACCTTATAGCTAATATACATGTTAGTTGTATAATAGATATTATGTTAGTTGTATGGTAGATTTACCGCTAATAATAAGCTTTACTGTTTGACTTGCTCTAAATGTAAATTAAAATGATAATTAGATGATGACACGCAGAACAAAACAATCATCCACACATGATAGTTGAATTTTAATTATTTTAAATTAAAAAATAAATTTATTTGATATTTTAAAGCAATTTTTTATATGGAAGTTTTTATCTAAAATGTATGTTTAACCGTTTAAAAAACCTAATAACAAACAAAATTAAGATAAAATTTTTATCTCAGTAAAAAACACCGACACTGTCAGGCAAACGAGCAAAAGTTGGCTGGCATTCTTTGCAGCCGTGGACTCTCTTCATTCACCGCTCTTGGGTGTTCGTGGTGGCAAAGGCCGGTATGCCGCAAGCAGTGGTCGAAAATTAACCGTATTTATCAATTTAACTATTTAATAAAAATATTAATATAACACTGAAATAAATTATTTTTTATATATTGCTAGAATCAGAAACGATAACACTATATGAAAGGAATTTCGTTGACCAGTTTCTTCCAGCTTCTAAAGTTCAATCTCGGCCAATTCTAGGGCTCAAGCAGAGGCCTGCTTCGGTACCATTCAGATTTGCATTCTCCTGGAAATTATAGTTGATAGTGATTTTGTTATTAAAATTCCGTAATCTGTATTAGGTAAAATTCTAGCACAAATACTGCTGTACATATGCTCTTCTTGTGTTAGTGTTGTTACTGCAACCGCAAGTTGTGTTTTCTCCAGTGGGTAGCTCAGTTACTAGGGGAAGTAAAGGTAGAAATAGTCAGCAACTCGAGGCAAAATTTACAAGGAGCGGTAGCCTTTGATTAATTATTATAATGAGCAGATAGTATATACAACTCCTCTCAAGACTAGCTCTATCTCTCTCTAACCCTCCTAACCAAAAGCTCAAAAGACAAAAATTTGAGATCACCATCTCAAGCACCTATATGTTAGCCACACTGCTCTTGATCTTGCGATCTTCCTCTTTTTTTTTTTCTTCCGTATGAAACAACAAAAAAATTTCTGCCTCCTGTGGTTGCCAACAAAATCTGCCAACCTGATTTGATGGCATCACACGTCCCAATTCGCTTTACACTGTACAGGACCGGTGATCGTGTGTTCAGCCGTTGAGCTTCGCCAAGAACTGGTTGAGATCGTACTCATCTGCATATTGAGACTGGTCCCATAGCTCGTCCAGACCATTCAGAATGGACTTCAAACCCTTCCCACCAGATTTCCCCTTGGAATCTTTACTCTGATCACCACTCGAACTGCTTGGGAGGACCGACGCCTGCGTATGGCATAGACAAAGGATCATAAACCCGCAGAATAAACAAAAATTACAGAAGCTCCTCTATACAAGATATGTGGTCACAAGGGGTTTACTTTTCTGGAAGCGGGCGTCGAAGCGAACAGATCAAGCAGCTGGTCAGTGTTCATCGTCTTCAGGCTGGCGTTCTCAGCATTGATGACTGCGTTGGCCACCGACACCTTGAACCTTTGAAGACTCATCACCTTCTCTTCCAGGGTACCGCGCATGATGAGACGGTGCACATTCACCACTTTCCTTTGACCCAGACGGTGTGCTCTGTCCATTGCCTGTAAGAGCGGAGTATTGTTCGTTTGTTTCACAGAGGATAACTTGAAAATGGCGGAGGAAATATAATGGTAGCTTTATCGTTGATAAAAGATTCTTTTAGATAATGGATAGATGAAAAGGCGAACCTGAAGATCCTTCATTGGGTTCCAATCATGTTCCATGAAGACCAATGTGTCAGCAGACGTCAAATTCAAGCCAAGCCCACCGACTGCAACAGGAAAGAATCAGATATAGCTTTTCTAGTATATATCTAGGAGTAAATCCCTGATCCATATGGCATTCTCCAAACCTACCGTGAGTTGTTAATAGGAGCACATCAATGGTTGGATCTGAGTTGAATGCCTTCACAATTTCAAATCGCTTCTCTGGTTCAACAGAGCCATCCAGCCGTAAATATGTAATGCTGAAAGAAAATCAAAAGTTTGCTGATTAGATGACTAGAATAGAAAGCACAGGCAGGAAATTGAGAAACATAAGTGTGTATTTTTAGTCAGTTATCAACTAGGCCAAAGACAACCTTGTATTTACAGTTACTCAAAGATAAAACAGCACTGCAGTATTCTACAAAGCACAAATATCCGCGCATAATAAGACAGAAGATAAAATAACATAAAGGAAGATGCTTAAAATAATTTGCATCAGCTGCTATTAATCTCTACTATATAAAAGAATCAGCTGCTGCTGGTAGTGTTGATGGTGGTGAAACTGTGATCCCACCGGATCTTCTAAGGCCGGATAAATATATCTTTTGTGCATATGGATTGGGCTTTTTGTGGATTGATGTATGATTTTTCAACAAATATATAAATCTATATAATTTTCCAGTTTAGAGCTCATGATATATTTTTTCAAATCCGTTGCAACACACTGGCAAGGTGAATTCTACATGAAGCTGATGTACATCACAATATATAAAACTCACCTCCTCATATGGGATTGAAACAGGTCCTTCTCAATAATGTCAAGAAAAGCCTGGAGAAAAGAATGTTTAGTAATACTCCTACGACGAGAATGAAAATATACCAAAAGAAACAGAAAACATAGCATAACAAAACAGACTCGGTACCTTGTGTTGAGCAAAAATCAAAACTCTGTGTTGCCCAACAGCCGCGGAAGCATCAGGGCTTGATATTTCTGACCCTATACCACACTCCTGAAGTATCTCTTGGAGAGCAACAAGTTTAGGAGAGTGGTGCAGCTCATGAAGCTCATCACCAGATCCTATACCTATTTCCTTTAGAAGGTCCACAAGATAATCAGGTGGGCTTTCCCCAGTTACAAGTAAAGGATGGCTACAAAGTTTTAATAGATATTGCAGTGCCTGCATTACAAAAGCATATTCAATTAGAACGCAAACGCGATATCACATAAAAAATGCAGAATGAAGAAAGCTAAAATGTTATTCTAACTGCAGTACCTGAAACACATGACGAGTTGCCTTTGGTTGAGAAGTGGATTGCTCTAATTCATTTTCTTTTACTATAGTGGAAATCTCTTGTTTGGCATTGGAGTTGGAGAATTTGTCATAAAGTTTGAGTTGCAATAGACTGAGATTGCAATATCTATCCTGGATAATCTTTTCAGGAAGATCAGATAAAACCTCATCCTTTGTTCTTCTAAGTAGAAACGGCATGACCTAGTATAGCAAAATGACTTTTACTTGTCAACAAAGGTCACAAGACTCAAAAACCCCCAGTTATTTATAAAGACTTCCAAGTCTACCACAGAAGATAAACCTGTTTATGCAGTGCCTCCATCGCAAGAATGCCAGCTTCAGCATCCTTTGCTGAACATTTTGGATCTTTTGCTGCCAGCAATGGTTTTCCATATGTAGCTTGGAACTGCATAATGAACATTTGATTTTATTTCAGCACAAATACTTCGTATCACAATAGATCAAGGTAATTGTCAAGAGTCAATAGTAAAAATCCATTCCTTCATGAAAGCAGAAACAATCGCATCTTTGGTTGTTTAAAACATTCTATGTCCACTTACATTAATGCAATATACTCCCTCCGTCCCAAAATATAAGGTATTTTGACCGATGAGATGCTCCCCATACAGATTCGTAGTACTAGGATGTATCCCATCCGGTCAAAATCCCTTATATTTTGGGACGGAGGGAGTAGTCACCAATGTCTTTTTCTACAGTTGCATGTGTTCCAGGCTTCCCATCCTACTCCTAGTTCAAACGAATGATTTATCAAGCAGCCTAGCACCTATAACACAACTAAAATATAGACATCATTTGCAAGCATCATATGTAGGAAAGTGTAACGGACCAGATCAGGCAGGTCCATATATCGCCTGTGAGCAAGTCCGCAGTGAATAACAGGTATTGTTCCTGAACTAACTAATAAGCTTGGAAGGTAGTGTAAGAGTAAATCAGGAACATGTTAAAAACTAAACCAAGTTCTTGAACAAAAAAGGCATGGTTCCAAGAAATTCTCAGCTAAGCTTTGAGTTCTGTAAGTAAAGTAAGTAAAGTTGAATTCATAGCACATTTACCTGTTTTTCTGTTCCAAGAAATCCAGGCATAAGAAAGTCAAATAGAGACCAGAGCTCCAAGACATTATTCTGCAATTATAGTGGAATGTGTCAAAGCAATAGTAACACCAATTTTGGTACTGGATCGATGGAATTATCTACAAAGAACATGAACAATAAAATAAAAGGTGCAATGTAAAGAGAACCGCAACGGCTAGATGAAAAGCATACCAACAAGATTCATAAAGTGAAAATTTACCTGAATAGGAGTACCACTGAGGAGAAGACGGTGTTGTGCTTTTAATTGTTTCACAGCAGATGTTATTTTAGATCTTGAGTTCTTTATTATGTGCCCCTCATCCAGAACACAATAGTTCCAAAAGACATTCTCAAGAAAATCAATATCCTTGCGTATGATATCATATGATGTTATGATTACATTGAACTTATCAAACTGAGAACGGAGGATAATCCTATCTTGTGATGAACCGATGTACTGAAGAGGTTTCATGATAGAGCTGTCAATGTACTTCTCTATTTCATATTCCCAGTGTGCTACTAATGTAGAAGGGCAGATGATCAAAGATTTTGGATCTTGCTCATCATTTCGTGCACGTGACTCAGCAATATCAGCTGCTACAATAGCAGACGCCTGGAGTGTTTTGCCAAGACCCATGTCATCACATAAAATTCCATGTAACTTGAAACGTCTAAGGAATGCTAGCCAGTTGATTCCTTCTTGCTGGTACCTGTAATCACCCACGACATTTTGTTAAAAAAACATCAAATAAGAATCATTATAACAAGTATTATTACGTATGCTATCCACTATGGCGCTCAATACACTATCTCAAACTAAGTAGAATAACACCGTCAAGCCACATTCCAATAAAGGAGCCTTTAAGATAGTTACAGACCTTCGCAGTTCAACACTGAGATCAATGCTGAGCTTGTAATCATCAATTTGGGAGTTGTCAAGGAGCTGCTCTAGAAACTGTGCATCTTCTGCACTGCTAGATAAGCGTTCACTCAGTCCATCCGGTAACAAAGAACCTTTTGCTAATGGCAACAAAGGAACCAGAGCAGCAAAACTGTGAGTTACAGTCTGTCTAACAGAACCATCAGGATCACTCATACACCTTAGAAGAGGAACAACAAGGAAAGGAGCATAAGGAACCAAATCTACAGCCAAACCCTGAACAAGGAGGCTCAAAAGCATCCCAGCTCCTTGCCTTGCACAGACAGAAGATGAATCTGACAACATCGGTATGACATTTTCTATCACAATTACCATTACATTAGCAGTCAATGATTTTGCCATTGATGTGATGCACCTTGCAGCAGCTAACCTGACAGCGACATGAGGATGGCGCACACATCCAAGAATACAGGGAAGGAGACTTAGCAGTTGAGGCCTCAAGGGCTCAGCCAAATGAGGTGTAACCGAACGAACAACCTGTGAGGAGGAGCAGAAATGACATTAGAAATATAGCGAGAGATGAAAATGGAACCAAACCAGTTTATACTAAATAGTAGCAAGTACCCAAAGATATATTGATATGACATGATGGTCTAATCCAAGATCATGTAGTAGTTTTATGCCAAAACGCAAGGGAACCAATTGAATTCAAATTAATTTATAAAACAAACCTGGATATTATTTATAAGGGACTGTGGTTCCTTATCCTCACAAGATCTTCCTAACCGCGCAATACTTGGATCTTCTTTCATAAGATCATCTCCAGTCTTGACAGGTTTAAGAAACTCAGTAAGGCAATCCCATAACTTGGGAAGCTTTTCAAATAAGGATGCTCCAAATTTCTCACAAAGATGTTTAAAAGCCAACTCCGATCCACGCCTGCTTATAAAACCTTCCGACTTTGATCTGTCTTCACCACTAGAAGTCATCTGGCCCCTGGATTTGTGATTGCTAAAACGCTTACCAATCGACAGCAAGTTTTGGTCCTCAATAACCTGAATTGAGTTGATAACTGCAGCTTGAGGTGTCTCACTTGCATCAGTGCATGTTAACGTGCAGAGGTTCTTTGTTAGTTTGTCGTTGGGGCCAGGTTTGCGGCCAACACAACTAAAAATGAGCTCAGCAAGTGCATCTGCAGCTTTGTCCTGAAGTATTTCCTCCTGCATGATATGGAACCATTTGATCTTACATCTAAGACAGAATTTTAGAAAGAGCATAAGAATGCTATGTCTTACCTGTTCCCTTTTACAGCAGCCATTAAAGGCAAAATGACTGGGTTCAACTTAATAGGCAGCCCTGACATCCAGACTACAGCAGAGGCCACTAAAGAGGAAACTGTCACATGCAAATTATTCTGCAGAACATCATCAAACAAGGAAACTTATTTTATGATATTGCTAATAGAAGGGATAAAAAGAATACCATAGCTAGACAAATGCAACAAGTAATTTTAACATATTAATATAAATCTGAAGACACCCTAATTAGAAATTTCACATACCTGAACACATTTCAAGTAGCCCGACGTAGACAATAGACCTTGTTTTGCTGACTCTATGTTGTTCAAGACAATTTTATCACTGTCTGAATTAAAATCAGATTCAGATGGTAACAAAAGCTTTGAAGCGAAGTTAATAGCATCATCGACACTCAGCATGTCAGCTTCAAAGTTTAAGTTGCTTGTATAATCTTTAAGAAGAGCACAAGATTCTATTGACTGGAACAAATTATTGGCTTCATTGCGCATCTTCTTGTATGTTCTTGCAAGCTCAGCATATGGAAGCGGAGAATCTTTTGTAGGAAATGAAGGGTCAGAGCAAGCCAGTAAGTCCAACATCCACCCTTTCAGGGAGGATAAGAAAGCTAGCAATGTACCCACCGCAGCAGGATCACTTTTTCTGAGGTCTTTAAACCAAGAAACAATAACCATAGAAGCCACCTGGAGCAATAGAAAATTATGAGTGCAAAACAAGTAGTTGAATTGAACACTTTTATACACTAAAACATAGGTCTTTTCTTACCTGTCTCTGGACTCCTGAGAGAGACATGAGATCGCTTGCTAGTGGACCAAGAACAACTTGCCACGACCCCTCCGGCAACTTAGAGGCAAACAGACCAAGGGCCATTGACGTAAGCACTCGCGTATGAGTAACAGATTTGTCCGAATCAGACCCCACAATTATTTTTGAAACACTCAAGGAAGCTTCAGAATGCTTTTCCTGTGAAGTGTTCTCTCCAGTAGAACCAAAAGATATCATTCTTGTATTTTCATGTTCTAACCTTGCAGATTTGATCTTTGCAGCAGCTCTTGAACGACTTCCTCGTGGAAGTGCAACTGGCAAAAACATTTTTGCAGAATCCAATGCTGTGCCATATGGAGTAGTGGCAAGTTGCACCCAATTACTGAAGTATGAACTTGCAGCAGACACAAGGTTCTCCGTAGGGCACTACAAGCATAGAAATAACTTTGTTTGTTACTATCATCCCGCACCAGACATGATCATTAAATTTCTATGAATTGAGTAAATTCACAACATCCGGAAATCCAGAATATCAGTAACCTGAAGTAAAAGTCTCCAAGCCCTTTCAGAAGATCGAATAATCTCATCATTTGACTCCAAAAGCAGATTCTGGAAGACAACTTGCAGTGCATCACCCAATATAGATGCAAGCCATAGTTTAGCTGAACTCCTGGTGTTCCCAACCTCGAGAAGCCTCTCCTACAAAAAGTTTGAACTTCACAGTTTTTAACTAGGAAAGCATAACAAATGACATTCAGAAGCTTACAGCAGAAACCAATTACATAGTAGGAACAGATGTGGAATATCCAACTCCAGCTTGGCAAAATCCCAAGGATACGTTGGTTTTCCTTGGCAAATAATGTAGAAAACATACACAAGATGGCTCAAAACTGCTATTCCACCGGTAAATTATTGCAGATATTTCTCATCAAATGCCTATGATTCTGTTTCTCATTTATATAAATCATACATGAACTCGAATGGACACCTGATACTGCAGCACAATTAAACTACAGTGGATCTCAAATTCCATGTAATTCTTACCAATGTTCGTACAGCAGAACGCCGGACTGATGTAATACTGTGTCTCATAAAAGGCCATAATCGGGGTGTCAGACTAGCTAAGACATAAGGATTTTCATTAGAACCCATTTTTCTTCACCGGCAACCAGAGTTACACCGTTTAGATCAAATTCGTTGTCTTCACCTATGGCTGTTGTGCCAAGCATCTTTGGAACCATCTCTGGTTGAGAATATATCTCAGCTAACAAATTCATCACACTGAAACAAAAAGGAAATTTGGGCATGAGAAATACACAATATTTATTGTGGCATGAATACAGTCAACTTTCAACGGAATAAAAGAGCAATGAAAAACTATCCAACATTTTAAATTCCTTATCTGGGAACAGGTAACTGGATTCAAAATAAGATCAGAAATCGGAAGTAGATGGACCATCTAATGTATAACATGGGCTCAGTGTTCAACATTATGCAAACATTGTGTTTAGATGAGGAAAGCATGATTGAACTAAATACCTGCTTGTAGAAGGGCTTAGATCATCAAGGTCAAGCAATATATCCCAAAGCAACATCACAATTGAATGCAGCATTTGATCATTTAGTCCAACTAAAGAAGCAGCAGCTGGGATCAGAGCCTCTGCAGCCACAGCCCGGACATCATCATCTGGATCTTCCAGACCAGCTTTACAGGCATGAAGAACATAATTAAGCAAGTCCTTAAGCATTTCCTGGTGGGGAAGTAAACAATATTAGCAATTTTACACATAAATTAGGCGTCAAAAACAAATATTAGTAAACAGAAGAGGGTGTTTCTCTGAACTCCTAAGTTCCTCTAATGTAGAGATATGAAAAGCAAAACTTGAGGTAGCAAGCCAATTACTACTGCCCCTCTGGTCATATCTGCACAAAGACGATTGTATGCCTATAAGGTTATAATTTTATCACTAGAAATCACCTGACGAACAGCAACTAAGTACTTGATTCCAAGGAGGCTCCCATGACGAACTTCCCACTCCTGCCTGCGCTGAAAGAACAAAGAAAAGGAGGGAAATGGTGATGATGATGACAAAGAGAATGTACCATTTTGAAGTTGACAACAGCAAGACAAATAATTACTACAAGACACACCTGCATTTGCAGCAAAATATTCAGTGTATGACACACTAGAGTCGGATGCATATACTTCAGAACTGCACCAAGAGCTTGAGCACAAGTTTCACGAACAGGAGCAACCACTTGATCAGATACATAATCACCAAAGCTACAGGCAGAATAAGGCAAAAAAAAATAAGACTAATAGCCAAGACAACTAAATACACACAGAAGTATATATCTGGGAGTCCAGAGATACATACCGGTCCAATGAAAGTACACAAAGGAAACGAATTGCACAGTCTTGAAGAAATTCCCAATTTTTTATCGCTGAGTAGTTCGCTAGTTTCATCAGTTTTATAAATTTTGAATTTTCAGGGAGATGTGTAGAACTCAGTTTGGGCATGGAGTTGAGTGTTTCGTGAGGCGGTGTACAATATGGATCCACCTTAGAGGGGTTAGCTGAACCATCAACCTGGAAAGCTGATTCAACCTTTGCATGAGCAAGATTTGGTTCACCACTAGATACAGTAGGCTCAGTACTCAGGTTTGCCTCTGTTTTGGAATAATCACCGTTACTTGGCTCCTTATCCAAGTGAATGTCCATAACCTCTGGATTAGACTCCTCTTTCTTTTGTCTTTTCAAAACTGGCTCGAGCTGTTCCGAATCAATGTCTTCATTAAGATCAATACCATGTGCTCTTTTCAGGGAGTCCAAATTGCTTTTATCATCAAGATCAGCCAAAGGCGAGTTCAGATCAGGAAAATATACTCCAGCACAAGCACCTTGATGTGTCAAAATTTCCCTCAAAGCCATAATGGTGCCATGGCGAACTTCCCAAACTATAATACAACAGTCAGTTAAAAGATTGTAAGTGAGATAGAACGGGACAAATTTCAGAGACAAGACAGATAATGAACTTACTAGGGTCAAACATGTCATGAATAAGTTGATCTACAAACTGTTGAAAAGGCCATCTCCCATTCTCACTGTATTCCAGATTGTCCTCATCTGTGATTGCATCAACTGTATCCTGTAAAAAGGTAAATGGGGTGATTAGATCATCACCGATTGAAGACAAAGCGATCCCAACAGAATGCTCCAGTGCAACTGTGTGAATTGCCATACAGGAATGCCAACAATAACAAGTCAACAAACACACACATGCAGATGCATGGAAGAACACACCCATAAATGTACTTAACTTGCATTGTGCCACATATTCAGACATGATAGTTTGTGCTAGCGATTGAGAACAATCAGAAACAAAGTTTTACAACCTCTACCAAGGCTCCCGACAATTCAAGAAAGTGGAATTAATGACCATCTCATAAATAACTCCGGCAAAATAAAAAATAGTATGGGAGGATACTAAAATCCTAGAAAAATATAGTACAACTAAAGGAACATGTGTTGTGTGAACCAACTTGATCAAGAAGAAGAGGCCCCGTTAGACGGTCCAGAACTTTTTGGCACAACGTCATCATCCTCAGGTACAGCCTTCGTATGATCTTTTGCATTGCTTTTTGCTTTACGCTTCAGCATATTGAGCTCCCTGGCGCTTAATCGCCTAGAGCGAAAATTAGAATGTTTGGGATACCTGGGAACCATAGATGCAACCAAGTGCTGAATATTCTGGCCGGTATTAAATGAATAGAAACCATTGTTTTGCATATTTGCACCCCAAAAATTTTTTTGGGCAAGAAGGTCCTCGTCTTTGATAACATCATTGAAATCCATGAACTGCTCGCATACATCCAGACCTGCACTAGAACAGAAACATGAAAAGAATGAGAGAACTCCAAGACAACAAAAAAATTCAAAGATATATCAGAGTACAACAATACTTTACAGAATACAGGTGCAGTCTTCACTATAGAAAGAACCTTGTGGCAGTGGTGCGGTGAGTGCCGTAAAGTGAAAATTTAAAAGTAGCAACAATCAAATGTAAGAGAAAAGTATAACCTAAACGACGCCGGAGATTTTGCTTTTGGCGAGCTAAACGCTCTGCTGGATTTTTGCCGTTGTCATTTGCAATGTCATATTCCTAGTAGCAAGCACAAAAGCAACAATCCCCATTAGCTTTCACATGTTGAATAAAGAAGACCATACACAAATAAGAAATGGAATTGAATTGCCAAGTGTACCCTAAAACAAAAATTAAAAATATCTCTCTTGGTATAGACAAAGATATTTGAGGTTATTTTGTGTGGATCTCCAGAATTTGAGAATATAATTATAGTGAGGAGCTTCAGATTATGTTTCTAGATTTAAACATTATCCACTAAAATTCTTTTCCTCGAGTTAGCAGCAAAGTAAGTAACCTATACATTCCAATATCCAACGCAGTTTTACGTAAAGAAAATCCAATGCAGTGGAAGAGGCTTGATCTATTTTACTTCTATTGTCAAGTACTTTCAATTCACTATGTTCCTAGTAAGAAAAATAGAAAGCACTCAAGAAGTTGACAGTGGCAAAGCAAAATAAACAATAGATAGATGCATGACCCTCTCAGAAAGGAAAATAATGGATTGAATCTGAAAACAACATTGTCCTGAAAAAAAACCCACAGTATTTTAATTGTACTCATTAAATATGGCGAGGCGAAATAATGGTAAGAAGAAAATACACCTGTCCACCTGATGCCAATAAAGGAGATCCAAATTCCAATACCCTGTTTATATCGAAGCTGTAAAAAAAGTTAAACAGAATCAGTTTGTTCATTTCCAATGAGGCAAGAAAAGAACGGGAAAGTTTCAAAGAATTCTCAACAAACCTTCCAAAAGCAAGCTCAGATGTTGCAGTAGTATCAGCACGCCGCAACGTTGACCCAACATCACCAATTCCACCAGACAAACCAGAAGCATGTTTTTCTGCTTCTGCAGATGCGAACAAGTCTTTCACCGATGTGTGTTTGACGTTCTCTGCTATGGCACCAATCGCATGGGCTGCTGCAACCCTTGTGTCCCAATTCTTACTACGTAAATATGGAGAAACCTAAACCAGCACATAAAAGCATAAATATCAGCCAGCCATTGTGCACAGAACATGTCTAAAAAGAAAACCGACTTATTCTCCAGTGGATGAGTATGTTAATATCTTGATATCATAGATAATGAAGGCAGTAATAGTTACTTCTCATAGAACGAACATCCATCAATCAATGCATGCGAGGGCATCACATCTTACAACAGACAGCACACAAAATTGTATATCCCTCAAAGTTTGATATTTAATCTTTCAACCTCCTCATTGCGATCAAGCTAATGAAATAATTGATCATCTATCTACTCACTAGTTGTGTCTTCACGAGGCAATTTTGGTTCTCACTCCTACAGCACTTTGGTCAGGGTATTTTGGCGCCTCTGCTTCATGATCAGTGTTTTAAGGAGTGGTGGAACAGGATCAACGAGGCAACCAAGAGTCCATTGCAACAGGGCCTTAATTCTCTAGTCATTCCTGGTGCTTCAGTGCAACAGGGACTTAATTCTCTAGTCATTCCTGGTACTTGGACGCTTTGGAAGCATCGAAACCGTTGTGTCTCCGATGTCACTGCCAAACTTGGCTAGTGCCATCCTGCTTGCTGAAGAGGAGGGGTGGTTTTGGTGTTTGGCTGAGGCTAGAGGGCTATCCTTCTTAACTGTTCTACAGCCTGGTGTTTAGTTTCAGGTTGAGGTCGTGGTCGCTGTTTTCTTTTCTGTGTGTGGTCCTTGTTAGCATGGACAGGCTTGTAGCCTGAGAGCTGGGGTGTGTGGGTGTTCTGTAATCAGGGTTCTTTACCATTTTCCTTCTTATTATGATGACATGCAGATCTCCTGCGTGGTCGAGAAGAAGAAAATCTAGAACTTCAACACCATTGAAGATTCAGCATAACATAAAACTGCAGGGTTCATTTTGTGCTACCAAACAAGTGAAGCATGAATCGAAGAAACTAAATGTTAGGCATTTCGCACATCACATGTCATAGCTTACACACAACATATTAAGCAAATATTTTCAGGTAGAAGCATCCACAAAACTAGCAGGGCAGGAGGTGGCATTGTTGATATACCTTTTTGAGTAAGACATTTAGCTCCTGGGGATGGGACTTGGTGATTTCTCCAATTTGGCGTGCAGCAGCGAACCTTGTCGCTGCGTGGAACCAGCTAGTTGTGTTAAAGGAAACTTTGCACAGTAGATAGATAAACCAAAGGGGATATCAAATGATATATGTTCGACCACAAAGCATAGACTGTACGTTTTAGCCCAGCTAATTTGCACATTTCATGAGGCAGTTTGCTTAGGTTTTCAGAGAATCGGTACAGAGTATAACCTAACATAGCAAGTGATGATCTGTAAACTACAAGCATAGCGAATCATAGACTTGCAGAAAGGATACTGTCTAGCAATGTGAGCAGGCGGTGAAGCCGGGACGAACTCTGTGCCATAGCTGACGCGGACTGGCAGACCTTTCATCCGAAGAAAGAAAATTAGGAGAGGGTATATTCCACTTCTGGTTGGCGGCAGTAGGCAGGCAAATTAACCCACATGTGAATGCTGTCGCGTAGAGCCGCTCTGCGAAAATGAGAGAAAACAAATTAAGGCATCATCAAATCAGTGGTCTCTGATAGAATCACTCACAGTTACTAGCATATGGTAATCTTATGAAACGAAAAAAATAACAAGAAAAAAAACAGATGGTACGCCGGCAACATGGAAGCGACATGCGCGCATCTGCATGTCTGAAAAGGAAGTGGCTCATGAGATCTCATATCCTCATTCGAAGAGCAAAAACGGCAGGATTGGTTGGTACTCGAGTTTGGAATTGGAGTGGCAAATCTAGGGGAGCACGAAACCCAAAACAGCAGCAACAGAGAGTGCAGAGGAGAAACGGAGCGGAAACCCTCGATTCTAAGACGCGCTCCAATCCAATCCACACATACATGCATACAAAATCTCATCGAGTAGAGAAGGGATCCCAAGAGAAGGGAAGAAATATCCATGGAAGGAAGGATAGGGGAGAGATGTGATGGAGGAGGACGGAGACGAACCTCTCGCGCGCGGTCGACGGCGATTGCTGGAGGGCGGGCGGGCGGCCGCGGCGGCGAGGAGCGGAGGAGGGAAGGGGATCGCGTGGGGAGGAGGAGAGGCCGTAGCCCTCGCGGTCGAGGAGACGGGGAGGGGTGTGTGGTGTGGGGTCGGGGACTCAGCCCAATCCGCACCGCACCGCACGCGCGCTCCTTCGGTCGGGGTCGGGACTTCGGGTCGGTTCGAGCTCGATCCTTTTCTCCTCTTTCTTGGGGTTCAACTCGGTCGATATATATAGACAGAAAATCAACCGGGTCGGTTTCTCTCGATGAGGAGGCTAAGAAACCATTTGTTTCAGCTTAAAATTATTGTTTGTAATCCAAATTATCGAACATAATACTTATAAACTGAATTATATTTTCTCCCACTAATTATCATATTAATAACTATGACTATGTGTTGTAACTGGTGAAATCGAGCCGTAGCGCGAATGGGACGAGGGCTGGGCGCGGAGCTCCGGCGCGACGGGAGAGAGAGGGGCACAAGCGCAGCGCGGGCACAGCGCGGATAGGGACGGGAGGAAGGGGCGCAAGAAGGGAGGGGCACAAGAGGTCTTTTTTCATCCAAATTCTCTCTTCTTTTCAAGACGTGGACTACAAGTTAATTTTATAAACACTCAGGGTTTTCGCAAAATAATCGGACGGACGAAAATTTTGGATGAAAACACTAATTACTTTATAGATAGTTATAGATTCATGTTCGTTTAATAAGTTCATTCGTTATTTGTGCATTACAATAAATGAACATTGATACATGCATCCATACACAAAAGCATTTACAACCAATATGTAATTTTTTTATTTGTTATTGGAAAAAAATAGTGAAGATGATGTATTCATTGAGTTTGTTACTGAAGTAAATGTAGTATGACAAAGTTAATAGTTTTCTTAGTCTTAGAGTAATACAATGAACAATTAGAAACAGAGGAATGGAGAGAGTAATAAGCTAGAGTAGAATAAGTTGTAAGGTGTTTGTTTCTCTATATTATTTGAGACATGGATTATTGGTTTTGAAAGGTTAATGTCTATAATGCACTTAACTATTTTGGATGTCTTGTTCATTCGTTTGCCATGTAAAGCAAATATCACGTGTGGAGAAGGAGGAGAAAACGGCAGCGGCAGCGTGGCTTGGGAATGCGCGGAATGGGGAAGGGAAGGAGACGAATGCATTGTTCTGTAGCCATGTCTAGATCTCGGATGGTAGAGGTGGACAATTTCTTTTCTTTAGCCACCCAATAATTAAAAAACATATTTGTAGAAGATTACCAGATTAATCTAGGTTCTAGATTATAATAATCTATCATAATAATTTATTTGTTTGTTTCATATTACTCCTAATAGTCTAGATTATAAGCTAGCTGAATCAAACAGCACGTAAGCCTCCGAGCCTTATAAACTTAAATTCAATTTTTGAGTAATTTTAAAGTTTAAATTTATTTTTTTGAGTTAATTTTAAATTGTAAACTTTTTTCGAGTTAATTTTATGTTATTTTAACGTGGTTTTTTAATATTATCTTTTAAGTCACTAACGACGACGTATAAAGCAACGACCGATAAAGCAACGACTTTCTTCGCATATCGTTACGACGTATAAAACCAACCGACCGATGAATCGTGAATGAATGAAGCAACGGCTCTCTGCTTGGGTCGATCTGGCTTTGGATGAAACAGAGGAGACGACTGCTCTCTCTGTTTGGGTCGATCTGGCTCTCAAGTCGATGAGGAGACGACAGAGCCGATGAGAGAGTGAGGACGACCAGCGACAACAGAGGAGAGGCCAACAACGATGGGAGAGCGAGGACGACCAGCAACGGAGGGATTTCGACGGTTCGTGGGTTAGCCACTTCAAGTGGGGGAGAAAGCCGTCGCTCACACGCCCACACCGCAGCACGAGGCCACCAGCAAACCCTAGCTTTTGGGGGTCTTGGGGAGGCTGTACAAAGGCATCAGGAATTCAGGATAGCTTGCTTTGCCCGGTTTACACGCTCAGCTCGACTACCCACCCAGATGACCATGCAATGTTCATCTTTGGCATTTCTTCTTCCAAACTGAATGCAAGGATCAAGAATGCGACACATCTGGTGTCGCAATCCCCAGGGCAGAAGGAGCGCACATATACCATAAGCAATTACCTTTAGCCAAAGCAGACACCCCATGGAATATTTATACGGCTTGGGGCAAATTCACAAAATACAGACACTCCACAAAGTTTGATTAAGGCTGTCTCATCAACAAGGATGTTACTACAAAAGGATTCTTGGTAATAAGCTGAATTCCCAATGTCAAATAGATAGCACTTTGTACACGAAGATGCTCTAATAGTACTAATTATAGCTAGGGTAGATACTGGTCTCGCCATTGCTTCATCAAAGGCCTCTTGTCTACAAATGAGGCCTTTCTGCTTATTCCACATCGACTTCCTCATCGTCACCCTCGTACTGGGAAAAGATGAAACAAATTATGAGTTCGTTTTTTCATCAAATGAGCACATGCACAGGAAAAAAGGAGGAACTTTCTTGAGTACAACGCAAAATTAAAATATTTTGGGGATGGTGAAAATTTAATCACCTGCTCGTAAGCATTCTGTACCACTGGTAGTGGCTGTAGGGGAATAGCAGGTGACCTAGTTTTGTCATCAGCATCAATTTCTAGTAATGCGTCTATGGGTTCATGTCTGTCCTCCAGTTCAACAGCTTCGTTGAGATCATCAATAGCATGAGCAGCCATGCCAGTGGAGGGCAAAACATGTTTGACTGGAGAATCTTTGAACTGCAACTTAACAATCAAACAAGATAAATACAAATGCCAACAGAGCAAAGAAGAGCTTTAGGACCTGATGATCAAGGAAGCCTATTTCGATACAAGACCTGACAATGACTGAACTTCCCAAATATCAACTAGGCTTTTTGTTTAGACTAGTCATATGGCCGTGCATTGCAACGGGTCCATACCACGGGAATGGGATGCACGGCTCTTAAGATTGGAGATGGGCTGAGAGTTTTTACCGGTTCGGTCTTTTGGTTTTTCGCTCTCTTGCTACGCACGGGAGGTGGGAGGAGGGGAAGGAAGGAGGATGACTCCTCTTTTATAGTAGAGATATATACAGTGCAATCAAAAACATAGGCTAGCAATATAGTGTGATAATGTTCAAATAAAGCAATGAACTCTGTGTACTAAATATGATTTGTAGCATTCATTATTCATCACAAAATTTAGATAGCACAGGAGAAATTTCGCACCTTTTCTGTGAAAATGTTGGCTCCTAGCTTACTTTTTCATCTTCCCATAATTTTTTCTTCAAATATAAAGACTTGGTTGCCTCAGTCCCCTTGCTTGTTTTATCGAAATCTGTACCATCTGACCTATATTTATCTGACCTAGTCATTGTATCAGAATCTCGCTCTCTTCTCTTCTTCACTGAGACAAGCGATTAGGTTTAAGTTAATTAACACATTACTTCAACAATGTGCAGAAAGAATTATAATCCAATTATAAAAGGAAAAAAAGCATCCTTCAGTGTTACTGTAAGAAAACAACTAAGCACATCGATTTTAATGCTTAATATTAAATAAAGGAACATTTGAACTACTTCATACGATCGACTGCTCACACTCCATAAAAAGGCACATATTTCAGTGCAACAGAAGGGGAAAGTTGGATGGTGCATATCAAGATCCATATTGTACAAAATCACAACCAGTCAATCAGTGTCTCCAAGAAACTGAGCTACATACCAGCTTTCACCTCTTCACTTGTTGAGTATGGGATTGATCTCTTTTAGGTGCTGCAGTATTAGGACTCCTTTCGTTTGGGTCTTCATCAACATTGACACTGGACCCCTCTTCATTAGCACCACGCTTCAAAATATCTGAAGCAAGCAAATCACCGAGCCTCTCAAAACGAGCTTGTGACCTGCATAACTCCAATTGGTCAACAGTTATCGTTTGATAATTAAGGAAAAAGGAGTAATCTGGTGTGTACTTGCATTACAAGGCCAAACATGATAAAAACATAAAGCACCTTCTCACTTCTTCTTGTGCTTTCAAAAACCGAGCATGAGCTTTAATAAACTTCTTCATCTTTGAGGTCATCCTGTATAGGTATAGGAAAACAATATAAAACTATTAGATAATACTGCCAAGATAATGTGCCATTGTTATGTGGAAAGGTTGCTTAAGTACCTATGGCATTCATCTTTCTCCCTTCTAAGCTGTGTCTCAAGATCATTTACTTTGCTAGAGATCTTGCGCACTTCATCAATCTTCTCATCCAAAATGACCTACAAAGATGTAAGTGCATTGACTAGAGTTAAGAGTTTGGAGCTAAGATTCTGCATGATCTAGCATTATAGACATGAATGGAACTAAGTACAAGCAATGGTTAGCGATAAATAGGAATATTGTTAAATTGCTGAAAATTTCTAAGAACTGGACTGTTTACTAAAAATCTAAAAGAGCGACATGGCCAAGTAGGATGTTTTGTAATATCATTCCGTGAAATAATAAAAAAAGGCAGGAGTCTTTTCTAAGGTAGAAATTAGCAAGTAGTGTTCACGGCATGCTAAAAACAATAATGAGAAATCAAATTCTTGCAGCACCATGGAAAATTTGAAATATTAGCACAGCCATAAAATGAAAGCATTTGAAACAAGAGTGCAAAAGCACCAATGTGCCTGCTGAGTGCTGACCCACTCCAAAGCTCAGTTGGAAAATATATCATGACAGGAAGACAAACTAAAGTACAGTAAGGCAATGAAGGTCCAAAGTGGTCACAGGACAGTTATTGCCAAATCAGAAGTGAAAGTTAAGCAAAATAGAGGGTACTCTTGGAGCTATGCATGGAAAGAAGCACTGCCAACCAATTTGTCAAGCGTGACTACTAATAAATGAGTGGAAAATGTGCAATCTCTGTGCCAAACATGAATGGAATGGTGAATACCTCTGAAATTAAAGATGCTAAACAATACCCACATAGTAAGTTCTACATGCAAAAATAATATTTAATAGATGGCACAGTAGTACTGGACCAGTGAAAAGCCACCTACGATTTAACACTTGATGAAATCCATGCATCACCATTTCTCAATTTACACATATAGTGCTCATTCATTGCAACATAACACACAAATAAACCATGAGTTTTGAACATTTCTTTTAAAAAATACAAATATAGTTAGTAACAAATTTAAAATAGAATATATGATTCACAATTTCACATCAATCAATCAGCTTATGCATGTCTTACATGTGCAGATGATTTAATCAGTTACAAAAGATCCTACAATCAACACGCACATTAAGGTAGATCCATCCACAAACGATCTTTTAAAATGGCGAGGGATGGTGGAACCTACCATCACAACTACCAACTCCTTTTTATGAGTAAACAAAGAGTGGCAGCCAAAAAGTAAACATGGTAAAGCAGCATGTACCATATTGTAACAAATATATAGAGAGAAATAAAAACTGACCTCCAGCTGAGTTTTATCGTCATGCAAAGCCTCCATATCCAACCGTATTTGTTTCAGCTGCACAATATTCATAATTATGCAATAAAGAAAGGTGCTTATATCAGCCATGAATTGGATTACATGTTTCTCATACCTGCTTTTCGTGATCCTCTTTCTCATCACCACTTGAGAATTTGTCCTTTTTCTTTTCATCGTTGATATCAGAGAGACTTAAACTCCTAGATGAGTTGGTTTCTCCATCATCAGTCTTCTTTTCATGCCTCCTCTCACTGAAAATAAAGAATATATTGTGGAAAAGTAAATTACCAGTTAAGCATGACTCACATTCAAGGCATCTAGAATAAATCTACTAAACCCACAATTCCAACGGAAATGCCATTAGTCAATATCAAGTTCTACTTTGATTGCAAAATACATCTTATCTTGCATGGCGATGGTTATGACTATGAAAAGAAGACAAATAATATGGTGATAATTAGTAAGTATCACCAGGCTCAATCTGCAGGAAGAATACAAAACCTACCATTCTGAGGAAGATAATCTTAGCATTATAATGGAATAAATATATTGATGATAGTTCACAGCAGCATAAATGATGCGCCTGGCATAAAACTGGATAACTAAAACTGTAGCTTGTATGGATCTTAGCTCCAGCATATCAAATGGTGATTAACAATGATTAAAAATGAAAATTGCAAAACCAATAGTAACATGACGAGGAATATACTAATGAATCAATGATAAAGATAAGCAAAGACACCATAATTTTAACTTTGATCAGGAGATACTTTAACATGCACTCACAGCATATTTAGAATTCAACTTCAAAAGATCATTCTCATATGTTGAAATGCAATATGTACCTCTTCCTGCTAGGAGATCGTGAATAGCTAGAATCTGCATTAAAAGATCACATTTTTATGAGATTATAAATAACATGAACTTAAAGTAATCACAATGTAGAAGTGACCAGATACAGCGGTATACACACTCATGCAAATACACACATGGCAGAGAAAGAAAACATTTATTACCTCTTTCTCGAGAAGTTGGCCTTCTATCATAAAGGGGACGATGACCCCTGGACTCTCTTCCAGGGAATGCCTCCTCCGAGGTGAAAACCTCCTGTCAATCCTGCCTCTGAAATCACCGCCTCTATAATCTCTTCTTCCTAGAAGTCAGGGAGGTGCAAGTTTTATACAAAGGAAGCAACTCATGAAACAAAAAGGAAAAGGTAGAAATATAGAGATAGTAGGACACGCATAAGCCTGTTAAGCTTACCACGACCATTGAGCTACAAGATTATTCAATTAGCAATAAGTAGCAGGGGCTCCAGGATAATGCCATTAGCCACAAAAAAGTAGGGCCAAAAATAACGCACAAGCATATACCAAGATACGACAAGAAACCACTGATTCACCCATTAATATAATACCATTACTCGCAATGTTGATCATCTGAAGTGAAATGGATGAATGCTCCATAAATAACCTCATATAGCAAGTATGATGAAGAAAGGTCTTCCATAATGGCATGGTCCCAATATCCCATACATATACTAGCATTTGCTCAGATATCTTCGATGGAAACTTGTGAAGAATCACAAAATCTTTGAATCACCGGTGATAATAATACTTCCAATGAAACTAGCTGATGCACCATAATCATATAATGTGTGACCCAGTAATTGCAAAGCCAGCTAATGGCATGATTGTATCACATTGAACATATTATTGGCATCATTCAATGGAGGCATCATCCAAGATCCTCACAAGTTCACCTTCTGGTACAGCACAAGCATTATCGTCAAGACAAATCGTCGAAATACCAAGTGAAGAATTTATGAAAAAGGTCATGCTATCCTCTGGCAGCAGTTGAGTCAACATATCTGCGCAGGAGTCTGCTATTTTGAATGATAATTAAATCAAAAGACAACCAGTAAGAATGCCACCTAATTCTGCAACAAGCTTCCACTTGTTAGAATTATTTTCTATCTGCAGCAACCGGTGGTTTCAATTCAAGCACTGGTATAAGAAATACAGTATAAATCACAAACACAATAGAACAAGACAAAAAAAAAAACAGCAAACTATCGCACAAATCATAAAGTAGGTTGTAGCATGACTGGATTCTCTTCTAAGTCCTAACTCCTTCATGGGTATCGGATGTGCTCTTAAAAGACAACATTCCAGCAATTTCCACTTTTTATGACATTCCATTTTTGCCTGGGAAGCCAAACATCGCATTCAGGCTTACCGCCCAGTATGTCACGTTCTTCAGAGGCAGCCGCTCCCGCTTAGTTCCAAACTTCCAGTGCTCACTCTTATAGCAGAATCGCTTGGCTTTCCTTAAAAAACTACTCTTGGTATAGTCCAATAGTGTGGTTTCCCCACTTCCATTTTACATCTAGCCATCTAGCAACGCGTACATCTAATCTAAGCTTATCAACAATCACGACGATAAAAGAAAAATTCTAGGACATCCAACGCTCTCCGCCTCCTGCACTAAACGCCAGAAACCCTAAACCCCGGGGCGGGGATCTTGAAGACAAACAACAAACAGCGGAACAGGGGTCGCGCGATGGGGGCAATCCATACCCGGGTGGTGCGGGAAGGTGCCGCGGGAGGACGGCGGCCGGCGGATGTCGCCGTGGCCGTGGGCGAAGCTGCAGGTGTCGCGGTTGCAGTTGCCCCGCTGCCACAGCGCGCACAGCTTCGTCTTGTACGCCGGCCCGCGGCGAGGAGGGCCCAGCATCTCCGCCGCCGCCGCCGATCGGTGGTGGATCCCGCTGCTTGGGAATTCCGATCTCCCGCGAGGGTTTGGAGTATGGAAGGCGAAGCACGAGTGCGCGTTTTGGGGGAGAGGAGAGGCGGCGGCGTAGGCGTATCGCTAGCCCTAGGCCCCCTATACGGCATAGGTGAGGAGAGGGCTTCGGGCTTGCTCTTGGGTGTCACCGATGCCGTCCAATCGGAAATGGACGGGTAGGATTGTGCATCCTGGAAGATCTTATCCTCTTCAGTAAATTTCACAAGACCTTATGTGGCAAAAATTATCGCTTTGTATAACTTTAGCAGGCTATTTTCATAAAATTGTAACTTAAGCAACGGATTTTATTACATAACTACTATCTTATTTTCTATGTGAGACTAAATATAACAATCGATATGTACCGTCAATTTTTCTACCTCGTCCTCACCCTAGTGCAAACTAAACCTTTTCGCTCTAAGACCCACAATCATCATGGGTGTAGGATTTTCTCCATATACATACATATCACCGATTGGAAGGAGAGGGTGAGAGACAACAACGCGAAGAGGGCTAGAGATGTGGCATAAGCACAACTCCTCAACCCTTGATTTCCCGCGCTCCCTGGACTGCTCGAGCCTAAGTCTCTGGTCTTGGTCGCTTCACAACTCATGAGCACATTGTGTCATGTGTGGTTCCGCCGCCATTGCAAGCACTGCCTCCTACGTGCGGTTTGTGTGGCAATGGAGGATATGACCAGGATTTGAGAGGCGTTGGGATGATTTTATACTAAGGTTTGGTCTTTAGTGCTTATTTGGTCTTAGACAACTATAAAAGTTTGTGGCTATATCTACATGTGTTTATGGGCAATAGTTTTGCCCAATACTAAACCAAAATAGGTGTAAAAATTGGACCATATTTAGTTCTAGTAGAGCGAAAACCTACCCAGTGTCACAAGGCCATTACCATCTCTAGTATGACATGTACCCAACTTATAAGAACATGGATATTTGTTACTATTAAAAATCGCTTAATTTAATAATACATTCTTTAAATGTATTTTTAGAAATTAATTAAGAGCCTAAAAGAGAAACCATAATAAAATCTTGATAAATTTCAATATAAAAGTAGGCTAGATAAAAATTTATTAAATACTTTGCTTGCTAATCTATTTTCTAGATTTTTTTGGAATTTATTTGAGTAAGGAAAAATATTTTTAATAAACAAAACATCATTTCATGAATTTTTTAAATGAAAATGAATTAAAATCTCCTTTCTTGTAGTTGGGCCGAACTCGGCCCAACTCCCTTTCTCTTTCTTGCATGCGCCGTCATCATCGGCCCGTCGCCCGCTCGCCGTGCCCTCTCTCTCGCCGACATGTAGGCCTCATATGTCGGCCTTCGTCTTCAAGCTCACGCCGGCCGCGAGTCCGACTTGATGTTGCTTCCTCACGAAATCTGTCATCGTCATTGCATCCTGGTCAGACAACAACCTTGATTCTCTCCTACCTTTTCCTCAAGAATCTGTGAGCTTATCTCGCGAGCCGACGTGGAATCGAGCTTCTTGGATTAATCCTATCTTGGCAAACCGAACCCTAGGATTTCCATCTCAGTAGCCGCACCGCGCCGGTCTCGGAGCCAGGGACTCGAGCTCCCGTGCCTATAAGAGAAGCCCTAGGCCGCCTGTACTGCGATCCCCAAGCTCACCGCCTTAGCTTCCCTTGCCCGTCGTCCACTGCAAGCCGCCACCGCCTGCAAACCCTAGGTGCCACGACCTTGGCCGCCAACAGCTTCTCTCGGCCAAGCATAGCCGCCACTTTAGCAAATCACCGCCTTCGCCACTGGGGTGGAGCAAGCCATAGCCGAGACCGAAAAATAAGAACCGAACCAGTGCTAAGGACCGAAACCGAAAATCCGAATTAAATTTCGGTCTCAATAGTGCAATAACCGAAATAATCGAATAAACTTCGGTCTTGGGTCTCGGTTACCCGAACTAACCAAAGTGACCGAAGTAAACAAGCCCAACCCAATTGTCTTCACTCTTCATCGCGCAAACAACCCAATTGTCTTAATTGTTGGCACTTGTAAGTTGTATGTTTGTTTGAACTTGTTTAATTATTGCACGCAACCACTTTCATGTTGGAAAAAAAATCATGTTGCTTAGTGAACTAGCTAATTTTCTTGAAATGTGATCTTTTCTGAAAATTTTGGTCCTCACCGAAGACCGAAGTGCTCGGTCCTAACTTTTTAAAGACCGAAATCGGTCCTGACTTTCTGAAGACCAAAGTTTCAAAAAGGCCGAGGAACCGAACCGATCGGTTCGGTCAGACCGAACGCTGACCCCTACTTGCCATCGCCGCCACTAGGATCGCAAGGACAAGGGATACCCCGTCCACCCCTTTGTCGTTGTCGCTCAACACCAGAAAAGTCGTTGTCGTCGATGACCTGAACCGAGTTGCCGCTCAAACTTCGTCGTCGTTGCCGTCCGTCGTCGTCTGCTGTTGCGCCACCCACTGGTGAGTTTCTTGCGCCAAGCCGAACCCGACGATGCCCTCCGCTCGTGTCACTGTGCCATGGATCGCCGACAACCATCGATCGCCGAGCCACTCACCGCCGGTGATGACGTGGGTCGCCACGTCAGCGCCGAGTCAGCCAGTCATCCACGTCAGCGCTTGCATGGCAAGCCGATCTAACCTCGCCCGTCAGATTAGGTTAATAAGATCCTTTAGATCTCAGTCGTCGAATCCGTAGACCGCTTCGGTGCACCCGGTCTACCGTGAACTCGATCCATGCTGACGCAATAATCCTCATTTTCAATTCAAAAATAATTCTTTATTGTGTCATAAATCATAAATAATTTCTATCAATTGTTTAAATCGGATTAAACTTAGAAAATCCATAACTAATTCACCGTAAGTCGGATTTAGGTGGTTCAAGGCTCTAAATTCGTCTAAAATCAAGATCTACCTATTAAAAATATCAACATGTACTGTTCTTGTCTGTTTTTGTACTGTTTTGTTGATTTTGTTCCTTTGCTTTAGCTTCCGTCGTTCCCAAAGAGGCCGTTTCGTTGAGGAGGTTCGGAAGTCTTTGAAGACCTACAAGGTAAGTCACACAGATCCCAAACAATCCCTTTAAGCATGTTGATATTATGTTTAAATTATATATTTGTTTCAAATGTGTATTTATTTTCGAATGTCATCGGGTGGTATGTACCTATTCCTTTGATATGGCCAATTTGCATTGATTACCTCATTCCTTCATACCCTAGGTTATAATTTGACTAGCTTGGACTCTATATAATAGTTTGACTAGATATTAGTATATTTGCTTAGCCATGCTTAGAAACATTAGCACACTACTGAATAACTAATGCTTTAGTGTTACTTAATAAGCATTAATCGTACTAATCACAAGCCAGCGTGGGCAACGGCTTTACCTTCTCTATAACATGATTCATTGCAGGGTACTAGACTGAGAAGTGGCGGAGATAAGCCCATGGGGGTCGCTAGGGAGTCTATACCTTGGTTTTAAAGGGGGTGACTATGATTCGGGAACGATGCATTGCTTTGCATTGTGTTATGCGGAGGGTACTGTCATGGCTCATTTATAAGGTACCGTGGTGGTATTGATGTACATGATAACATGTTGTGGGGTCTGTGTCTTATGGGTAAATTTGTACACCTCTACCAAAGTAAAACTATTTGAATAACCATGCCCGCGGTTATGGATGAGCCTAACAATATTTTTCGTAATTAGTCTCACTTCACTCATTAATAATACTAATGTGATAAATGATGATAATTTCTTTAATTCTTGGTTTGGAGATCGGGTCTATGCAATCGGGCATGGTTCTTTAGAAATGGTTGGGCCTATACAACACAACATGTATGTTGTATAGCGTTGGACTAGTGTTGTTTAATTAAGTAATTAATGTTTTATAAATTTTGAAAAGTTTATTGAATGTTGTTTGTGCAAATAAGCCTATATTATATCATCTTTTTGTTATCTATGCACTTACATATTGTTGTGTGACTTATTGAGTATTTTATGTACTCACCTTGCAATAATAATCATCGGCGAATTTGCTCCATAGTGAAGGTGATGATCGGAGGAGTAGGCTGAGTTTTAGTTAAGTTGCTTGTGGAGTGGAGCCGTCTACACTATTTTCTTTTGTTTTCGCTGTTTAAAATTTTATTGTTTGAGAGGAATTATCTATCTCTGCAATAATTTTACATTTGTTTAATGATTAGATAAAGATTTGTACTCTTTTATCAATGTGTTATTGTGTGTATTGGCTGATTCTGGATGAGAGTTTTACACATATATAATCGTTTGGAATTTTGGATAGAAATTCCGAGCATGACAATATTTGTACGCGTAATGTGCATACAATAGGTGGGCCTAAAATTGTCACACAAATAAAGCTGTATCTGTCTGATAAAATCACACATTATTGTGGTAGCTCTCTAAAATATACGGATAATGTTATAGCAAGGTGATAGTTTGATAAAATAGCTGTGGTTTTCTGAAATTTACTTTATCCTAACTTTTTTTTTCATTTTCAGGGTGCTTGATGGTTTTGGTTTCCATCACACGGTTGAAAATGTTTTGGCTTTCAAAAAACGATAAGAAAAGGTTTGACTTTAAAATAAAAAAAAACTGGAAAACGACACATTGAGGGGAGAGAGGTCGGGGGCAGCATATCAATACTCTTCCCATAGAAAATAGAATATAAGGATAGGCTGAGTTCAGACTTCAGATTAGATACTGAATGTTATAGCATAGCATATATAAAGTTTCAAATCTATGTATGTGATTATGTATGAACAATGCCTCTGCAAATGGGACTTTTTACATGGTCTCGGGCGAAAAAAATAAAATATCTAACATAACGTATCTAAGATTGTATCTATCTGTAAATCATTAGAGTCTGAGTTATCAAAATGATGATCCAAAACTGCATGAAACTGTTGCTCCTGAGGATTTGACTGAGATGATGGGTTATTACAGTTGCCATTGCTTTGAGATTTATTTGCTGCCTTCTTTTGTGAAGCACCAACCTCCTTGCATGCCTTATCTAGCATCACCAGAAAATCTCTTACAATGACGAACAAGCGAAAACCGTCATCTTTCTCGTCATTTCCATGGAAATATCGAATTGTTCTCTTCACTAACATCCTCAATCTCTTGTCTTCTTTCAGGACAAAATTGGTTTCAGTCTCGGCATGTTCTATGAAACTTTCTAATGAGCGGCGGAATCCACTGTTCTCTTCTAGCGATGCCATGTCGGACTTCAGGAATTCTTTGGCTTTCAACAATTCTTGTTGCAGATTTGCTGCACTTGTAGATAAAGCATCAGCATCCAGTGCTGCTACTCTCTTGACATTGTCCAGCTCATTACTAAGCCCTGATACAATCTTAAGGCCAAGGTTGGAGTAGTAATTGCCATCTTCCTGTAGAGATTCACTGGAATTGTCATCCGAAGTACTAGGAAATGGTGGACTTCTTCCACTTGCCATGGCCAGTCTTGCTTCACGAACACCTTCGGATCGAATGATTTCTTGAACAATGAAGTGCAGCAATGTGGTCTTCCCATCAGCTCCCTTAACATCTGATAACTTCAGAAGAGTGTCAAGTTTGAATGCGTTAGCTCCACCACGGAAGGTCCCATCATTCAAACGATTTCCAGTTTTGAGAACAGCTTCTAGTAGTTTCAGAAAAAGGCGATGTTTGAGTTCACCACAAGCAGCCTGGCACAAACAAATTAAACATAAACACTTGGAACATTTTGCATATTTAATACAGAAGTCAACTGCTTTCAGGTGGATTACCTCCAATTGGAGGAATGATTCCCTGAGACTTGAAGCATCTTCTTGCAAAGAGGAAATGAAAAGCAAAACTCTAATCCTCTTGAAAGCAAAAGGAATATCAATTACTGCCTTCATCACTTGTTCTGCTAGGCCTAGCTGCGAGCAGTCCCCATTATAAAGCCTGAGTTTTTGTTCCTCCTCATCAGTCGGTTTCATCCTCAAGATTGTCTCAAGAAGTAATCTAGGAAGCTCATTCCCTTGAGAACATAATGTGACAGAAGGCAATGTCAGAGAAGTCCAATAAGCTAATATTTCAATAATGAATGATCCATACAGAGAAGTGTGTGCATGCTCTATTGAACTAAAGCAGCACGACATCAACTTTTTGTGTAATTACGTAGACCTCAACAGCTACATCTAGTAACAAGAAAACATATGATATAGCAAACCACCAACATACATAATATGAAACATGTTTTCATGGTGACTACCTTACTGCTAAGAAATGAAACGGAGCACAGGTACACAAAGACAGACAAGAAAACTAAAAGAGGATGGCCACAAATACATGCACTTAGAAATGCAGAATACATAGTTTACTTGAACTTGAAGTTGAATCCTTGCAGTCAGCTAAATAGAATGCAGCAAGCACCCTATAAGTCTGTCAGAATTTTTTTAAAAAATGTTCATTTATAAGTGCAATGTTATCTTTGGCTGTGCAAACATATTGTACTCACAGCAATAATGGAAAATGTAGGAGCATTTTTTTGGCAAATGTGTAAGCAGGATGCATGTAAATATATGCAATAATAGTTCTACTACCTTCAATGAGAGCATCATGAATTTCCTCTGTCCTGACATTCATTGCCTTAAAAACAACTGCCAGATTGCACGATTTCTTAACATCAAGAAGAGAAACATGCTGGGGTGAAGGATTTGCATTGAGAATTTCCTTGTCATTGGCATTGTTTTGGTTGCCAGCGCCATAACCAAACAATTCTTCTATCATCTCCTCATTCACACTGCAGAATGCAATTGCCAAATTTTTTTAGATAACATGCCAATTACGAGCCTAAATAAATTAAGAACACATGCCATGGTGAAGTAAAAAACTTACTGAAAAGAACCAAATTTGATGTCATGCCAGGCCATTGACTGATCAGGATTAGCAAGAACTTTGTCCCAATAGAAAGGCCGGAGCTTGGCTCTCGGAGCATTCACTTCAGTTTCAGACGATTCACTGGCCAGCTCGCTTGAAGATGACTCCTCAGAACAACTTGATTCTGTAGGTGACAGCTTAGGAAATCTTGCCATGGTGCCTTTAGGAGGTGCAGGTCGGGAGGAGCACCCTTCTTGATAGGTGGAGGTGGAGGCCGAGGTGGAGGTGGAGGAGGGGGAGGAGGTGGTGGAGGAGGTGGCGGTGGCGGTGGTGGAGGCATCGGTTTAGGAGCCTCATTTGTGGCATTGTTCTCCAGTGTTCCTCCAGTTACTCGTGTAGGCGTTGTGGCATCACTTGAGGTTTTAAAACAACATGGAAAGCACTTGCTCATGCTTACACCAGCATTGGAAGGCCTAACCCCATGATCATCCTTATGAAGCGGGCTGGCAGGAAGACGCGCATCAGGTGACAAACCTGCCATCGAAATGTCATATATGATATACTACCATACCAATAATAATATACCACATGTTGACAGAAGAGATGTATCCTCACCAGGCAAGTTAGCGAACTGCAAGTGAAGAAGAGGATGGTCATCTCGTTGCTCACCAACCGAGACCTTGCTTTTGTTGTATCCACAGCAGTAGAAACATAGAAATGCAGCTAGGAATGAGAGTGCGGCTGTTGGAAGAACAGCGATCAAGACTACTTTCATGTAGTCATGATGCTCCTCTGAAGGTGAAACTGGAGGTGGCACTCCCTGATGGTTGTGTGCAGGTTTACTGGGATAATGTGGGCTGGGAGGTCCCATGTTCAGAGAGTTGGAAGGTGTAAGCGGTGCCTCCGTCACAGAAAGGGGAGAGCGAACTTCACCGCCGGAGGACATTAATGGTGCAAAAGCTGGAGCCATGAAAGGAGCATCTCCGATCAGTTTATCTACCAAATGCCGTCTCGGATAGAAGTTTGAACCCACCAATGATTTCTGGCTCTCAAGATAGTTGCTCAGTGCAACACTGAATATTTGTGGAACACCCAAGCTGAAGTAGTTTGCACGGATACAATCGTAGGTAAAAGAAGATTTCTCAGGTGGAAGAAGTGCCATAAGTTCCATGAATAGCATTGTCTTCAGTTCATCCTCCGTGGAATGACTCGATAACTCATCCAAGGCAAATGATTCCCCAAACCCAAATGTATCCTCGGGGCTAACTATGTCTTGTAAGCAAACTGACCATATTTTGTCTACCTGCATCACAGCAAGGATTATTTGCTAATGCATCAAGCTAATAGTTAAGTTGTGTTCTCATATAAGAACTAAGTAAAATTTACTGCTTACTGCTCATCCTGATTGACTAAAGTGAGCACGACAAAGATCAAGAAACAATCAGTCATAATAAGTTATAACGAAATATACTAAACACAACACGGTAAATAACAAAAAAGGCCTGAATGCCTCATTTTCAAGACGACAAAATGGAAGTCATATTCGAAGTTCTTGGCAGACAACAAGTCCAATCAAGCAAAGTAAACTAGAGCTATGAATCGATTACTTCTATCTAGCATGCAAAGGAGAAGTTTATGGATGCCTTACGAGATCACCACTGAGAACCAACGAAGAGGCAGCTGGTGCAGAAGAAAGATGGCCCCGCCATCCATCCAAGAACTTCCCCAACTTCTCCTCCCCTCCTCTTCCTCCTCCTCTTGACGACTCCACCAATGCAGACGCCGCCACAAGCAGCAACAGAAACACCACCCTCTTCAGAGCCATCTTCCCCCTATTCCCCTCGAAAAAGGGCCATCTTTTTTGCCTTCACAGATCAAGAAATCTTTGCGGCTGTGCAAATGAGATTTGCTCCAAGAAATGGCCGCGGTGAAGGAGGTGTATCTAGAAAGAGCTCAGTGCTATCTTAGCTTCTTCAGGAGTCAAATCCTATTGCTTCGTTTACCACTATTCAGAAATCAGAAAGGCAATAAAGAATCAAAGTCGTAGATACTCTTGCTTTGAAAGTCACACGAGTTAGGCCACGCTGATGGCTCCAGGAGTCGGCACATCTTGAAAAGAAGAGGAGGAGGTGGTGACTGAAGCAAGGGCACCTGCGTCAGCCTATTGCAGATGCATTTTTTTTTATGCTGAGGTCTCCCTCTATCTCTGCCCATTATTATTATTTTAAATCTTTAGCAGGATCGGATTTAGATTTCAATGCGATTATTAATAATTTCCATTCGCGTTGCCATGATTCATAATTTCTTTCCCTTGTTTCTTGATCTTGCCAAATGCGTAGGAAACAAAAAGATTCAGCAAAATTCCAAGTCGACGCAAACCAGTGCCGCCACGCAGCAGCAGCAGCAGTGGTGGCTTGGAGGAGGAGAAAGCAAACAAAAAGGCGTGGTCTTTACGTGTTCGGCGATGGCGCACTCGGCGGAGGAGAAAAGAAAAAGAAGGCGTAGAAATCGAGGCCGTGCTTCCGCGCCCAACTTCACTGCAGTCTGCACCCGCCACCGGGCCTCCCGTCGTTCTCGCGGCGGCCGGCGACGAACGACCTCCGCGGCCGCCGGCGACCTCGAGACACACACGCCGTGGGCCACAGCCCACAGGAGGAGAAAGCGGAAAGCCCACGATGCCGGTGGGGCCCACGGGTGCTATGGCCCACCAACCAGGCCCGTGACGGAGGTGGGGTCCACCGGGCAGCGTGACGTGAGCTGTGCCGTGCGAACGTGGACTGTGCTGTGCCTGTGTGCTCTACTGCTCTGGAGGCATCCGGGCATGTGGCCGCGACGCGGAGATGCCACTCCTCTGCTAACCAAAAACAAAAAAATATTAAAAATTAATTAGAAAACTAATAGAGCTTTGCTTGCAAGAGGTCAAAGCCAGTGCGCGGCGCGGGCTTCGATTGGAGCAGAGTTCACCTGATTGATGGTATCGGGGATCCGCCTCTCCTCCGCGGCCAGTTCATCTCGATCAGGTTGGTGGTAGCCTTGGCGATTGCTTGCTTGTTTTCATGAGCCCGCAAAGAGATCTGCTGCTGCTCCCTGCAGTTTCTTTCTTGGTTAGGTTATTCGTGGCTGTGATCTCTGCGGCTATGGCCTAATAGGGGTAAATTGCTTGTTAGTATGATCGGTTTATGACTGGATTTGTAGCTCTGTTTCGCGTGGTGAGGTAGGGTTTGGGGAGCTGGGTGTTAGCCCTAGAATGACGTGTTCTTGCTCTGGTACCGGGGATTGATGAATGAATGGATTCTGCAGGTTTTTCTTTGTTATTTCCTTTATCGGAGTAGCCTGGATTCCTAGAACATCAGATCAATAGTGTGATCAACCTTCTTGGGAGGAATTGCTGCTTAGTTCCATAGTCATTTTCATTTTAGAGTACATCTTGTTTGGTGTGATTTTAGATTTCTTACCCAGAATGCTTGGTGGGTATTCAAAATCATAGTGAAATGGGGAATCCTGAATTTTTTTACTAAATTCGTAATGCTATCCTAAATTTGGGAATGTGAATGCGCATTTACAGTGAATTTTTGTTTTCAATTTGAGTTACCTTTGGATGATTGGATCTACATTTGCGTTATATGTTTTCCCTGATTTGGTTTGTTCGTTTTCCGTTTTGTTTTCAACAGGTAACACTAGAAGATATTTGTCCTAGAAAAAGCTGAATTATGTTCTAGTGCACCGGAAAGCTTTGCTCTAACTGTCCGGTTGAGTTCAAATAAGAGTCCTGCTTGCTATTATAATGATTTTTCTGTACTCTGGTCTCTGAAGCACTGAAATGGAGGCATTATATCTTTGATGGACACAACGTTGTTGGCGATTGTGTTCATTTAGTCATTTCTGAACCCTCCCTTGTCCCTTCGAAATATATTGTTCTATAAGTAGTTCCTAGAGGATTTTCTTTATATAGATTGCTACGATGGATGAGAGGAGGACAATTTTGATGGACCGTTATGAAATAGGTAGACAGTTAGGGCAGGGGAATTTTGCCAAGGTATATTATGCTAGAAATCTCATGAGCGGACAGGCCGTTGCAATAAAGATGATTGATAAGGAGAAGGTCACAAGGGTTGGGCTAATGGTGCAGATAAAGAGGGAGATTTCAATAATGAGATTAGTAAGGCATCCGAACATTCTTCAGCTTTTTGAGGTGATGGCAAGCAAGAGCAAGATTTACTTCGTTTTGGAGTACGCGAAAGGTGGTGAACTTTTTAAGAAAATATCAAAGGGAAAGTTCAGTGAAGATGTTGCGAGGCGGTACTTCCACCAGTTGATCAGTGGTATAGACTACTGCCATAGCCGAGGTGTTTATCATCGTGATTTGAAGCCAGAAAACCTACTCCTAGATGAGAATGAGAGCCTAAAAGTCTCGGATTTTGGTTTAAGTGCCCTTTCTGAGTCCAAGAGACATGACGGCCTCCTTCATACCACCTGTGGAACTCCAGCTTATGTTGCTCCTGAAGTTCTTAGTAGGAGAGGCTACGATGGTGCAAAGGCTGACATATGGTCTTGTGGAGTAATTCTGTTTGTGCTTGTGGCTGGCTACCTTCCTTTCCATGACACAAATCTTATAGAGATGTATAGGAAGATTGCCAAAGCTGAATACAAATGCCCTCGTTCCTTTTCTGTCGAGTTGAAGGATCTGCTATATAAGATACTTGATCCAGATCCAAGCACTAGAATTTCTATCTCGAAGATAAAGAGAAGTGCTTGGTACAGAAAATCCATTGATGTAAATGCACTGAAAAGCAAACATGAAACAGGAGACAAGGTGTATAAGGGTGAAGCCACAACCTCTGACACAACAGAATGCAATATTTCTGAGGGAAATCGAGCGTCATCAAGAGACAAAGTGTATACCAATGATGAAGCCACAACCTCTGACTCACCAGAATGCAGTAATTCCAAGGGAAAGCAAGCTTCTTTAAGCCTCCCGAACTTGAACGCATTTGACATCATTTCTCTGTCTACGGGGTTTGACTTATCCAATTTGTTTGAAGAAAGATATGGCCAGAGGGAAGAGAGATTTACCACTAGGCAACCGGCGGAAACTATATTTGCTAAGCTAAATGAACTGGCCAGACGCTTCAAGCTCAAAATTAAGAAGAAAGATAATGGTGTTCTGAGATTGGTAGCGCCAAAGGAAGGAATAAAAGGATTCCTTGAGCTTGATGCAGAGGTTTTTGAGCTTGCTCCATCTTTCCATTTAGTTGAATTTAAAAAGTCCAATGGGGACACTATAGAATACCAAAAGCTCATGAAGGAAGATATAAGGCCTGCACTTAAGGATATAGTTTGGGCATGGCAAGGTGGTCGGCACCAGCAACCTGAGTAATCTATGCAAGGAGAGCCGCAGCCATCACCTTTGCCATCACAGCAACCACAGGACTAATTAATCGGCTACATTGCCCACAAAAGCTTGGACAGGCTGCAAACACAGTTGCCGCCTGTAAAACATGTGACCAGTTGCAAATACCGCGACCAAGTTTACAATGCAGCTTCTTCAGCTGCAGAGCTTGTTCCAACAGTGGCCAGAATCGCAACCTGTTCACATACATTGAATTGTTATTCAGGTTAACCCTGTTCTTGTTTCTCCATCTCGTTCCATTTGTCTTTTTTTGGTTCCCTAGCTTCTTTACATTTCAGTATTTCTTCTGATATTTGTATATTCCATTTCTACCAAGGATACAATGTATATATGAGTCAATTTTGGAACATGTGTACAACTGTGTACTACAGGAGTTTGTTTCAGTGTAATCAACGATGTTGGCCAGTCCAAATGTAAATTTTGGCATGCAGCCGTTACCATATTTGTAGATTGTTAATGGCGAAGGCTTAGGAAGTAGATAAATTGTTGTAATGTCTTTAACCTTTTGTCATCAAGACCTCTTCACATACAAAAAAAATATCTGGGCAAATTCTGGGTACCAAATCTGACTAGTTGATGACCTATCTTAATAGGAAATATGATTCAGCACATAGTTTAATCGTTCATGTTTCAATTCTTTATTATGAATATTTATCATTAATGCATGACTTAGAATCTCAGTGTCATGTCCATGTATGCCCAAAAATGCAGTGAAACAGGATCATCTTCTGGTGCATCAAAAGGTAATGGCTTGCTATGCCATATGTGAGATGTTCAAACGATGCACCACTCCCGGGCCATCTCCGTGTCTTTCAACTAGCAGTTATTTTTCCCCTTAATTCATCCAATTCTGATTCCAGGAATGTTTGTAAATGCTTGAAAAATTCACAAATTACAGTGGGCACGATTTATGTTCTGATCACAGTATACAAATGATCTGGGGCTTTAGAAGTGTTGTTCCTTTCAGATGCCTGGTTTAGAATATGCCTGTTTTTATTTGTCCAAAGGAAATATGTGTAATTCTCAACAAATGTTTGCTTTTGTTTCCTTTTCCTTTTGGCAACAGTCAGTTGTCTGCAGACTTTATCATTATCATTGCTGTGAACTGGACCAGAACTGATGAATTACACTGCAAATTCGCAGTTCTAACATCTGTAGAGCTAACTTTCCTTTCAAAAAAAAGATGTCTTTTGGAGCTAACTAATACTACTCCATTATTCTGTACTACCGTATTCATGGTTTCACATGTGTACTGTCAGATTCTGGGATTTGCAAATTGCAATGCAGTACAGTTTGTACTGCTCTGTAGTCTGTACTTGCTGCTGTGTCCCAACTTCAGGACGGTCACGGTCACGTTGTACTGCCTGCCTAACTTCATCGTTGTATTGGTCAAATCATCTCCAGAGAGCTCTTAAGTTTCTGAGAGAAGCGTATGTATGATTCTTTTGTCCTGAAAAATGTTACTCCTAAGAAAATCCCATTTTTCTGTCATTTCTTTTGGCTGAATAAAGTTTTGCAAACGTTCTTCTAAATTCTCATCATCTGAATTTCCACCAGCCACTTCTCCAATTCTAAGGCCAAGTTCTTCTAAATTAGTCACCCCTTATTTTCCGTTAACACTTTTTATGATGTGTTTTGTGTATTAAAAATCTAATAAATTTATTTATCAATTTTTTATATATTAATATTTAATTAAACATGTGCTAATCATGTTTCTCCTTTTATGTGGCTAATTAGCCGTGAAATTTAGCTGGAAAGAATGTAGCCTAAATCTACACAAAACAGGCCCCAAGTCTGAGATATCATCAGCGGAGAATATCTCACCAACAGCTTCTACGAATCTAAATCTTCATAAAACAGGCCCTAAAATCTGAAATCTCAAGTAGTCTGAATTCGTAGTGCAAGAAACACTGATGTGTTAGTAGAGTTAGTAGTACTACCGGATCGATCAGGACGTTACAAAGTACAACACATAAATTTAGTACAATCCGAGGATGCTGCTGCATCGCATGGTAGTACAAGCAACACCCTTAGGCATTATGCAGATGCAGTACTACAAAAGGAGGAGGTGATCTGTCCGAAAAGCAACTCACACACACACACACATGCAGATGCAGCTGCACAAGCATGGAAGCTGCCACACTACACGATTAGAGCTATGGATTAGCAGAGATTCAGGGTCAAAATAAAAAGGTGAGATCTTTGGGAGATGAAGAGAAGGAAAGGCATTATTGAGTGCAGCGTTGATGAACCTGCCGGCCGATGCTATGTTTACCTGAAATTTGGCTCAAAGGTTCACCAGCACTGCACCCAATCACGCCTTCGCTCTCTGGGGAGGAAATTAGTTTGTGCTGGTTCATCAGGTATCAGTTTTCAATTCTCATTATAGATTTGACAAAGTTCACCTGAGAGCCAGGGGATTGATGCAAGGTCAGGACTCAGGATGCATTTGATAAGTTTGCAGGATGGATTACTTGTTCATTCTGATTTCTGAATGTAACCCGGAGGTGGTGGAAGCTAGCTCTCACATGTAGATCCGTTCTTGTGTCAGGTCATCACTAATCACATCTTTTCTTGTTCTTCAGATACTGTCATCTCGATTCGGTAATTAAGCAGGACAAAGACTGAAATTCAGACGCTACTTGATTAGTACTAGAACCTACTAGCTAGATCACCCGTATGCATCAAGGATGAATTGAACATACATGTAAGCGGCAGAACATTTTCACAAACGGATCGAATCTGCACGAACTGAACATGTAGTAGCCTGTAGAATCGCAGAGACGGAACATGTAAGACGACGAGTGGCATGTTCTTCAGGCGGAACACGTACAGCGGATGAGTATAAATCAGTTCGGGCCCCAGCAGACGAGATGGTGGGCCTTGCGCAGCCTGACGTCGGCCTCCGCCGGCGGCGGCGCGACGGCGGTGTTGGAGAGGGGGGCGCACGGCCTGGGCGCTGCGGCGGCGTGGAGGTAGAGGGAACGCAGGTCGTAGTCCCAGTGGCAGAGGCCCGCCTGGTCCTTGAGCGCCTCGACGGCGCCCATGCTCGCCGCCACCACCAGCGACGGCGCCTTCGCACCACAGCTCCCCATCTCGAACCGTCGGTTTTTGACGGTTCACTCTGTTTCCAAGGAAGCAGGGCGGTGCGACCGTGCGAACCTACGAGGACACATACTGCCCTTTCGTCTCAAAATACACTAAACATATGTGATTTGACACATGCTAAGAGCTTACTAAGAACATCCCAGCAGCTATGCTATCCCATCCTCCGTCAAGAAAATAGTGCACACCAAAAGGAAATCTCGCTACAGCAGATACGCTATGGCTGCCTTCAAATTTAGGGCGTCTACCATCTGCCAGAGAGAAACGTTAAATTTGACATTCCTCTCTCCTCACGCATATTGCAGTTGTTTGCTCTGGATCGAACTCACGTCACAATCAGGATTGCACCCTCCCCCATATTTAGGAGTAGAGGTGGGGGAAATGGGAATGGAGGTAGAGAGGTTGTACCATCAGGATCTGGCAGAGCTTGTTGGAGTAGACGCGGTGCCGCTGCATCTCCCCCTCCACACCTTCGACCGCCGCATCTCCCTCTCTGCTCACGCCTTCTGTCGTCTCTCCCGCCACATCTATCTCTTCGCCCATGCCTTTCGCCGTCGTTCCTGCCGCACCTCTGCCTCAGCCCGCGCCCTTGCATCGCCGCCTCGCCCGCGCCTCTCACCCAAGCCCACGTTGGCCCTACACTCCCAAGCTCATGCCACCCATGCGCCGTCCTTGGTCGAGCTGCGCCCGCATCAGCGTTGCATCGCCCCTCACGCCCGCCTCAGCCATGCGGTACCTGCAACCGAGCTACGTGCACTTCGTCCTCCCTATCCTCTCAGTTGTGTAGTGCTAGTAGAAAAGACTAGAGAGGAAGAGAAATCAGGAGAAGAGAGATGAGAGAGGAAGAGATGTGAGAATACAGTATAATTGGTAGTTAGAAGATATCATTAAAATATAGAAGTGTAGATATGGAGAATATAATATAGATGACCTGTTGGAGTGTTGGAGTGTAAAAGGATATGAAGTGAGATTTTTTTTGATGGCCATCCATATAGGGATATGGAGGATCAAATTTGGATGAGCTGCTGGAATGTTCTAAAGGCATGTTTGGAAGCTTAAAATTCTGAAAAGCAGTAGGTTAGTAGCCAATTTTTACAAATTTGAAAAAAATAGGTTTTCCATCTTTTGATTTTTAGTTTATTTTCTAGATTATGCAACTATAGCTTAATCTAGATGAAAAGCAGATTTTACTTCTGGAAGAAGTTGCGGCTGACAAAAGCTCCCAAAATAGACCAATCTATTTAGATTAGTAATATTAGATATATCATATTCATATTGTGTTTAGATTTGCAGCACTAACATTTTTCACATGGTATACTACTTTTATTTTGAGAATGGAGAAGTACGTGGCAAAGGCCAACTTTGATTTTTTTCAATAGACGAGTAGAGTGCTTCCAAAAAAGAGTTCAGGGAGTATCAGTGTATGGTGTGAATGTAGATTATATGGTATCTTATGTTTTCAATTTGTTTTTACCACAGTTATGTGAGGTTAAAAATGGCAATTTCAATGTACATACATTTTGATTTTTTAGGATACTTGGTGATTGAGATTTTGTAGGATATATTAGTATTTTTTAAAAAAATATATACTTAACAATATTGTTTAGGCTATAGCTCCACATGACCACAGCATGACTGGACGATATACTACTATCGTAGCCCATACAAAATGTCCCATGTGACTTTTAACCTACTACAACAGAATCGATTTTTTTACGAGCCACTCTCTATATTACAGCAAACCATAAGTACCTTGTATACAAAATTCGTTTCTCAAAAACAGTTCAAGGATTGCAAGCAAAATCAATTTTTACGTAAGGACCTCATAAGACGCCCACATGCGAAAATACCATATCTCTTTTCACTATTTTTTTCTCCTCGCCTCTCTCTCCCACTTAACTCCCTCTCTTCTATCCACCCCTTTTTTCTACCCACTCTCTCACTCCCTATCCCACTCTTCTCTCGTCTCCTCGCACTCCCTATCCCCACTCCCGTGATGGCGGTCTTGGGTGGCATCGGTCTCAGGTGTTTGCGGGATCGAGCGGCGTCGACGGCATCGATGAGGACGACGACCTCGTGCAAGTGGGATCTGCCATCGCGGGGCCTAGGACACGTCGAATCTGCCACCATGGGGCCTAGGACGTGTTGGATCCGTTGCCGCCGGCCTCAAGCGCGTCGGATCTTAGCCCTCCCTCACCCTACCCTTAATGCACGAATCGGCGACTTCAAGCAGCGATGACGATGATGGCGTCGTGGCGGCCTCAAGTGACGACGACGGTGATAGATCCCGATGCAACGACGGTGGTGGCTTCGGCACGACGACGACGACAGTGGATTAGGGTTTCTAGATTTCGGATCTAGGGTTTCTATACTTTTTGTTTTTGGAATTTTTATTTTTTTTGGCAAAATTATTTTTGCAGGAGGACGGCTTAAGCGTTCGTCTATGAAAATTTTATTTTTATGCCAACAACATGCAAAAATATTGATTTTCATAGACACCTTGGTCGCCCAGTCGCCTGCAAAAATTTGTTTTGACCGTATGCAAAAACTATTTTTATAGTAGTGCTAAAGACTCTCCTTAGTGCACAAGTCCAATGGCTGCGTTCAGGACAGCGATTCAATTTCAGTCAACACGTGAAACAAGACAAGTCATTAGCATATCATTCACTATTAATTATTACATACTTGAATTGGTTTTATTTGTTCTATTTTTTTTTATAGAAGCTAGTATTTCAGACATTCACACCCTTCTATTATCTGCCCCTAGTCTAAATCAGTTAAGAAATTGTGGAATAGAATATGATATGTCAATTATTCGTCCGAACCTCATCTATTTTCACACCCTAATTATGTTTTTGGCAAAGTTCCTTTTTTATTTTTAATTTTGAAGTCGATAATTCATATACTTTTAACATGCTACTTATTACTCCAAAATATATAGGTGATCATAGCGTCATTTCCTAACAAAAATTTAACCATGCCATATATATTGCAGTATGTGGTTGTGTACTCCGTTCAAGCTCCGTCGTTGGCCGCTAGCCATGTTATAGGTTGAAATATAAGATTAATTTTGTTTTGAAAAATAAAAGACCTAAGATTAATTAACTCAAATTAGCTGTTGTTTCACAGGCCAATTTGTTGTCTTTCAACCTTATCATCCCGAGCCATGCAACCAATTTGTGGAAGGGATAGTTTGTAGTTGAACGGTCCAAATCGTATTTATAGCTATGTAGTAGACGACATTGTGTAGATCTGAAACCTCAACATTCTAAATCACTAATATAAATATATACAAATATATACAGAACACTTAAAACAAATGCAGTTATGTTTTAGATAGATTTTACTAAACCATCAAGGAAAATTCAAAAACTAGAAAAAAACTTTGTGTGTTGCAACAGAAAAAATATGTTGCAATGAGAAAAGACGATTATAATAGTATATATTAAATCATTCATATGGATGACTATAGGAAATATATTGATACCATAATTTTTAAATTGTGTTGTATAGAGCACTAAGTTTTTAACCTATAATAAGTTTTTTCCTAACCTAGTCATGTAATATTCTTTTCTTTTATTAGTTAATTTATTCTGGATTTTTTGTGGATTTTTTTGTGAGTTAACAAATTTTGTTTGGACTTCATCTTAAAATTCACAAAGCCTATGAAGTGTACTCCGGGCCTACCTTCATGAATTTCAATATCTTTGCTAAGTTTTAGCCTTTAGTAAGAAAATACTTTAGGTCGACAAAAAATACTCACCAAATAATCAAATAATCAGCAAAACTATAAACGTATATCTCTTTCCAATCAAAACGCAGTTGCCCATAACGTTTGAGATTTTGTTTTCCCCTTGGACTCATTCTGATCTTTGGAATATTTGTAAATGCTTGAAACATTCTGATTACAATGAGCATGATTTTAGTTTTGATCATAGTATGTACGAATAATCCGAAGCTTTAGAACTATTGTTCAGAAGCCTACTTTAGCATACGCCTGTTTTTTATTTGTTGAAAGGAAATACGAGTAAATCCTCAACAAAATACAAGCTCATCATTCACCAATTCTGTAGCTTCCTTTTCCTGTTGTCAATGGCCAGATGTTTGCACATTTAAATTTGGAGTTGTAGATTTATCATTTCTGTGTACTGGACCCAGTACTGAGGTATACTGCAAATTCACGAACTTTTCTTCTTCTCTTATAAAAAAAAATCGTACTTTTCTTTTATACACGTAAGTACTTATGTACGGGATTAGGAAGGTGGGATTATCAGAGTTTGGCAGTTCGTACATACCTAGTCTTCTTCTTCTCCTCCTCCTTTTTATTTTCTTTTTAAATAAACATACTTCTCTTTTACACACATACTTGCTTATGTACGGGATTACAAAGGTTGGTTTAGCCGGTTGTTTCCTAGATTTAAAATCTAATGGTATAAAATTATGAATCGCGTGGAAAACGCCTTTGGTTCCCGTAGTCACGTGTCTGTCGCGATCATTATTTGACAACGGACAAAAGACTGAAGAAAGCGCGATGCGATCGAGGGAGAATAATGGACGAAGCGACCGCGAATGCGGATGATGATTGGAGAACATGTTCAAATTTTAAAAATACGGTTCATATGCTTCTCGATTCGATTCGACGACCAAGATAGAACTCGCACGCGCAAGGGAAAAGAATCACAGGCGCGAAGGCCGATGTTGTTCTCGCTGGACACGGAGTGACTATTTGAGATTAGCTAAGCACGTTTTTCAAAAATTATCGTTACAGACCGTTACAACGGGTGAAGTTAGGGTGCGATATACATGAGAACGAGAGGAAGAGATGGAGGCGTGGCGTTGAAGCTCCAAGCAGCGACGAAAGGGAGGGGCGCAGGCACGGAACGGAATGCGACGATGATGGGGATGCGAGAGAGGGACGGAAGATTTTTTCCATCCAAACCTCTCTCTCTTTCTTTTTAAGATTGGAACTATGAGTTAATTTAAAAAACTCAAAAGTTTTACGTAAAATAAAATAAGCGACGAACAAAATTTCGATGAAAGACTACTTAAATAGCTATAGATATAAAAGTTACTTAAAAATCTAATAAATTTATTTATTAATTTTTATATATTAATACTTAATTAATTACATCAATTAATTATATGTTAATTATATTTTTTGTTTTATGTATGATTAATTAGTCGTGCTAATCAGTTGAAAAAAAATGCATCGCGCGGGATACGCAGGGATAATGATGAACAAAAACAGACCGTGACGATCGAAAAAAATACGTATCCTTTTAGTAGGTATTTTCTTCGTCTCACGAAACGAGTCCTAAAATCTTATATATTTTTTCGTCTCAAAAACGAGTCCTAAAATCTAAAATCTTTAAGGCAGAGTTAGAACAAGTAGCAAAAAACTAAATTACCTCCGGTTAATGTACACCCAATCATTAGCTACAAATAAAATAGCACAAGTTGGATTAGCACCAGTACATTTCTCCTGAAAACATGCACGCATTAAGTGCTCAATATACAACTGCAATGCAGTTATTAAGACCAGTCTCAATATAAAATTTTATCTTTTTTAATTTCTAAAGATTTTTTTCCCAATACAATAGTTTTATCATACAGTTTCATATGTTATTTTAGTTTTTTTATTCTATCGGTCCCACAGTTTCAAATGAAACGAAACAGCTTTATAAAACTAAGGAAGACTCTCAGCGTGGGTTTCATCCGGTTTTCAACGTTTTGGAAACAGTGCTATATAGTTTCATCCCCATAAAACCTTCCCCTTCTCTCTCCTCCTCATTTCATGTAAAAACAATAAATATATTGATGTGACACCTTATTTAATGTGCATGAAACCCTCCATAAAACCCCATTGACTGGCCTAAGGCGTCAAATAATTTGAATCAAACAGGTGGAGTTAAGCGCCACTTCATTGGTGGGAAGCATTACAAATCTGAGCACATTCCAGTACAACAAAACCTATAAAATATAGGATCGAATGCCCAATGAAAAGCCAACCAGAGGGGGTGAATGGTTGATTACCCCAAAAAACAAAGAACTATCAAGAAAATTGATCTTTATTGAAACTCTCTGTGTTTACAAAGTGCGAACAAAGCACTCCTCACAAAATCTCAATCTAAACTTGAAACCCTAACTTGAGAAACTCTAAAACTTGAACTCAAAAGCGATAAAAACGATACCGAGAGGCCACGCCTCCCCTCACTATTTATACACAAAATCCGCAGCCAAGAGCCACGAATCCTACTCATACAAGAAGCCCTAATCCACTAGGAAACCTTCTCGTACAAGAAACAAACTATACATAAACCAACCGTAACAATCCCGGTTTTCCTAAAACCAAAATTCCGCTTTCCATACGCAACAATATCTCCATTGTATGCCATATGGAAACTTTCCAATCATGTGCACTAATCTCTACCCTTCAGCATCCCGCATGATCCCCTCTCGAACGTCACCTTATCTCCAAGTTGACTCCGACTCGATCACCGGCAACACTTTCCCGAGGCGTAAAGAATACCTACACACAATTAAATAAATAATACCATATCCAAGCACAAGCTATCCAAGCTTGACTCATTGTTAGCATAAACAACCAGACACGTGCATAGGAACACGAAACTTCCATGTATGTATAAGGAAACAAACCGAAACCAAAACCGAAACGAAATCGGCAACCAGTCGGACTGGCTCAGACGGTCTGACCGCAGGCAACTGCCCGGTCTGATCGCCGAAATACCTCCGGCCGACCGACAGGATACACCCTGGCCGATCAAGCTATGGCGCTCGATCGAACACTGTTCATCGTCCGAAAATTCAACTCTTTCAAAATCAAAACACTCAAATCAATAAATCCCAAATAACCAATTGTTCATCATTAAATAACGAATCAAACACACTTTGATTTTAGAATCTTCCCTTGATGAACACATTGGCGAACAAAAAAGAGTTGTTTTGGTGTTTGAAAAGTTAAAAACAAAAATGATAAAAAGCATTTGAGAGCTAAAAAATCAAAGAAAATTTCTCCCCCTTTTTAAAAGAAAAAGAAAGAAAATCCTTTGACCCAAAAAAAACATGCACTTTGTATGCAAATGTTCTATGCAAATGTTCTCACATGCAAATGTTTTCTCCCAAACAACATTATGTTCTTCCCCTTTTGACAATGAATTCATCAAGCATAGGAATTATGTTTATTTGATTGTCAAGAGCTTAGCACCATACATAAGGCAAGTCAAGTCATGTATTGCAATAATAAAAAGATACATTTATCAATTAGATAGGAAGTATGTATTTAAAGTAAAACCATGAATCAAATATTTTATAATTAAGAGCAATAACACAATAAGAATTCATGAATTTCAATGATTTATAATGCAACATTTTTATAAGCACATAGGTTGAAAGATAAACCCAAATATATATACCTATTGCAATCTTTATTCTTTCTCAAATATACCTTTTTGCACATATAATTCAAGAGAAAAACTTTTTCATATTGAGTTGAGCCATATTTGTTGCTCATATTTTTTCCTCTCAATTATTCCGAGTACGTCCTTGTCGTCAAGACTGTTTCCAAGGATTCGGTACTCATTATTTTTGCTCACATCGAATACGTCATTGTCGTCAAGACTGTTTCCAAGGATTCGGTATTTATTTTTTCTCTCATAGATAATTTTTTATTCTCTTTTCACAATGAGCAATTTTAAGTAATTTGAGGAATATTAAAGCAACATAATATATATATAAGCATTTAAAATCCAACGCAAGTACGAGTATCAACATTGCATATTTTTTTAATTCAAGTATTGTGTTAAAGTGTCATGCATTATTTCTCTTAAATATAAAATCTAGATCATATAAAAACACTAGAATAGATATAAGCTATGCTAGTGACAAATAAATCTTCATAACATTGCTAACATGCACATGATCAACAATATATATGGATAAAGCTCTCATTTTTAATTTAGTTCAATCATGTAGCTTGATAAATCAAAGAGCACAAAAACTCCCCTCAAAACATGCCAAAAGGATGAATGATTCCCAATTCCCTTCGAAGAAAAGCAAAGCGAGAAGAATCAAACACGAATGCACAAAAACATAAACTCCCTAAAATTAACCTCCAATTTTCCCAAGAAAAAACAAAGAAGAAATTAAAGATCTTTGAAGAAGACATCCAATTGCAAATGATATCATCAATGTTCTCATAAAAAGACATATATCCACTTCTTGATGTCATCATGAAAAACAATCATTGTCTTCACATTACACACATATGGGGAGTATGCCATCAAAATACCTACAAACAAGAAGATGTCGAGGCCTCCATGTTGGGGTTAGAAATAAGAAATTTTGGAACCCAACACTGAGTCACACGACCAGTAGAACTAGTAGGTACGTATGCGCAAACAAAATCGAACCGACTTACCCGAAACATTACCTTGTTGTTTTACAAAAGTCGATTTGAATTATGCACAAAGCGCCCGAGATCGGTCTAACCGCCGCCGTACTGCGGTCGACCGAGCCCGGCGCCTGGCCTGACCGCCCGTTCAAGCGTGGTCCGACTGGTCGTGGCCGGTCCGACCAGACTAGTCGGTGTCGGTCTAAGCGAGCTCCTCGAACCAAAACCCGATTTTTGCCATCGTTGCTTTGCAAAAGCAATTTCTCTTTTCTTTTTCTGTTTACGGGCAAGTCTAAAACAAAATTCAACCAAATATCCATCTTTTCCACAATACGAACAATTATATCTCTTATGATAATTAGGAGCACAAGTAGAAACAGATGGTTTTGAAATATTGGTTTTAGTTTCTTTTAAACAAAGAGAAAGAGAAGGCAAATTTCAAACAGATTTGAAAATTGTTTTCAAAGGTTTTGTTAAGATTTCACCATTTTCAAAATTCAAAACACCTTTGGTGAAATAATCATGAGCATCAAAACCTATTCCCTTATTGTCGCAACACACTTTAGATTTGTCCAAAATCATGTTAAGTTGTTTCTTACCATCAGAAAATTTTTGCAAAGAAATTTTCAAGTAAGAAACTTCTTTTTCAAGATTAGCACAATTTTTACAATCAGTTATAACATCTTTGCCTTTGCGACATCTAGAGCAAGAAGCTACCTCATCTTGTTTAACTATTTCTTCCATGTGCTTAACACGAGCTAAAGCATCTTTTAGTTTCAATTCATTAGCATCACAAGTTAAACAAGATTTAGGAGCCAAAACTTGAGAATTATTGACATCTCTAATCTTTGAAATTTTCAGCATTAAAACCTCATAATTTTTGCAATTATCATTGTCGATGTCGTAGGTCGACACGCAGGGATCCAGGGGACCCCCTTTTTGGTTCGGCACGGGGAGCGATATATCCTGACTCAAACTCGTATAAAAGATGAAATAATGCAGATGAGGCGGGAATTTATACAGGTTCGGGCCACCAGCGCGGTGTAACACCCTACTCCTGTGTGTATGCAATATATGGGGGAGGTAGCCAAGAACAATGAGAGTGTTCCTCTCCCTTAGACTTTGTGGTGGATGGGCGATTTCTGCAGGCTAGTTGGAGAGGCTTAACCTATTTCTCAGAACGTGTACTCCACTTCTTGAACTGGAACGGAACCCCCTGTCTATGAAGGAGCTGAACCTGAACCTCTTTTATGAAGGACTTGGGTCACCTTTTATAGAACAAGGGAACACCACAGCAGTCCTACCCTTTTCTCTACTTCACTCCACGTGAGAGAGTGGTTTTTGCTTTGTCTTGTCGGAGAAGTCATTCCATTCCTACTCCTCCCTGTTCGCCGCGTCATAGAAGATGGAGAAAGTGCGGTCATCGTGATGGCCATGCCGCTGACGTGATGATGGTTTGTCTACCCCCTCCGATGGGTCCCACCGGTCGGCGGCCCATTCCATAGGGAGGTGTAGGCGCCGTGCTTCCTGCGCTCGCACTCTCTCTCCCACGCAGCCGCCTAGTGCATTAAATGCGACTGGACAGGGCATGAGGGGGGCGTGCACGGAGTGGGTGCGCGACCATACCGCGGTCTTAGTAAAGAACTTTTAGCCCCCTTTTGCCTCGTAATAGGCAAAAAGGGGTGATGATGGGAGCAGCGACGGCGCCTCACATCGCATTGAATGCGGCGGAGCGGCGCTCGGTTTTCCCTGTTTGAGCATTGAATGAGTTGGTTGGCAGTTGGGTTCGCCTCTCTCTGAGAGGTGCGGGATGGAGGATGAGGGTCCGGGGCGATCCCGGACCCCCTCGACCAGGGGTCCGGGAGATCCCAGACCCTGCCGTTTGGAAGTATGATGGCCTCCGGGCAGCCTCTGGGCCAGCCCCCTTCAGGGGCGGCCACGTGGCCGCCCGTGGCCAAGACTTGCCTGGCCTTTCAGGGCATAACTTTGGCGCTCCTTGGTGGGCAAGGGCACCTTCCTTTTTCTTTAAATGCCATGCCCATGACATACCCCCGGACCCATATCACCGACAATCATCATTGGGAATAAGAGATTTCAATCTAGCAATTTCAGTATTTAAAGATTCAATTACAAATTCTTGTTTTTAAACATTTTCTCACATTTTTTATTCTTAGTACTTAAAACAAGAATTGAATCCTCAAGTGAACTTACCTCATTGTCCTCATCTTCAGAGTCTTCATCTCCACGCGTCATGAGACAAACGCCGGAGATGTTCTTCCCTTTCTCTTCTTCGCTATCACAATATATGTCGCTAAGTGACTCAAAAGCGGCATAGACTTGACTTAGCACTTTTTTGATTATCTCCTTTGAGCGCTTCACTTTAGGCTTGTCATCATCCGTCTTCTCCGCGCTCTTGTCCTCCTTCTTGCTTCTCCCAAGTTTGGGGCAGTTGGAGCGGATGTGATCCAAGGCACTGCACTCAAAGCAACTCGTTGGTCCTACTTTCTTCCTGAACCTGACTTTGTTCACAGCTCGAGAGAGTTTATTAGCAGCAAGAACCAAGTCCTCCTCCTCGAATTGCTCGAGTTGTTCATCGGACATGGCTTTAATTAAAGCAAGAATAGTGGGAGCCGATGAAGAAACAGCGGATGAAGAAGCAGCCAATGAAGAAGCAACAACAGAAGAGGAAGTAACCAAAGCACTTGACTTGGAGTCAATTTTTCGAGAAAGGATGTTCATCTCATGAGTTTTGAGTTTAGTGTAAAGAGAATCCAAAGTCAAAGTAGCCATGTTGACAGACTCCTGAATTGAAGTAACTTTCATCTCCCAAATAGACATGTCAAGACCATTCAAAAAGTGGCGAGAAATCTCAGATTGTGGATAATTGGTGTCATAAGAAGAATCAACAGATCTAAGATTACTCAAAATTTTGTTAAACCTACCAAGATAATCATCTAAAGCTTCAGCAGGTTTCATCTCAAATTTTAAATATTCCTTTTTGAAAAGATCGCGATGAAGTTCTTTTATGTTGGTAGTTCCTTGATGAAAGTTTTTCAAAGCATTCCAAATCTCGTTGGCAGTTTGAAGATGTGAAACGCGATCAAAATCCGAACAAGAAATCCCATTCAATAAAATATTACGAGCTTTGCAATTGTTATTAAAATCAGTTTTCAAAGCCTCGGAATTAATCACTTCGGAAATAGTGTAAGGAAAAGCAACCTTTTGCCAAACATCGTAATCTTGAGCCATTATATAAGATTGCATCTTGCTACACCAATAAGCAAAATCGGTTCCATCAAAAACATGTGGCTTATTTGAAAAATTATGAGACATGGCGAAAAATCTTTAGATTAATAAAAATCCAAAGCAGAAAAACGTGGCTCTGATACCACTTGTAGGATCGAATGCCCAATGAAAAGCCAACCAGAGGGAGGGGTGAATGGTTGATTACCGCAAAAAACAAAGAACTATCAAGAAAATTGATCTTTATTGAAACTCTCTGTGTTTACAAAGTGCGAACAAAGCACTCCTCACAAAATCTCAATCTAAACTTGAAACCCTAACTTAAGAAACTCTAAAACTTGAACTCAAAAGCGATAAAAGCGATACGGAGAGGCCACGCGTCCCCTCACTATTTATACACAAAATCCGCAGCCAAGAGCCACGAATCCTACTCATACAAGAAGCCCTAATCCACTAGGAAACTTCTCGTACAAGAAATAAAATATACATAAACCAACCGTAACAATCCCGGTTTTCCTAAAACCAAAATTCCGCTTTCCATACGCAACAATATCTCCATTGTATGTCATATGGAAACTTTCCAATCATGTGCACTAATCTCTACCCTTCAGCATCCCGCATGATCCCCTCTCGAACGTCACCTTATCTCCAAGTTGACTCCGACTCGATCACCGGCAACACTTTTCCGAGGCGTAAAAAATACCTGCACATAATTAAATAAAGAATACCATATCCGAGCACAAGCTATCCAAGCTTGACTCATTGTTAGCATAAACAACCAGACACGTGCATAGGAACACGAAACTTCCATGTATGTATAAGGAACAAACCAAAACCAAAACCGAAACGAAATCGGCAACCAGTTGGACTGGCTCGGACGGTCTGACCGCAGGCAACTGCCCGGTCTGACCGCCGAAATACCTCCGGTCGACCGACGGGATACACCCGATCGAGCCGAGCCGTGGCCCGATCGAACACTGTTCATCGTCCGAAAATTCAACTCTTTCAAAATCAAAACACTCAAATCAATAAATCCCAAATAACCAATTGTTCATCATTAAATAACGAATCAAACACACTTTGATTTTACATAAAAGTTTGAAATGAATCATAATCATAAGTTTTTCTCTCACTTTATCATTTCATGAGTCTGCAAAAACACCCCCATGGCTTTAGATCTAAATATCAAATAAGGGAGATGAACAAGCTTTACCTGACCTCACTGAAGCAGTGGCTGAAGAAGAAGAAATGCATTTTGGTCAGGAGGATCATCAGCTTGGAGATGATGTCCAGGGAGGTGCCAACTATGTACTTCCTTTTGATCTCAATCTTGATGCTTCTGACCATCAAGGAGAAATGCATCCAGGTAACCTTGTAAATATGAATAGAAAACGATTGATCTTTGTAGAAATAACTTGCATAAATCACTCTAAAATCTTTGCCAATTATGTTCTTGGAACAAAATCAATCTTTCATAAGTTTGAGGAAACATTTAGGACATGGTTTTTTTCTTTGTTCTTTACCAGCTCAAATTTGTCAATGCATTGGGCATAATGAAGTTCATTCCTTTCCATAATATCAGAGGTTATACATGTAGCTAGCTATGATATGCAAAAAAAAACACAACATGACACTAGAACCCATGTTAACAGAGAAAAAGGTGACCATGTGAAGTATAAAGTTAATTTCAGATGGGTGACCATAACAAAATAGCTATTCCTACACAGAAAAACTTACTATCAGATGGGTATAAATTCGGTACCTTGATTGTAGTTTTTAGATCTCATAATCTCCTTTGTCCAACGTCCTCTGCCTCCACCACTTGTTATTTATATGCATTCGGTTATCAACAAGCACCCAAAGATTCTGTAATGCATGCAAAAAAACAAATACTACTCAAATACAGCTGAGAATAACAAATCAGCTAGTTGCATATTGTATTTTTCTTGCTCTTCGGCTTCCTGACCATTCTGCATAAACCATACTTGCGTGGAATAAAGGTTTGCATTTTTGCATATCACAAAGGCTTGATTCCTTTCCTCAGTTCTTATTTCACATCATAATTATAGTGGGAAGCAAGATTAAACAGTAAAGCAAGTTCTTCACATGGTTAAAAGTGACACATACTGAATCAAGTTTGTGAGGAATAGGAATACATCACCTATAAGCAAATCATGTCGAAATTCTTTACTAGCTCAATTTTATCAATAACTTGGGCATAATAAATTAAGTTTATTCCCTTCCATAATATATGAGGTTATACATGTAGCTAGCTACAACTAATCAAATACTGCTCACATGATGTTTATCTCCTGTGTACAATCAGTCAGTCTTAGATAAGTTTGAGGAAATATCTAGTACTCACATGGTAATTGTTATTGTAGATGATGTCGATGCCATGGAACAAGTTCTGCAACTTAATGGAGGTCACAACCATAATGCCTTTCATTTGATCTCAACTTTGATGCCTTTGAGGAACACCTACAAATGCATGCATGTAAGCCCTTTTAGCTGACATGAATAAACAAACTTATTAAAAATGATAATATATAAGCATCACTGAATATTATTTATCTGAAATCATGTTTTTAATTAGCAGAGACTAATATTACATCGTGCCAACTACCTAAAATACTCCAGCCATGACATTGGCTGCATTAGTTGCAATAATAATTAAGGATTGTAAATTGGACATTTCAGCACATAGTAAATCACAAAGAATGATGAAATTGATCAATAAATACACTGATATGCTGTGAGGATGATCCATACAGACCTGTGCAAAACAAGAATTATATTGATAAAGTGATGTTCTTCGTAGCGATTGCTAGGCCTAGATACAATAAAACAATAAAAAAGGTATGTGCACTTTTGATGGCAAGATAGGTTTGTGTCCTTTCACCAGAAAGGTATTATAACATCTTAATATATGCATTTTTTACTTATTGATGTGATCTGAAACTTAATTGTTAATCTAACTTACTTAATTTACTACTTAGGAACCAGCACAAAGGACAAGTCAAAACAGACCAAGGGAAACTCTAGTCACCAAGACAATGAAGGTTGATCGAGATTCGGCAAGTCCTACCAGCTATTATATCAAGTTGGCCTCAAGAAGATGCACACAACACTATATGGGTTCAGCAAGACAATGCTTCCTCTCATTTGCCAGTATCCCAAACAGGGTTTGACATCCGCCTCCTAATTTCCTAGATATGAATGCACTAAATGTTGGGTTCTTTGCGTATATATAGTCATTAACATATAGAAGGATATCTAGGAATATGGATGAGCTAATAGATAATGTTGAGCAGGAATTTCAGGCTTATGATGACAAGAAGCTAAATAGGGTGTTCCTAACACTACAATCTTGCTTGTTAGAGGTTATGCAAGCTGATGGTAGAAACGGATATAGGATCGCTCATATGAGTAAAGTGAGGCTACAACGTCTAGACATTCTCCCTAATACCCTTAGTTGTGGTCGTTAGCTATATGATAAGGTCATATCAGCATTAGCCAACCAAGTGCAGTAAATCATGCAATATGAGAAGCTCTATCATGCTTTCAGCTTTTGATTAAATGTCATATTGTATATATGATATAATAAGGTCAGTATTACGCAAGTAAATGCAACAAATCATGTAATGTGGAAGTTTGATGATGATTTCAGCTTTTCAAATATGTAATATGAAGTTTTATGATGCTTTCATCTTTTGGCTAAATTTCATGTTGTATATATGACAATGTAATATCAACATTATTGTAAATCATGTCACGTGTCTATCATGGTTTGATATATATATATACACACACGCGCAAGTATGACAATTTAAAATAAGCAGTACGTGCATCATCGTCATTATATATATATATATATATATATATATATATATATATATATATTAAGATGATGTTTGTGACACATCATCTTAATTTCATTGACCACCATAAACCATCATGCTTTTGAATAATTCGATGTGCTACCGTTGCAACCACCTAATCTCATCTACTGCCATAGTTACATATGCTTTCATACAATACCATAAGTGCATCTAATTTCACATACTTTGTTAGGCTGCTATTCATAACCACTAATCTCATGTACTACCATAATTACACATAATTTCATACAATACCAAAAGGTACCTACTTCGAGATACTTTGTTAGGCCACCATTCATAACCACCAAACCAACACATAAGCAACACATAATTTAAGCATTCATCTAAATTTTGTACTTTTAAAACACTCCAGAAATTCATTTACCAATTTTTCCAACGCATCTCGGTCTTGCAGGAGTTCTTCTAGGCCGCTATCATCGTATGGATCTTGCACTATGGGAGATCCCCTGTTTGTCGAGTGCCTGGGACACTCGGCGAAGGCTTTAAAATACTCGGCGAAGATTTCGTCGAGTGCTGCACTCGGCATAGCTTACACGGTGAATTTTGGATCGACAAAGAGCTTTTTGCCGAGTATTTTTCATCGGGTACTCGGTGAAAACTTCGCCGAGTATCCCTTCGACACTTGGCAAAAAAGGTACACATTCGATTGGGTGGACGGTGACGGAAAATTTCGCCGAGTGCAAAAAAAAACTCTCGGCGAATGTTTCACTTTTGCTGAGTGCCAACAAAAAAACACTCGCTGAAATTACCATCTTTGCCGAGCGCAAAAAGGAAAACACTCGGCAAAATTATAAACTTCGCCGAGTGTTTTTGCAAAAACACTCGACGAACAGATGAACTTCGCCGAGTGCTTTTCTCAATGCCCTCGACAAAGTTTGGGCACTCGGCAAAGAGGGTTCCTAGAACCCCCTGTTTGCCCTCTTTGCCGAGTGTTTTGGCCATTGCACTCGGCAAAGCCCTCTTTGCCGAGTGTTACACTCGGCAAAGTGACAATTTTAACCCTATTTCATTTGTTTAGTGACATATTTCACAGTTTTTTAAAATATACATCACATTCATAACCCCAATCATTCCACAACCCCATAAGCATCATTCCACATCCCCAATCACAACCCCAATCAGCACAACCACATCGACAACCACAATCACAACAACCTTAGCCACAATTCACAATCCACACGACATAAATATAATCCACAATCGTAGTCACAGTCACAATCCACAAAACATAAACATAGTAGTTCACCGTAGGTAGTCCATAATTCGCAATCGAAACTCACACGGTAGTTTGGACCACAATTACAATCGTTCGAAGAAAATTACCGAGGTGGAAATGGCGGCCAACCTCCGTGGTCATTACTGGGGTCATTACTGGGCCAACCACCCACCATCTTTGTTCAATCACCTGCACTTAGAAAGAGTAACCAATTAGCACAAATATACAAAAATACGAAGAGAGAGATGAAAAATAAACAGAACATAGATGCAAAATAAATAGAACATAGTTAGTACGGTGCATACATGTATTAGAAATAGTCATAATAGTAGGGATTAGCTGAATCATAATTGTCATCATCACTATCAGTCATGTCGATATAATCATTAGGTTCCTCCTCGGAAGGAGGAATGTTGTCGTCCCTCTCATTTCCTAAATGTAACCGCTGAAGTAATTCTAAGTCCTTCACATTATGAACCTCATCTCTAGCGTCCTCGTCAACAACCATTTCATTGCCTACATCCATCCCCATCGCTTTAGTTAAGTCTATCTCATCTTCTTGAAAGAATTCTCCGTCATATGTGTTTGGGTCCATGTTGTAGTCTTCATTGTTTGGTACAGGTAGTTTACCGTGTGGCGATACCTTGTACACAACATCCCAACCCTGAAGACGGTCGTCTGTTTAGCACGGATATGACAGATAATAAACTTGTGTCGCCTGTTGAGCAACGATATACACATCGTCTCCTGCTAGGACGGTTGACTGTCGAATTTCGACTAGCCCAAGATTAGGAGTCTGTCTCACTTGAACAGAATCAAACCAATGACATTTGAATAGGGAAGCACGGCTCGATGGCCGGCACACAAGCGACGGCATGGCTGCGCGATGCGACTCCATTCATCATCTCAAAAAAAGGCTTCGAATATTCACAATATTTCCTACTCAAAGCAAAGAAGATAAACGTTTCCTAAACAATATATTTTGCCATTATTTTCTTACACAATATATTTTGCCATTTTCTACTCAAATCAATATTTCCTACACAATAGATTTTGTTATTTCCGACTCAAATCAACATTTCCTACACATTTTGCCATTGTTTTGTATGTATGACAAAAAAAGAGAGAGACGTTTACCTTGTGATGACGCTGGAAAGGTGCGGAGGGAGGGGAGTCGGCCGAGAGAAGGAGAGAGGGCGTCGGCGCGGAGGAGAGAGGGAGGGAGTCGGTGGGGAGAGGAGGGGGGGGAGTCGGCCGGGGAGGGGCGCCGGGGAGGGAGTCGGCCGGGCGGCGTCTCCGGTGGGGAGGCGGCCGGCCGTGCCTTGTCGGGCGGCGGCACGGAGCGAGGCGGCCGCCGGGACACGGGGCGTCGGGCGTCGAGTAGTGCGGCGCGGCGGCGGCTCGTTGCGGTGGCCGGCGGGTGCGTGGTGGTTTGAGGAAAAAATGTCTAAGTACAAAAAGCTTGGGTGGGGAGGAGCAGCCGTATATAACAACATTCGCCAGAGTGCCCGTATGCCGAGTGTCCCGATCTCGGCACTCGGCAAACACTTGCTTTGCCGAGTGCTAGATCACGGCACTCGGCAAAAACAGACTTTGCGAGTGCCCTACACTGGCACTCAGCAAAGTGTTCCTCTGGGCTTTTTTTAAAAAATCTCATGTGTATTTTCTTTGCCGAGTGCTACGCTCGACAAAAAATATTACATTTTACGCTTCTAATAATTTTAAAACTATCAAACTGATTTGAAAAATTACCAAATTTTTCCATAAACTAATCTACGCTAATTATTGCCTATGAAAAAATTTTTGAAATCAAACGATAATTCGGCCGTCATTTTCTCTCCAAATCTAACTAATCCTTCTCAACACTTATAATCTTCTTCGGAGAATCCTCGGTTTTGTGAACGTCGTACCTGATAAAATATTCGAAACCTTCTCAATTTTTTACCAAAGCCTCGACGTATAATATCATGACATTCAGACAATTTTCATGATTTTCCGACTTTGTTTGCTATTTTTATATTTTTAAAATCATTCGGTGAATAGGTTCCTAGTCATGTTCTATGAAGAAAATTTTTAAATTTAATCTCATTTTGAGGATAATGACTCAAACGGGTCTAAATAACATCAAATATAATTTTTTTACTTATTTTATTTCATTTTTTATCACTTGCGATTAAATTTAAGACTTGGCAAAAAAATTATGAAAATAAAATAAATCAAATATATATAGCAAAACAAATTAAAAATTATCCAATTTTATAATTATGATTGACATGTTATACTTACATATTAGAGAAAGTTTGGAGGGTTGGGGAGAAAAATTTTAAATTTTTTTGCCGAGTGCCTTGGTTAGACACTCGGCAAAGTTTCAATTTTGCCGAGTGTCTAGCCCTGGCCCTCGGCAAAGACCTTGAGAAAACACCGTTTCGGTCATTGGATGATGGCCGTTATATTTTTGTTGAGTGTCCCAAAGTGACACTCGACAAAATTAAGCTTTTGCCGAGTGCCTGAGAAGGGCTCTCGACAAAATATATATATGTCGAGTGTTTTTTCGCCGAGTGTTTACGCTCGACAAACTATAAATTTTGCCGAGTGTTTTTGTTATCGAGAGCGCTCTCGGTAAACATCTCGGTAAACATGTAGTTTGTCGAGTGCCCGAAAGAAAACACTCGACAAACAATAATACATTCGGCAAACAAAAGCTTTCCGTGGTGTTGTCCATATCCCTCAATGACCATGTCAACATTATCATCGCTTGCCTTCACCTCTTTGCTGCTCTCCTCCTCGCTGCAAGCATCCTTAGGTTTTCCCTTGTCTCCTCGATGCCAATTTGCCCGACGCTTGCCTTCTTGTCGAACAGTGCCGTGTGGTCATTATCATCTGTCAACATTGTCCTGAAAAGGATAAAACACAGTGCCAATACATGGGATCATCTTTTACAGACTTCGACCACCAACATATATTCAAGTATTTGGATTTGTGGTGTAAAGATGAATCTATCACCGAATCAAAGAGAAATGTACTTTGGTTCTATTATATATTCGATAAAATTTTTAAAAAAGATAATGATCAGACATGTGAATAATCAATGTCTAAAATGAAGTAAAGACCCATCAACTGAAAATGCTTGAAGTTAGCTTCCTATTAATTAGACAGATACATAAATTTCGGTTTAAATATATAGCAACGTGTACAGGAATAAAAACACTCATGTGTAGACACGTTTTGATCTATCTCTAAATATTTTTATCGGGAAGGCCGGAAGACAACGGCCATCCAATTTCATTAAGAATTTAGGAAAAAAATTGTGTTTTAAGAATTTAGGAAAAAAATTGTGTTTTGGTACGACGGCACAGAGATGCCGGCCCTAGCTTTGCGGAGCAAAAGCCAGGCCAAAACTGAAACGAGAACAAAAACAGACACAAAAGTAGAGTCGGGAACCCTGCTACAACTTCAAAAATGTCAGTTTGATCTTTCTTTTAAGAGATCCGCCGTCTTTCTCTATCTCTAAATATTGTCTATACCAATATAGAGTCGTCTTTAAAATGTCTTAAATCTGGTAGAGGAGTTCAATATGACGTTTCTAAATTTTGAGACAGTCCTTGACGAGGCGCTTCGACGACGCTTTTCGAAAATGCCTATACAATCTCCTAAGGACGATTCAAAATGTCTCCCAATGGTAAATAAAGCGTCTTCCCAAGGTTGTGTCTCATGTAGTGCACTATTTCTCTCGTACAACAATAGCAAGGTTATCTAGTTAATTTAATTGGCTATGAATGGCAATATACTCAAAGCTACTCCTAACTGATCATGGGTGATGCTGATTCACGTCGAACAAATTACTAGCAGGGTTACAAGTTCAACATGAAGTCTTAGAACCTGTGTGTGCTTAGCAAGCCCAAAGTGGCATACTACTTTGGAAAAAAAAAGTACTACACATAACATAACAGTTCTTTCGAAAAAAAATTGGGGATGCAACCACCCCCATGCATCTGTGCTACATGTGTTATTCAAAGTAGTTTCCATTGCATGAAGGGAAGAATTGGTGGCAGGGAGATCAAAGCGGGACAAATAACTTAATTTGGTGCCCAGATGGATTGCTGCCTCACCATGGGAGACGCCTGCTTCCACAACTGGAGTCTGGAGTCAATCCACACACCCCGCCACCAATGTCCCTAGCTGTATCCGATCAGAACAGAAGGCCAGTCAGCCCCCTTCGTCGCCACCCCTCATGTATCAGATCCGTCGTCGTTGAGATTATGATAATCGGGTATTTACATAACAACAAATTTATTCGATTGGAGGTAAGGATAGATTGCACCTACCAGATATGTAAACCAACTATGACTTGGATGTTACGTTGCCGATTGAGATAAGGCAACGGCCCATAGTCACGGTTTGGTAAGATTGAGGAAACCGACTTAGAGTAAGATAGAGTTTCCGATTTGTAAGTTCGCCTCGACTATATAAGGGGGGTAAGGGGCGTCCCTTGAGGGATATTAGAGTTGATAAGCAAGAACTTTAGACTTTAGGAGCTACAGATCTTGAGATCAATATACACTCGACGGATCGAATCCCCAAAACAGGAGTAGGGTATTACCTCTCGAGAGGGTCTGAACCTGTCTAAATCTTGTTTTCCACCTAACCCATCGAACTTGACAATCTTGACATCACTTCCAAAATTCTATTGCCGAAATCAAGTTTCGACGGTCGTCTTGCACGTCTTCGATGGCGCTGCCACCGCCTTGTGCATGCATCACATTCGCCACCTTGTAAACCTCCGATGTTGCTGCCGCATTCGAGCCGCCTGCACCCGCCGCCGCCTCTTTCATCGCAACCGCAAGCCGACATGTCTCCTCCGCCTTGGCTCGCATCTCTTGAATCAGAAGCACAAATTGTTCTGTGGCTGCCATGAACGCTGCTACCGATCGCCAAACCCTTCCGTCTGTGCCACACCCTGCATCATGCAGATTTGCTCCCTCGCAACCATCCTCCACGATATCCGAGTGACCATTCAATGTTTCACTGGGACACAACTCCTTTGACATAAAATCAAAAGGACGTAGATCCTGAACCCTTTGACGTATATCAGAAGACAGCGGCGGATCTACCTCCCGAGCAGGTCAGGCGGTCGCCCAGGCTTCGCCGTTGCCGTCACCTTTATCGATAGCCATCAACACCCATAAAAATTAATCGATCACCAAAAAATACTATTAGTCGTCCGAACTTGGTGGTGATGATGCTGGCTTCGCCACTGTCAGAAAAGTCTCATCCGTTTCACGGAGTTGCTAGTCCGTACAAGTATTGTTTCGCTTATCGGATGAATGGATAAATGTTTATGTTACTTCATATATATATATATATATATATATATATATATATCATAGACTATTGTTTTAATTTTATTCATATATATAAAATACTTAATTCATTCATTTATACCCTTGAATAGTTATATCACATTATTCAATTATTTAGTCATTCAGAAAAAAACACGTGCGCATATCAATGGCTTTATATGGTACAAAAATTTCACGTCTCCCTGCTTTCGGTCTACTTTGTCTATTTGATCATTTTAAAATAAATGTTAGATTGCAAATGTTCGAGCTGTGGTGCATCCCTAGCAATAGAATCAAGGAATCCCTCACAATCTTGGCTCTTGCATTTCTACAGTTGAAATTCTAATGGGCAACTTCGATTCTACATGGCAATGGCATACCTTTGTACCCTTTGGCAAACACGGAAGCTCTGACTATGACTTTGGGTCACTGACATGTGAACCCATCACTATCCCCACGTACGATGAGCTCATATGTCAGTAACTCAAAGTCACCTGACTTTTAAGTCGAAGGATCTCGTTTGGGCAAACACACCCATCACAACTCTAAAAACAATTGGTAATTCCAAAACTTTCCACTCTCAGAACTCAACAAAAGCTATGAAGGTCTTAAACCAAACACTACCCAACATCTTTTACCGTACCAAAGTTTGCTACGTTTTTCTTTAACAAACCAACCCTAATCCAAAGCGAAGATTTGAATTTTTAAAGTTTGATTTTTAATAATAATATTAGCTAGACGTTTAAATTTTTTTACTAATGATCATGGAAAAGACCCAGACAACAAAAGAAACGAAGAAAAACCATTAAACTAATTCTAAAACAAAAGCTTAAAATTCAAAATTATCTCTAGGAGAGTCCCTGTTGGCATCATCCTAAAATCAAAGCCTAAAATAGAAAATTACCTGAAAATTTTAGCCTTCCGATGCAGCTTCCATGTATCACCAGCCATCTGATTCTAATTGCTTCTAATGTACCATATGAAGGAGAAAGCGAAAGAGATTGGTCCGGAATAAACATCATACTACTTGGTTTCAAAAAAAAAAACATCATACTACTTCGCACCCAGTGGCTTACAAATGGTGTTTAAGATGCATTTCCTCCGTTTTCAAACAATTCAAAGAGCTCTATCGGATTACACTTGGTGCGTTGGGATCATACCAAAATGGTTGGGCAGTTTGGCTTGCATGTGACATGCCACTATGAAACTTCACTCTTGTCAGCCACCTCTTCCATATGACTTCATTTTGTTACAACAGAAAAGGCGGGAATAAGAAAAAAAAATCAGTCATCGGGGAAGCCAAGAAACTTGTTAATCAGCGATACAACTGGTTTGGCATCCCCTGGCACATAAGGGGTGAGAGTCTCTATGTCCATTTCCTGGATCATCTCTCCTAGTGTTTGTGGGCGTGCACAGAAGAGGTGTTTCCTTGTAGCCAGTTCCTCTGCTACCTCACTCTGATGATTGTCCATCAAATCCTCATTTACAACTACGATCAGAGGTTTGCCGTGTCGCAACGTCTCGAATATGCTTCCTGAACCTGCTAGGGCTCAATCTGGTTAACTCGGCATTGACAACTAACAAAGATGGAAAATTGATGATATACTTGCTAAAATTCACAATATTTATCCAGAGCACATATCAAGGAGGCATGGAATTTATGTAACATTTCAATGAAATTTGACCATAAGGGCAGGTACAAATATTACAACTCTACCTAACAATAGCAAGTATGATCAGCTTTATTACAAATTACTTAAACATTATGCTTCTTGGTACCCGTCAGACAGATATTGTGAAGCGAAGTAAAAAAACGGATTTTTTTTAGTTTGAATGAACTCAAATAGCAGTATGATCTAGAGGTGAAAAACATAATTTAGCTAACAAAAAAGTGCTTATGATATCACAAGATGTTTTGTAAATAAAAATCGAGCAGCCAGTATGGCGTAAAACAGTACAAGTGTAGGTGTTCTCTTCAGGCTTCAACCATTTAGAGACACCAATTATGCTCAATTTGTTGGCACAAACTACCAAGTTTAGAAAGCATTTCACATAATGCACCAAAGCGTGCCAAATGATATAATACTCCACTGCAGCACTTCAGAAAAATTGAGAAAGTCTATGCCTTAATCAAGTTCAAACTATTGGCATGAAGATCTTTAACCCAGTTTTGTATATAAGCTTATACCGCAATTTACACTCCTCGCGTCCAACAGAATAGAATTAGCCATTAAGACAGACTTTACACAAGGTATGACCTATAAACAATGAGAGCATATTCATGGTGCTGCGGAGTACTCCTTCAATTAAGAAAACCATTATATTGGGTAAAAATGTTATTTGAATGAAATACATTTCACCTGTTATGTCCTATAAAGATGTACAATTACCTGCATGACTGATGACCAGGGAAGCATCCCTTATATAATCAGCAATGCTTGGCGAAAAAGTGAAATAATCAACTTGAAGAGTTCCATCTCCTGAGACCTGTATTCAGAATATATCAAAATTTCTAGTTTGTTTCACCACCATCCACATCGTGCCTATAAATGTTTCAGGTAGAACAGAGGAATCACTAGCAGAGTAAATCAACTATTATCTGCCAGTATAACATAAATCCATGCCACATGTTTGGGAACATCTGCTAATCATTCAATGTTTGGATATAGTCCCTGTCCATTCAATTTAGAAACATTCACTCGAAACTGGTTATATAAAACTGAAAATAAGAAATGTGCAAACAGAACTCTTCAGAAGAAATCAAACTGCACAACTTCTGTTCATCTGTCAACTAATCGAGAATTAACCCCATGAACAGAACACGCACACAGACACAAAAAAACAGCACTAAAAAAAGAATTAACATGCAGAATAGGCTGGAATTCTATGCTGGTAAAGTGGCAATTTAAAAGGAATGAAAGAGAAATTCATTGACCTTAGATGGAACATATGTACCTCGGCCCATTTGAATAACAAGATCAGTATAACCTTTTTGCAATAGAGCTTCTTTGACTTGCGGGGAATCTACTGCCTTGACAAGAGCATCAAAACTCGTGGTTCCTACTGTGACAAACACAGTTCGTCTTTCTCTATCTCCCATTTATTCTGAAATGAGCACTGTCTGCACAATAATATTTTCCTTAATCTGCAAAGAGAAAACAGTATTCAATAGAAAGGTGAAAAAAATGCATTATGCTGGCATCATGAGCGGATCCAACTTGGGACATGGGGGTTCAGTTGAACCTCAAAACTGTTGGGGGAACAGACAAACAGTTACTTGTATTAAGGTTAAGGCTCTGAAATTAAGAGAAGAGCTTCTTCCAGATCTAGAAGAGAAACTAGGGTTTTCGAACGCAAGCAAATTCCAGACAGAAGTACTCCCGGTACGAGAGAGAGATGAATCAGAAAGAGGATGTGGATGCTCACCAGGATCCCCTCCCCTCCCTTGCTCTGCTCGCCAGATGGAGATCGGCGCCCTTCCCTGTTCAGCCGCGAGATGGCGCAAGGAGCGGAGCAGACGACGAGACGGGAGATTTCTTTTACGCAAAGGGAAGGGGAGATACTCGAGTACTCTACTTTTTATCTCAAATTTTTCACTTTAAAAGTTCTTTACGATAACTGATGGTTCATATGTCAACGATACTCAGAGAATAAAAATACAACAAATTTAATAGAATAAAAAACACAACAAATTTGATTGAGGATTGCATGGACAATAAACTCTCTCCTTAAACTACCAGCAACTACTAGCCGTCGCTCTATGTACCATCATCATCACTCTTTTTTCATGAGCCATCATCGCTGCTTCTTTTTGTCTTGGCATGTGTATGTCTTTTCTCCTCCCCGTTGTCATGCATGCTATTGTTATGGCCATCGTTAAGATCGAGGGTTATAGAGCTTACAGGGACTCGGGGAGGCAGGAGTCGCATCGATGGAGAGTGAAGACGTTAGATTCGGGCTTCTCCTTGTTGGATCTGGCGGTTCCCCAACTATCGGAATGAAAAAAGAAAGGGAGAGAGAGGGAGTTAGTGTGCAGAGTGCTTACATAGTCATTGGACTTAAAAAGATGGATAGAATAAGATGGTCTAAATTAAAAAAAATGTAAAATTAGTCGTTGTGAAAATAAAAAAAAAATGGTTAAAGAATGATATAATATAAAAACTTTTAAAAATATATAGTACAAAATTGTTAACATTGATATGGTTTTTAGTTGATTCGGTTAAAAAAACAATTAATTGATGAAAGTTTATGCAGATCCAGCTGCATCCGAACATGGGTTTTCTTTTGAAGGTAAATCAGAGGAATTTAGAAATGGTAGTTACCTTCGCTATATAAAATTTTCTATTAGCATCTCACAATGTTTTATTTTAAGAAAATGTTAAGGTAGAGAAGAGAGATGATAAACCATCCCTCATGTAACGCAAACTTTCACTTTAAAAAGTATAAAGAGAAAATGAGATAGTGTAAAAGTAAACCATTAAAATAAATTATTAGGATTTGTGTATCAAAAATAATATATGTTGGCCCTGTTTGGATAATTAGTCCTTGAGTTAATTTGAGGGATAATTTTTAACTATTAAATTAGCTCTATAAAAATTACTCTCTTTAGTAGTTTGGATCCAGGTCTAATTTGAAGGCTAATTTTTCTTTAATTTGAGAGTATTATTACCCTATTACATTGAACAAATATACATGACTTGTGACATTAATACATAAAATTAAATATATAAATAAATATGTACTTATACTAAACAAATTCATAGATATCATGAAGATATCAGGAGAAAATTAGCCTAAATAAGTCATCTTTAGAGGAGCTAATTTTTTGGATGGAGTAATTTACTTTAGCCCCAAATTAAATTAGAAGGGCTAATTAAAGCTTAAAAAATTTTCAGATCTAAACAGGACCGTTGTACCTGTTACCGATAAGTTAAATTTTGTTCTTGAAGTGCCCGATTTGTATCCAGTAAAGTACTATATTAACTGCGGTAGTAAAGCCCTACAAGACCGTTCCTGACAAACAGCACCGTTAACCACAATAACTACAGTAAAACCGCACACCGCTGTATGTGTTTAATCACTGTAGTGCAGACATCGCTGCGGGGATCCTTCTCACAGAAACTGTTCGAATTTAAATATTAAAATGGGGTACTTATGCGTCAAGTTATTCAAATGACTTTGAACTAATCACTGGTTATTAGTTGGTAAAACAGTATCTCATCTCCAAGACAGTGGTCAACAATCCCAACAAACATTCCTCTCTCAAGAAACAAAAAGACCCAACCAACGCTTGAACGCACAATGAGAATGTGGCGGAATCCAATCCAACACCGAAGCTCACAGGTCGCTTGCCTCCTACCACCAAACCCGACCTGGAACTAAGCCCCCATCCTGACCGTCCATCGGCCATCCAGAAGCTCATATCGCGCCACACCAACCCCACCCCCTTTGCCCCCGTGACCGGGTGTTTGGATGGATGGAGAAAGAATTTTTTACATGGAATGTTTAAATATCAATATAAAATTAATTATAAAAAATAATTTGTGAGACGAATCTATTAGACCTAATTAATTCATGATTAATAAATATTTACTTTAATATCATCTCGTCAAATCATAATTAAATTCGTTAAATTCGTCGAACGAATAATCCGTTAATTATGAATCTATTTTATAAATAGATTAACTATTCACACGAATTATATTTTAGTAACCAAACATGCCCCAGATCAGAGAAGCGGACTGGCCCAACGAGACAGCTTGTTTGATTTAATTTGCCCATGCGTCCATGCCCATCCCACCAACCAGCACAGCAGAGCACGAGCGCATCCACGTCTCTCCGGCGAGGCCGAGCAGCCGACGGATCGCGGCCGCCTACCCTGTTTCCCACCGTGGTGGCACACGGGTTTCCGCGCTAAACCGGCGAATTTCGCCGCATCTCCTCGCGCCGAGCCGTTTCCCACATACGGACTGACTCACTAGTCACCAGTACAACTGCCACACCAATTCACCAACCAATCCAAGGACGCTATATAAGCACGCCACGGCCACGCCGCCACCCAACCCAGCAGCCAGCTCGCGTTGCCATTCCACCAACTAAAATCAAACCCCAAAACACACAGGGTCGCATCAGCATGGCGGCCTCCGCGGTGAGGGTGGCCATCGCCGCCACCGGGGCGTCGTTGGCCGTGCATTTGTTCGTCAAGTCGTTCGTGCAGGCGCAGCATCCTGCTCTCACCTTGCTGCTGCCGGTGGCTGTGTTTGTCGGCATTACGGTGGGCGTGAAGGGCAGGAGCAGTGGCGGCAGGAAGGCACTACCGGGGCCGGCGGCCGTGCCGGTGTTCGGTAACTGGCTGCAGGTGGGCAACGACCTGAACCACCGAATCCTCGCGGCGATGTCGGCGTCGTACGGGCCCGTGTTTCGGCTGCGGCTGGGCGTGCGCAACTTGGTGGTGGTGTCGGACCCGAAGCTGGCGACGGAGGTGCTCCACACGCAAGGTGTGGAGTTCGGCTCTCGCCCACGCAACGTCGTCTTCGACATCTTCACCGCCAACGGCGCCGACATGGTGTTCACCGAGTACGGCGACCACTGGCGACGCATGCGCCGTGTCATGACGCTGCCATTCTTCACGGCGCGCGTCGTGCAGCAGTACAAGGCCATGTGGGAGGCCGAGATGGACGCCGTCGTGGACGACGTGCGCGGCGACGCCGTGGCCCAGGGCGCCGGCTTCGTGGTGCGTCGCAGGCTGCAGCTCATGCTGTACAACATCATGTACCGGATGATGTTCGACGCGCGGTTCGAGTCGGTGGACGACCTCATGTTCATCGAGGCCACCAGGTTCAACTCCGAGCGCAGCCGCCTCGCGCAGAGCTTCGAGTACAACTATGGCGACTTCATCCCCATCCTCCGCCCCTTCCTGCGGGGTTACCTCAACAAGTGCCGTGACCTCCAGAGCAGGAGGCTCGCCTTCTTCAACAACAACTACGTCGAGAAGAGAAGGTACGTACACTCCATGTTCTTGCTGCATTCCATATTCTTCTCACTAGAATTGATCTCAATCTTGAACAGAATTTTTCATGTCTAATCAACCCAAATCTTGATATGAAATACAGGAAGGTGATGGACACTCCGGGAGACAGGAACAAGCTCCGGTGCGCGATCGACCACATTCTGAAGGCGGAGAAGAACGGCGAGCTCACGGCGGAGAACGTGATCTACATCGTGGAGAACATCAATGTGGCCGCCATTGAGACGACGCTCTGGTCCATCGAATGGGCGCTGGCCGAGGTCGTCAACCACCCGACGGTGCAGAGCAAGGTCCGCGCCGAGATCAAGTACGTGCTCGGTGATGACGAGCCCATCACCGAGTCCAACATCCACAGGCTGCCGTACTTGCAGGCCGTGATCAAGGAGACGCTGCGGCTGCACTCCCCGATCCCGCTGCTCGTGCCCCACATGAACCTGGAGGAGGCCAAGCTCGGCGGGTACACCATCCCCAAGGGATCCAAGGTGGTGGTGAACGCGTGGTGGCTGGCCAACAACCCGGCGCTGTGGGAGAACCCTGAGAAGTTTCGGCCGGAGCGGTTCTTGGAGAAGGAGAGCGGCGTGGACGCCACCGTCGCCGGCAAGGTGGACTTCCGGTTCCTGCCCTTCGGCGTGGGCCGCCGCAGCTGCCCCGGGATCATCCTGGCACTGCCCATCCTCGCGCTCATCGTCGGGAAGCTCGTGAGGAGCTTCGAGATGGTGCCGCCGCCGGGCGTGGAGAAGCTGGACGTGAGCGAGAAAGGCGGGCAGTTCAGCCTGCACATCGCCAAGCACTCCGTCATCGCCTTCCACCCAATCTCTGCCTGAACTCATCAAGTCCTTTTGAATTATGATTCTTTTAGCAGCATATTAAGGCTAAAATACAGCATTAATTTTGATTTGTCGAACAATATTAGACAATAGTAACGATGCAAGGGATTTTACATATTTCGTTGGAAAGTATATTTTGTGAACTGAACATGTCATTTTCGTTAAACAAGTGTGAGTTAGTGCACTATTTTCGGCATAGGTTGTGGATTGTTGCCTTTAACTAACCCATTGATTTTTGACCTCAACACAATGTTGTTGCTGCTCCTGTTATTATCTCTGGCATTGACCATCTGTTGCCGATGCGGAAGAGAGAGATGGAAGAAAGAGGTTATACCGAAGATAATAGCATAACCCGCTTAACTATTGATCTGATATAGGTAGATTTTTATTGTTCAAGTTGATTAATCAAACAATCTAGTATGATCATATTCAAACCACTGATGTAAACTATATACCTACACACAAGCAAACAACACACATTCTAAACACATTCTAGCAGCTACCGATACTACTCTTCGGGGAAGATTTAGGTTTTGGTAAGTTTCGGAAAGTCTTCACTTCATCCATGCAAAACAAAACGCTGATTCGGGATTGCTTGTCTTGCTCTTTTGCTTGAAGCTTGAGGGCTGGACCGACCTACATAGGTAGCTTTTAGTTTGTCCTCCAAGCTCAACAGCTAAAAAGTTGGAGAGGAAGGAAAGAAATTTGATAAACCGTTTTTATAAAAGCTTCGAGGGTGAGAGAAGACATTTTCGCAAATAAGATTTTCAGAAAACTTCTCCTTAGGGGTTTTACCATTTAGCTCAATACCATTTTGTCACGTCCAAAAATTTAGCCAAATTTGCACACTATTTTATATATAAATCCTTATCCATGAATCAAGCCATGATACACAAAAATAATAAATTAATATACAGATCCGACGTAAAATAAAGTATAAATACTTAAAAAAATCACTTAGTCCTCGCACCTTAAAAAAGCAGCAGCTGTTTTTTTGCGATCCTATGTCATAGCCCGATTTTCGTTCGGGAATAAAAATCATTTAATAAATCATTTCCTAGAAAAACAAAGTAAATCAAGTGAAACTATTAAGGAAATTAAATTTTCCTTTAAAAATCATGGCTGAAAATATTTTTGAAATATTCTCCATGCCCTAAAGTACTCTCTAAAATTTTTCGTGAAATTTTGGAGCTCCGAAATAATTTTAATAAAACAAAGAACAATTCAATAATTATTTAAATAAATAACTTAAACTTTAAATGAGCTGAAGATATTTTTATTAAATACTTTGGGTGTTCATATATTTTCAGGATTTTTCTTGGAATTATTATTTGGGCATTGGAAGTATTTATAAGAATTAAAGGATGTTTGAACCGAAAAGTCTGTTTTCCCTCCCTTCGCTACAGTATCATCTCCTACCTCCAAGCAGCGCGCCACTGTTCATCCCGAACAGAGCCGAGCCGCCGCCGCTTTCCTCCACCAAATCCGGCCCAATCCTCTGCCCAAATCAAAATAAGTTGCGGAACGGATTCCTCTCGATCTTCTCTACGTTTCCCCAAGAAATCCCCTCAATCCCGTGCTAAATCGCGCGACTTTCGGCCCCGTTCTTATCCCGACGAACTCGGGATAAACCCTAAAAATCCGGCGCCAAATCCTCTCTTCCGGTGCGGGCCTCTCCTCCCAAGCCTATAAAAAGGACCCCCTAGATCTCATCCTCGGTTTCCTTTTTTTCCCAAGCTTTTTCGTGCTCTAACCACCTTTCCCACGAGATCGATCTCCATCCGTCGCCGGCCTCAATTTCAGCCGCCCCTAGCCACCGTCTCTGCGTCCTCGGACAGCGCCGTCGCTCCTCCGGCATCGCAAAACGCAAGGAAGCCTCGTCCACTGTTCCTTGCGCCAAAACCGCTCGAAAGCACCTCGTCACCGTGAACCCGAGCTCCACGTCCATGTTTCGATCTTCGCCGCACCTAGCCGTCGATCCCGTCGTCGCGCCCTCGCCGAAGCCACCATCGGCACCGCAGAAGGGGGGAAGCCCGTCCTCCACCTCTCCTCCGCCAAACACCGCCGGAAGGCCGTCGTCGCCGTGAAGCCCGTGCGTGTGGCCGCCTCCGTTCAACTCCGCCCGCGCCGCGTCGTCGTCTCGGTCGACGCCGCACCACGCCGTTGCCATTCTCGGCACTGCAGTGCCCGCGTGAAGCCCGTCCTCCACCTCTCCTTCGCCGTAGGTCGCCGGAACACCGCCGTCGCCGTGGACCCGACCTCGTCGCCGTTTGAAGCTCGCCACCGGCCTCTCCCTTCGTCGCCCGTTCTCGCGTAAGTGCTGGTAAGGAGCGCCTCATCGTTCTCTACCCATTTATGCACTTTGTTTTCGTTGTTGTATAGCCATTCTTCGGCAATCTTTGTTGTCATGTTTGTTGGCTGGTATGTTCATGCGGCTATCACATCATCGCCTCGTCAGTGCCACATTATCTCTTTGTCCTGCGTGGTTGAGTTCATGGCCGCCACCCTTAGCACCGTGTCAATTTCTTTGTGCCACGTGTCTGTTGATGTGTATCCATCCCAGCCCTAAACCAGTTAAATCTTGGTCAGCTTAATCCAAGCCGTTCATCTTTATAGATTCATTCGGTTTAATTTGAGCCACTCATCCTTTGTTTCCAGTTCAATCCTAGCCGCCCAAACCCTTGTGATCCCGTGAACCAATCGGAGCTGATGTCTTAAACATCATTTTCCAGTTAAAAATTAATTAAAAATTGCGTAATAAATCATCTTATTTTCCAAAATTCATTTAAATGGTCCAAAACTTCTAAAATTCATATCTAATTTATACGAACTCCAAATTGGGCCATTCAAATTGCAAAATTCATATAAAATTGAGCTCTACATGTTTGTTTACTTTTATGTACTGTTATTTGGTTTTTATTAGGTTTTTTCCTTATTTTGCGTGCAGCGTGTAGATTCCGCCGTTTCGAGTCCGCTCGCGAGGAAAGAGTCCAAGTTTGTTTGAAGACGCTAGGCAAGTCACACTTCCCTTGAAGCATATTGATCCTATTTTTATAAATGTTTTACGTTTGCAAATAAAATTGCATTGCTTTGCTAATTACATGGAATGATGGATTACCTATCTCGCTTGTTTGTGCCTTATTTACTTGTTATCCATCCTTTGTTAACCTTGGGTGATAATTTAACTAGCTTTAGTCACTAATGTGGACTTTAGCTAGAATTATATGCTTAGCCATGCTTAGTTACCACTAGCTCACTAAATAGGATAATTACACTTTATTCTAGTCTCTAATGAGCTACAAGCTCGATACACCGACCATGTCTTATTGGTCATAATTATCTCAACTAAAATATGACTTAATGGTGGGTGGGTGCATGGTTTTGATGGTCGCACCCATGGCAATTAAGGACCGGTTCATGGAAACCCCGGAAGACATACCGTGCAAACCACAAGCGAATGGGCAACGGCTGATCCGTAGTATAGCTTTCCTTCCGCCGACGTACCCTAGTGAGGGTGGGCGTGATGGAGTTGGGTCGGCCCGGTTTACGGGTTGATCGGCCGCCGGATTCACCGTGGCACGAGAGGGCTGCCGCGCCCCTGCGGGAGTGGGGCGAAACCTTGTTGTGGTATCGCTTGGTTAGAGGAAGTTATACGAAAGGTCTTGTCACGATTTCCCTTTGCAGTATCAAGGTGGTACTTCGGGGCATGGTAACATGTGTGGAATCGTGTCTTGTGGGTAAAGTTGTGCATCTCGATCGAGTAAAACTATTCGAATAGCCGTGCCCGGTTATGGGCGATTGACCGATTCACTATGATTAGTCCCACTCGAATAATTTGATTTAATGGAACCGGTTTAGTTCGGGTGGAATGGTTGGGCCTGTTCAACGTGGGGATAACGTTGTTCGGTGAAAGATTAATATTGCCTTAATTACTCAACTGTTTTACTATTTTTAAATAATTAAATGTTTGTAAACCGCATTTATGCAAAATAGCCCAAGCCACTCTTGTCTCCCTTGCACGTCCGCATTTCTGGTGTGGCTTGTTGAGTACGGTGGTTATATTCGCTTGCGATTTTCTCCCTTTCGAAGTGTAGTGCTTCGAGTTGAAGATGGAGTTAGAAGACCAAGGCTCGGACCCCGCTGAGTTTGCTCGTGGAGTGGAGCCGAAGCCCCGCTAGTGTCGCCTTCCTTTTCCGCCGGCTTTTGGGTGTGAGGACTAAGTGCCTCTTCAAGCATTTTTATTTTTATGCTTTGTTTTTACGTTTGGATCTGTGTATTAATTTGTCATTTTATGTACCCTGGTTGATTCCTGGACAGGGATTTAATACATAAAATAGTCAGAAAATTTGAGATAAATTTCCGGGCGTGACATCCTAGTGGGACTTCAGTTTCACCTCAGAGGCAAAAACTCAATTAGGGTAACTCCGTCTTTAGCTCAAAAGCACTATACTTCTGAAAAGAAAGAATATAGAAAAACCGAGTACAACCACCATACTCCATAAGCCACACCAACGATGCATATGTGCAAGGAGAGATAAATGGAGATTTGTAGTTATGTGCATAAAGGCGTATATAAATATTTATAGTTGAAAACAGTAAAACAGTTAATTAATTAAAAGCAAGATTAAATCATTACTGAATGTCACTACACCGTGTTAAACATGCCCAACCAAACCACATGAACTAAACTAGTTCATTAAGTTAAGTTAATTAGTAGTGTGGAACTAATTGCGGTAAAGTTGGTCAATCGTCCATAACCACAGGCATGACTATTCGAATAGTTTACTCTGACCATAGGTATACAACTATACCCAAAAAACATGATTTCACATATGTTGTCATGTCCCAAGTACCACCATGATACTGTAAATGGAAAAATCATGACAGAGCCCTTCACATAACTCCCCATAACCAAGTGTACCGCATTGCAGGTTTCACCCCCACTTTTAAAAGCAAGGTGGACGACCCCCTTTGTGTCATGGTGAATTCGGAAGCCGTATAGACCGTTGCATGGTACATCCAAATTTCATCACGTCCACCCTTTCTTGGGTATGTCAGAAAGATAAAAGATATACTACAAGTCCAGCAGTTGCTCATGCTTGCTTTTGGTAAGCACAGTAACTCTTTAGGATTTTCCGTGAACCAGTTCTTAATTGCCATGGGTGCAACTATCAGAATCATACACCTGCATCTCATTATTGAATCATATTTTAGTTGAATAATTACGACCAATAAAACATGGACAGGTTTTTCGAGCTTGCAGCTCATCAAGATGCTAAATGTGAATAATGTGATTATCTTATTAAGTAAGTTAGTAATAATTAAATATGGCTAAGCATACATTAGACACTGTTTGGTTAATCCTTAAGAGAGAGTGATTGAAGGGGATTTATTTCACATCTTTTATGGTGTGAAATTATTCTTTTTTAATTCTTTTCATTTTTCTCCAAAGTAAACATGACCTTAGGCGTAATATAAACGGTAGTATTGTATAGCTCGAGGGTTGGATGATCAGTTCTAAAGTTTGTGGTACTTAGATAGACTCTCAGTCATAGTTTTAAAAGGGTATTTAGATTGTTTTGTCAACCAAATACACATGTTATTGATTTGACGTTTAGGATGACATTTTGTCAAACACTTTAAACATCGATTATATGCTTTAAAAATTTATAAATATAGTAAGTTTACGATATTACGGCAATAATTTTTAGGCATTTAAAATGTTACTAATGGTCAAGATCTCGCGAACAGGTTGATTAGTCTTTATCTTACGCGTTAAATACTTATGACCGGAGGCATACATACAGTGTACCCCTACTAATTAATTCTAGTAATTTAGATTGACTTGTCTAACTCAATTATTTGCTCAATTATTTAAACTAGCTTACTGCTCATAGCCTCATATTGTCACGCAGCCATAGAGCAAAGGATGAGACTACAAGCTAGCTCTCTCCGCTCTCCAGTGCTTAATGCGTCCAGCTGGTATCGGAAGATGGATTTTTATTATAAAAAACATCTATTTATTTATTACGTATTACTAGAATAATATATAACTTATATATATAAGCAAATAGTGTTTCCACTCAAAATTTCGTTGTAACTGGCTATTTTACAGAAAACCCTTTGAGTTTTTCTAAAATTAAGTCGTAGTTAGAGGTGGATACCATGCCGGCTCGGCTCAGCTCGGCTTGGTAGAAAGCCGAGCCAGGAGGTCGACTTTGGCTCGGCTCATGAGCCGGCTCGAGCTAGCTCGTTTAGCTCACGAGCCACTTTAATACAAAGGTGCAATTTATATACAAATTACATTATTAAGTTCATAATTAACGTAATAACACTTGTCCATCGATAATTATCCATGCAAATGTAATGATGTACTAGATTAGATATTATTACTATTATAATCTAAAACATTAGATTCATATCGACCATCATAAAATCATAAAAATTATTGATTTATTGCCACATCAACAACAAAATAAGTAAAATAATAGCAAAACAAGCGAAACATTAGGCTCTGCTTTGTATATTGCATCTGGCTCGTTGAGCTCACGAGCAGCTCGCGAGCTGACTCGAGCCGGCTCGTTATAGCTAACAAGCTAAACCCTTGGCGCAGCTCGTTAGCATTTCTCAATGGCCGAGCCGAGCCGAGCCGAGCCAACCACGAGCCGAATGAGCTAGCGAGCCACGAGTATTTCGTCCATACCCGAGTCCCAATCTTGAAAAGAACGGAAGAGTTTGGATAAAAAGACCTCCTTCGCCCTCCCTCCCATCCCCATCCGCGCGCGCCCGCGTCGCACTCCGCTCTCTTCTCCCATCACCGCCGGAGCTCCCGCGCTCCTCCGTGTCGTCTCCATCCACGTCGCGCCTCGAACTTCATGCAACACACGAGCACAATTGATAGTCATTCTAAAATTTAAAAGTTTTAAAAATAAATTAGTATGAAATATATCGACTCACAAATATATATACAAGTATTATTTCTAGTTTTAACTAAAAAATAAACTAAACTAGTTAACGTAAATTCATAGTATATTTGTTATAAGTTATAAAAATCAAATTTTAATTTTAATTCATAGTATCTATAACTATCTATAAAGAAAGTAGTGTTTCTATCCAAATTTTGTTTTGCACGTTGAAAACCCCTTGATTTTTTGCTATTTTACGAGAACCCCTTGATTTTTTCGAAATTAACCCGCAATCCACCCGATTATTTTTTAAAAAACCAGCTTATACATACGATAGAGTTTATCTTAACTACTTAAAAAATATAACTTTTCGATCATCAAATCGCTTTTTTCGTCTAAATCAGTAAAATTTTCGATCCGTATAACCTCTCGCTCCATTGTTGCCTCACTTTCCTCACCTCCAACAGACGAGCTCGACTCACACGCCTCCGCGTCGCCGTGCATTGCCCCGAGCGGCGGCCGAGCACACGCCGCATGCGTGCTGAGCGCCGCCATCAATATACATGCAACTTATCTTATTCATCAATATATTTTTCTAACTAATAATATCCGAGTTGTAAATATTTTAAACTTTTATCAAATTTCTAATTGGTTTAAAGTATGAGTAAGTCAATATCTATTTTCATTATATTTTGTACTTAATTTGGTGAAATTAAATTAATTTAGACTAAATGTCTATCCGATACTATTTCTTAATAAGGTCCAGTGGTACATAATGTTGAAGATACCCTTGCTTTCAAAGTTATATATATATGTATATATATAACTATCTATAAAACAAGTAGTGTTTCTATCCAAAATTTTTGTCCGTCTGGTTATTTTGCAGAAAACCCCTTGAGTGTTTATAAAATTAATCCGCAATCCCAATGCCGAAAAGAAAGGAATGACTTGGATAAAAAAAGACCTCCTATGTACCTCTCTTCCGTCCCCATCCACGCCGCGCCCAGTGTGCGCCTACGCCCTCCCCCATCGTTGCTCGGAGCTCTCGCGTCGCCGCCTGACCTTCGCCCTCCGTCTACTTCCTTCCCTACGTCGTCGTTCCGTTACAACGCACGGGTATTTTGTTATATTTATTATAAGTTATGAAATGATCTCTTATCAATTTACCTTGTTGTTTTTCTAAAAATATCGATAACTATTTAACACATAATATAAATTGGATAAAACCCCTGCCCCTTATACCGCGGCGAAGACCACAAGAACAAGCCCAAATCCAACCACCTGTTCATTCCGGATTGGTCGAGACGAGAGACCCCTTTTTTCCAGCACGCGCATTACTCCACGTCCCTTTCCCGACAGCGACCGCGCGGTTCGCCGCACCCACGAGCTCGCGTCCCCTCGCCGCCGTGGAAAAAAAAAAAAACCCTGCACCGGCGACGCCACGACACCTCACTAGCTGTACGTACGTAGTGATCGCCAGTGCGTGGAGATCCCGCGCCGCGGCGTTGGGTGCGGGATAAAAATCCCGTCTTTGGGTATCTCCTCTCGTCCACTCGATTCGGAGGGATTCATCAATCATGGTGGCTGATATTTATTGCTGACTATTATTGCACCCGTCAGGTCTGGACTCTGGAGGTGACTCACGACTGGATTTTTCACGCTTTACCCCCTTTCTAAAAATTTATTTTTATAAAATAAATAGATCCTGTAAAAACTTATTCTAGGAGGTGCCAAATCTTGAGCAAGTTTTTATTATCAATTGTATTGGTTTGGCAAAATTTGATAGTGGTCTAAACATATAGCATGTACTATTTGGCATGAATTCTCAAACGATAATGGCCCTAAGTTTTTTAGAGGATTTATTTGTAAAATAAGTTTTTAGAAAAAGCTAAAATGTAAAAATGTGTGTGACTCATGACCAGGTGTGAGTGCAGTGGCACAGTATAAGAGTCGAGGCGGGGTGAGCTGGTTTGGCTGGGAGAGAAGACCGGACTGAGCTAGGTGATGACCACGAGCTAGCATTGCAAGAAACCAAGAAAGCTAGTAGTGGTGGTTGGTTCGCCATGAGCAGCGGGCGCGAGAGCAGGTGGGAGCTCCCGGCGACCCTCCGGGCGCTGGCGCGCGACGCCGGGCAGCAGCTGCGGCTACCCCGCGCGGCCGCGGCCGCCGCCGGGAGGCAGTTGCCCGCGGCGGATGGCGGCGGCGGCGGCGGCGGCGGCAAGGCGGACAAGGTGATGCACCTGCTGCTTTGGGGTCCCAAGTGATCGATGGCGCCCCCTTCGCCATTCTCGATCGATCGGCCGGTCATCTCCGGCCAGATCACGGCTGTATATGTACTAGTGCTAGCTAGCTCGCTTGCTCCGTTCTCTTTCTTGCTCCAGCTTGCTGTTTTTGCCTATGGCATAATGGTGTTTTTCGTCCAGTACCCACTGATGATGCTTCTTGCCGGGTCAGTCTACAGGGTTAATTTCCACCGTTTTCTGTACATACGAATGAAGTGGTTTTCCTCGTGAAAATCATGCGTTCGAATCGGTCTTTTTTTTTATGGAGCAACTTATGTATAATCAATCATATACTACTACTTAACCTTGTAATACTGTAAACTTTTGCCTTGAGTTTGGGGCAAGTAATGATCGTGTAATAAGACTACAACTTTTGTTTGGTTGCTAAGATCCGCAATTTTTTCTTACGGATTAGGATTTGCATCTGTCTCTGCTAGTCTGCTTCATGCAAAAGTTAAGTGTGCAAATCAAAATAAAAAAAATATTACTTTAAATGTTAATCTGTCTCTACTAGTTTCTGATTGTTTGGCTCTGGCAGAATCGGTTGCATTGCTTGGCGCCGGAAAACAAAGGATGCTGTTTAGCGCGCCCGAACGTACGGTATGCACGAATCTTACGGAAATCAAAAGGTCTAAAATCTGACTATGTTCTAACAGAAAAAATGTGTCGCCGCCATTCTAGCAAACCATTATTAATTACCATAGACACGGTATTAAGCTTCTAAATGGTATATGGATTTTTTAAAAAAACTTTCTTCAACGGTAATTTTTGAAAAAAATATGTATACTTTTAATATTTAATTTACTCGTTTATGCCTTTAAATAATTGTTATAAACCCAGTTTCATTTATAATTCATCCTACATCAGCTATAAAGAACATGATTTAGGCACAGCTGTGTGCGCTAAGGGACATGTGTGCTTGATTTTTCTCTCTTTTACAGCAGGATTTTTTTTTCGGCCCTGCTATTTGTGGCAGATTTTTACTTGAAAAAGGGTAAAGGGGCTAAGCAAAAGCGAAAAGACGGGGATGGTAAATATCTTGTGCTTGGGCCGATTTGTGGGTAGCAGCGTCCACATGTCCCTTTCGGATGCTTGTTGAGCCCCAACAGCTACATAATGGAAGCATGAAGGGCCTGAAGGCAATATCTTAGTAGCAATAAAATGAGTTCACTTCAAATCCTTTATCTTAACGTCAAGTTTAAATTACGTCCCATCACAATACCAAATACTATACATAGTTTTGATTGACGTGACGAGTTAACTATGATCGATCTAACTGAGTCAATGTGAGACCCACGTAAACGCTACATATCAGCGGCCCAGTCTTCTTCCTTCATTCTTCCCTTTCCCCCTCTATTCCTCATCTTTCTCTAGGCCTCCAGGGCAGTAGCCGGAAGAGAGAAGGTGGTGGCACCCAGGCTTGAGCCTTCAGTTTCTCCCATACCCAGCCGAGCCGTCACGTCATGTTTTGCCCAAGCACCACCGTCAACGCTGCACTCTGACTGTCATTCCTCGGCGAACTAAGGCCTATCTTACTCGGCCGACCCCTACACCAGCCTCCCCGCATCGGCTTGCACCTCGTCACCCCTCTCCTCGAACCCGGAAGGCCGTCGAAACCCCGCCATCGCATTGCTCCATCTCTCCACCTCTCCCCTCCCTTCCCAGGAGCTTGTCGGTGAGGATTTGATTCGCTGATGCCTCGTCTTCCCCAACAACGATGACGAGTACGCTCCGGCTAGCCGCTCGCTCCCTCAACTCCGACAAGCAGCCAACGGGTAGCTCGAGGTGCATTGTAGGTGGCAAGTCGAGGTCAGGGCCGGCCCGTACATATAACCTGTCGGTGCCACCGCAGCGGGCCTCGAATTTTTGAGGGCCTCAAAAATCCGGATTTTTATGTGGCCCACCACCGTTGGTTCTGACTCCTGCTGCACAACACATTAGCGAGGCCTGCTCGCCGCTCGCAAGTCCACGAGGACCACTGACCACGACGTTTCCAATCTCACGCGATGTGATCTGATCGTGATTCGCGAGGGCCTTGCGACTCCATCTCTGGGTCTCCGTCTCTCCATCGCCGCGAGCGTCGTTTTTGATCAGATCACGAGGGCCTGTAGATCGTCGCCGCCTTCGGCCTTGCACGGTTCTGAATAATTGATCTTAATAGTATAATCAATGAGTTCGTATCATAGTGTTAGAAAAATTATTTAAGATGAAGTAACACATAAGTATTTATTTTTATGTATTCTTTTATTATCTTTAGGATATTATATGATCTTTATGTTGAATATTATTTTTTAGTTGACGTGTGCTATAATGTGTATTTCTATGCATATATATATATATATATATATATATATATATATATATATATATATATATATATATATATAGCCCTCGGTCATGTCTCAGTACAAGTTTACGTTACGGACCACTAAAAATACGGACTGGCCCTGGTCAAGGTGACTTGTAGGTGGCCCAGTCGCCCCACCGCTTGGGAGAGAGGAGTACGGCGGCCGCTTGAGTTATGTGATTCCGTCGCCGCTGTTGTCGTCTTGCTCCTCTCCCGTCGATCTTCGTCCCTCTCCCTGCTAATAAGCTCCAGGGGAAGAGAAGGAAGGAATAGAGAGATATGGAAGAAAGGGGATAGGGCAGGGAGAGGTGGCAGTCCACTTACATTTGGGTCCCACATGTTTTTCAATTTTCATTTTTTTACTACGATAGGATGCCCGTATCAACTAAAAACTAAAACAACCATCCATATTGTCTCAAAACCTTATTTAACCTAGTTTTGCAAGATGGATGTTCAAAGTTTGATATTGCACTTCAGATGAGATTCAACCTCAACGTTAAGAAGAGGGATTAAAGTAAACTTTATCTTACTACCATCTACCTCTCGCTCAAAAAGGCCGAAGCCTGCATTTGTTCTGCGGCCGAAGAAAACAAATATACCTTATTATTTTTTATGCACACGTTTTCTAAACTGCTAAACAACATATTCTAAAAATATATATAAATATATATAGAAAAGTTGTTTTAAAAATTATATTAATATTAATCTTTTTTAAAATTTTAAAAATAATACTTAATTAATTATAGACTAATGACACCTTGTTGTTTTGCATATTTCTCATTTTCCCTTCTCTCGAACTCACCCTTAAGCCCACACAAACAATGCTTAGCGCAAAAAAGAAAAAAGAAAAGGCCTTATTTAATATTGCAGATATATAAAACGTATGCAAATAAATTAATTTAGGTCCAATATTTTCATTGTGAAATGCAACATCTTTGTACTTTTTCAGTATTTTAACGTAAATATAATTTCCTGTCAGCTAACTAAACCTTACAATAGAAATTATGGGCCCACAAAATTGGGCCAGACAAGTCTCCATGGTAGATGATCCACAACTCCATGGTAAATATATTTTAGAACATCTCCAAAGAAACTCTTTATATTGGCGAATCTTAGAAATTTAACACAAGATTTTAATAATAATTATAAAATTAACAACATGATTAGGTGTGTATATATATATATACTAAGTAACACGATAAAGCTTTAATTCTTAAATTAAATAGAAACGACCTACTAAATATAATATAAATAGTTTAAACATTATACCGATAATTAAAAATATATGCATAAAAGAGTACCGAGACTTATGCTATTTTTCTAACTAATTTATTTGACAGTTTTGAAGGGACATGAATATCTTAATTTATTCAGCGGCATGGTGCACGAGCGGCCGGCGGCTGGCGCACGGGCAGCGTGAGGGCGGTGGCCGGAGCACGGGTTCGACAACACTGGTTCGGGCATTCGGTGGCGGTTTTTGTCTTTCACTCTTCTCGAGTTTTGACTTTCGAGTTCCATGGCGATGAGCCGTACTGCCGTCCCAAGTATTCACGTGGCGCGACGAACGAAACGAGATTCGCACTGAAGACAAGATACGTTACCTTATATTTTTATTATATATATATAATACCTCTGACGCGTGGAGCAGGGTATGCCGAGGCCCACCCGACATACCCTCATTTTTATTATATATATATAATACCTCTGACGCGTGGAGCAGAGTATGCCGAGGCCCACCCGACATACCCTGTGCCTCCGCCTCTGATAGAGATAGAGATTTTAGTGAAAAATTATCATCCAATAGTTTTTGAGCTATTTTCTATTCTAAATTTTTCGCTAGCAAAAAATAGAAGACAAAAATAACTCTCTAAAATGCGTATGAGATAGATAAAATGTTGGAGAGAATTTTTACACAAGTAACTATCTTTATAATAAATTTAGAAAGACTCTTTGCGATCAATTCTTCATTCACAAATTAAAACAAGCTGACATCTAAGTGACAACTTACATGGAACAACAAACAAAATGGTACAGTTACAAGACATGCTATGATCAGTTCTACATACTAGTACACAACAACATCAGAATCGGCAACAAGTTTAATTACCAACTAATCAATCAATGAATGAATTCTGCACCCTAGCTATGTAGTATGTCTTCTTCGACCATAATCAGGTAATCAATTAGCTTAACTGGAAGGATCAATCAATCAATAGCATGCTGGTTAGCTAAATTTCCTCCTTCCAGCAACACGCAACAGCCTTACTCGTCAGTATATTATATTATATTAGTAGAACTCTAGCTCATCTCTAGGGCTATCCTCTTCCTCATCTCGGCGCCGCCGCGCATGTCGCCGGCGTCGATGACCAACTTGCGCCAGAACCAGTGCTTCCGCCACACGTGCGCGACCTCCTCGATCGGCACGCACTTGGTCTCCGGGAGGAGCGTCGCGATGAAGATGGTCATGAGGAGCACCCACCCGCCGAAGAAGTAGAAGAGTCCGAATCGGAGGTGGCAGAGGAGGGTGAGGAAGATCTGGCTGATGAACGCTGTGAAGAACATGTTCACCGCCACCGTCACGCTCTGCGCCGCCGACCTCACCGCCAACGGGTACACCTCGCTCGGGATCAACCACCCCATTGGCCCCCACGACCACGCGAACCCGGCCACGTACACGCACACGAACAGCACGATGCACATGGCGTACTGCTCCGACATGGCTCCCGTCCCGCTCAGCCCGAACTGTAATCCGATGAATGTCCCCACCAAGATCTGCAAATCCAGTCAAGAAATGGGATGTTTGGTTAGCTCCAATCGATGGCGGGACGAGATTGTTGAAGAAATTAATCTTTGGTTATGCAAGCAATGGCGATGACAAGGTGTTTGATGAAATGTTTGCTTGCCTGGGAGATGATCATTTGGGTGCCACCTTGGAGGAAGAGGGCGCGGCGGCCGACCTTGTCGGCGGTCATGATGGCGACGAAGGTGGAGGAGACGTTGACGAGGCCGGTGATGACGGAGGAGACGAGGGAGGCGTCCTGGCGGAAGCCGACGGTCTTGAAGAGGACGGGGGCGTAGAACATGATGACGTTGATGCCGGTGAGCTGCTGGAAGAAGGGGATGAGCACCGCGATGGTGAGCTGCGGCTTGTACTTGCCGCCGAAGAAGAGCTCCCGCCACGGATGCGCCACCGCCTTGCTCTCCTCGCTCGCCGTTGTCAGGTCCTCGAACTCGGCGCGCACGTCGTCGACGCCGCGGATCTTGGCCAGCGTCGCGCGCGCCGCCTCGCCCTCGCCGCGAACGATGAGGGAGATTGGCGTGTCCGGGATGGCCAGCGACCCCAGCGCGATCACCGCCGCCGGCACGGTCCCGAACGCCAGCCCGACGCGCCACCCCCACCCGCCGGTGATCTTCGACGTCCAGTAAGTTGTCAGGCTCGCCGACAGGATCCCCACCGTGATCATCAGCTGGAACAGGATGTTGAGCATCCCCCGCTGCTGCGCCGGCGCCATCTCCGAGATGTACAGCGGAGACGCCTGCAGGTCAATCGCCGGCGATGGATCAAGAACTGATATATAATTTCTCCGGTGATGTCACATCACATGCAGTCACACGTACGTGGATGCAGAGGCCAACGCCGACGCCGAGGAGGAGGCGGCCGGTGACGAGAACGATGAAGTTGAAGGCCATGGCGCCGAGGACGGCGCCGACGAGGTAGGCGACGGCGGCGACGAAGAGGGTCCACTTGCGGCCGAAGGCGCTGGCCATCGGGGAGGCGAAGATGCCGGCGATCATGGCGGAGAGGAAGAGTGAGGAGCCGAAAAGCGTGAGCACCTGGCTGTCGAACTTGCAGTACTGGTTGGTGATCACCCTCTCCTGCTGCTGCTCGAAGATCACCGGGAAGAACATGGCCAAGAACGACTCCGTCGACGTCAACCCGGCTGCAGGGTCCACGCCATGGACGTCAGTCTCACTCACAGTCAAGAGGAAACGTAATGGCGGTGGACGGCGGCCGGTCGGCGAGGTTGCATACCGGTGAGGCCGATGTCGTAGCCGAAGATGCAGCCGCCGACGGAGGCGATGAGGCAGCAGAAGAAGACGAAGCCGGTGACCTCGCCGGGGTACGTCTTGTACCGCGTGTGGTGGTGCACGATCACGGCCCCCGGCATCTTGCCCGGCCGGCCGGCGGCGGCGATCGAACGAACGACGGCGAGATGAGAGATCGATCGAGGAGGGTACCTGCCGGGATTGTGCACCCGAGCTGCCCGGCGGTGCGGAGGAGGAATCAATGGAGCAAGAGAAGAGCGAGGAGTACTTAAGCGAGAGGAGGCCTCGGCGAGTGGCGCGACGGCAATGGTGGGTGCATGCCTAGCGAGCTGACCTCTCGCTCGCGCCCTAAATTGTAGGAGTGTCTCCTTGGTTTCAAGGTCAACCAGAAATGTCTCCAGGAAGAAAAAAGATTTCCATTCTTAGCAAGTTAGCATCTTTGAGTAGGTGCTGCAAAGAAGAGGAGAACTCGTAAAGTAGTTTTGTACCTTTTTTTTCCCCTCGACTAGATGCATAGTATGTATGCACCAAGGGACACTAGCTTGTGTTAAATTTTAGTTTGGTTGTAAAATCACCTGGTCATGAATTGAATATGGTTTTATAGTGAGGTTTAACGACTTATGTTCAATTTTGTGCACCTAAGAATTGGGAGCAACAAAGTATCAAACACTTATCAAAATGCAAAAGTTGGATGCGACAAACAAACGATTGATTGATTATAGACCGTGCGATCTACACAAAAGAATTTGCATAGTATACAAAAGAATTGTAGCGATGAGTGGTGAGCACTGGATAATTGGAATGTCACAGACAGAGAGAAACTATGGACAGCACGCAGGCTAATAAAAGCTGAATCAATGAATTTTGTGGTTCAAAACTGAATCATGTGATCCGGATTCTCGTAAGAATGCTTTGCAACTTGTTAGCACACAGTTTCTTCACGATCTTCTTGGCTGCAAGGTCACCGGAGTCTGCCAGTCCTTTCAAGCTGACAAAATGTTCAGACGATATGATCTTCTTCCTTCCAGTGCTGGTCTCTGCCAACGACACGAGGCAAGAAATGGTCAAATCCTTCGCCATCGTCTTGCCGTCACCGAGCTCAAGCGACTGCAGCAACCGGTTCAGATTGTCACCATCTTGGATGAAAACGACACGGTTAGAGTGAAGCAACAGCAGGTTGCAGAGCACTTGTGCTGCCATCTCCCTGACCTGACAGAATTTCGCTCCAAGTAAGCTTCCCAGAGCAGCCATGAAACCTGCCCTGCCAACCATCTTGTTGTATTCCTCGGAGATCCTCGTTAGCCGTACCAGGATGTTGAGGGTGCATTCAAGGACAGCATAGTCACCATTGTTGAGATAGGTTAGAAGCCAGCTAAGAAAATTGGAGCTGATGAGATCATCTGTCAGAGCTTTGGAAGGGAGGCAGAAGAATGCAACGGCTGAGAGAGCAACCTCCCTGGCTTTGGATGAGTATGGCAGATCAGGGTTCATCAGCTGAGTGAGTGATTGGATCATCCCCATGCTGATTGCTGCTTGTCTGACGTTGGCATCAACCACGGCCATGTGATGGAGCAGCTCAACTGATCCAACTTTGCGTTCTTCCTCCTTTTGCCGGGACAGCTTCACCAACTCCAGGATTGCACCTTTTTCCACCATGAACATCTTTACCTCCTCCACCCTGCTCAGGTTCTTCAGCACCGCGAAAGCGGAGCTGACCAGCTTGCCTCCGCTGTCGACATTGCCGCAGACGGTCAGGAGCACGGTGACGCCGCCTTGCGCGCAGACGGCCCAGACGTTGTCGGAGTTGCTCGTCAGCTCCCTCAATGTATGAGCTGCTCTCTCCCTTGATGAAATAGTAGTGCTGGTGCAGCTTGGGCTATCCAGTAACTGGACAAGTGGAGCAACCACACCTGATTTCACAAGCACCCCTCTGTAGGAATCATAGCCTGCAATAAAGAAGACAATTCTTGCCGCATGTTCTCGAATGGATGCATCCCCTGATTCAAGAAAACTGATCAGGAGAGTGATGCTGCCATCAATGTCAAGAACAACAATCTTGACATGCTCGATATCTTCAGATAGGAGCTCTCCAATGGTGACCAGGGCTTGTTTTCTCTGAGCCAAGTCCCCAATCCTCACCCTCAAGAAGAGATCATTGATGTAGAACCTCTTGTTGCTTAGGCTGGCACCAATGGCAGGCCTGGTTGCGACGACAGCTTGAGAGTGCACTGAAATTCTGGAGGAAACCATCTCCTGGAGGTCCTTCAGGTGGACATCAAGCTTGGAGCTGATGCTATCCAAATCACTCCTCAGACGAAGCCTTCCACCATTGTAAGATTCATCACTGCATTGAGAAGCAATAGCTTGAATATGACTTACTGTTGTCATAGCCGTCTGAAGAAACTGAACAAGAATCACATGTCCATCGCAGCTGCCATCGTCTCCTGGCGCATTCAGGTTGGAACAGAGTTGCTGAAGCTTGTACTTGATGGATTGCCACTTGACTGGGAACTGAACAATAGAATAAGCCATCGATGCTGAAACTGATGCCTTCAAAATTTGTAGCTTCTCACTGCATTCTGCTACCTCCATTCCTGCACTCCTGTTGGGATCAAATTTGGTTCTTGGAGTTGGAGATATGGAATTGAAGATATGCAGATAGTAGTTTTTCTGTTTAGCAAATGATAATGATTACGTTCTTATAGTTCTAGTGGTCTGCAATGTATATGCAAGGCGAGCTGGCCTGGCCAGATGAATGGATCAGTTGGTGAATCCTTTTGATCTGTCCTTTTGCTGCCTCCTTTTGGTTTCTTCGATTGGAATTTTGCACTGCTCTGCTTGCCACAGGCTCGAGGCATCTTTTGCTGCAACGAAGTGGGTTAGATTTAGTGGGATAGGTGGGTGGAGTGCTGGAGTGTGAAGCATATCCTTAATGTGACCTCGGTAGGGTTGATTACACCTGATGATCATATATAAACTGCTTCTCATTGTGATATGTGCAACCATCAACCCTTCAATAAATGCTTTTATTGAGTACAATAATGAAAAATATATATTCAATTACTTTTTCCCTTCTTTGTTTTGTCCTATGGAAAAAAGCTGGCTGGCACCAAACAAACAGTTTTTTTTATATTGCAGTAGTACCATACAAACTTGCATTGAAAGAAACACTGTATAATGGGGCCATCTATGATCCAGAATCTGAGCGCTATTGCATGGTGGACCTACAGACCCCCAAATATGCATATAACAACAGCAACTTGGAATGGAAGTATTAAAGGAAAGATTAATGTTTGCATCAAACCATGGCCCAATGACCAGTCCTCTCACAGTTCCCAAGTGAACAATGCATACTACTGTAGGCTGTAAAATGCAAATATGAATGATAAGAGGGTGTGAAAAGAAGTTTATCATATGTTAGGACCTGAAGTACTGGACCTCTTTCATATGATGTTTGAATGGGACTACATATCGAATTTGGTGTTATTTTAAAGTATTAAATATAGATTATTTATAAAACTCATTTATAATTGATGGCTAATTGATAAAACGAATCTAATAAATCTAATTACGTCATGATTTGATGATATAATGATACTATAACATTTGCAAATCGTGAATTAATCAGTCTCCCCATGCTACCCTCTGCTCGTCTGTATCCAGCAGGTTTAGCTGTGTACTGCATTCATTTATAAAGGTAGTTACAAAGAGATTAGATAAGAGCAAGTGCACGTGCTGAAAAAGAGCCAATTGGTTGGTGTGAGCATTGAGCAGGGAAAATGGACCAGTATGCTGAAGTAGTAGAGACTGTACGACCAATGCCAGTACGGGTGGTACCTAATTATCCCAGTGGCACTGGCACAGCACCCTCCCATGTGATGTCCTGATGTACCCTCCTAAATTCAGGACTGGATAAGCTAGACATGCTGTCGTCGCTAACCCTGTAGAACAATAAAAAAAATCAAGAGCTTGAGGCCATATAGTTCCATACACCCTCCATAAAAAACAATTCCTATCTATGATCCTACTTTCTCAGTTTCCTGTTTCAAATTATAACAACACTAAGTAGGACACACTCTAATCATATGAATGTGATCAGGGCTAGTCTTTCAATCTAGTGAAATATAGTCAAGCGTTTGAGACGGAGGGAGAGGGAGCAGGCATATTCCTGTCAAGTTCATAGTGTTCATTTTTTTATGGAGGGAATACATCCTACCATTTTTACACGGAAAAATATGTGGTGGAAATTACACAGGAGTGAAAACCTAAAAACTAAGGTTGGATCATTGGATTAAAAAAATAAATGTTTGATATTTGTCTGTCACATGAGTAAAAATTTTATTCGCAGATTTACTCATGAGTAAAAATTTTGTTGACAGTAAAATTTTTACTTACAGTGACATGAACGAATCTTAGACGTCTATTTATATTTATTTTTTGATTCAATGGTAGTTTTATTTTTCCACTACATATTTTTTTCTCTTTTTATACAACCAAGCACCCAAAAAAACTTCGTCTCTAAAAAACTTCATTTCTAAGTTCTAGCAATATATATGCACCTACCAGATCAGATTCATTAAAAAAATGAAATCGTAGTGAGACAGAGGTAGTAGTGAATAGTAAATAGTGAAAAATAAAGGTGCATCCTCTCCAAAAATGGAAATCCATAGGAGAAAGTTGTAGCTATATTATTTTATAATTTTTTTCGTCTCAAAATAAATATTTATTTTGAAATAAAGAGAGTAAATATGTTTACCTATAAAATTAGATCCTAAAATGCATCACTTTAGTAAAGCAGCGTGCAGCATACGTGCTACTCCTAGATGAAAAGGTTATTACTCACTCTATCAGCTACCTCCAGAATCAGATATTAAAAGGTCATACGGATTGTAATGGGGCCATCCAATCAGTCAATACAGTGATTTTGCAGTTTTGCTCCCAAAAGAACCCAATATGGCAATATGGGATAACAAGATATGCCCAATCTTCTTTGTAAAATCCTTCTACAGCTGCCACTACTTAAAAGTAACCCCCCACCCCCCAAAAAAAATATAGATGAACTTGAAAGTAACATACATCCCCTTCATGCTGAAACCTGGTAGGCTGGTAGGTTGGAGCATTTGAAGAGCAAGGTAAATAAAATACGAGAACTGGTCCACCAAGTGAAGAAAGAGAAGAGCACCAGTAGGACTCAAGACTACCAGTAATTGGTAATTGCTTGTGCCTTTTTATTTACATGTTTCCCCGTGACTTTGTAGCCTACCCTTTTTTAAGGGAATTGTGAACACTGCCCAGACATGTCCACCTGCCCCGCCCACACCACTTTGTGAAAGGGAGGGTAATAATAATAATAATAATAATAATAATAATAATAATAATAATAATAATAATAATAATAATTGTTGTTGTTTTTTTTGTTGTTACTACTACTAATACTACTACTATTATTACTACTTTAAATCATCACTTCAAATAATTTGATCCTGCAGCCCCTGAAGCAACATAGCTTGACATCAAGGAATACAAAAACTAAAAAGTAAATGATAGCGCAACGAAAGGACAAATGAAAAAGGATTCACATTCTTTATCATTTTATCATAATGACACTACCATCATAGGTCATAGATAGACCATAGAAAGATAACATTATGGTAGAGGATACTCAACCAATAAAAAGACAGGTATACTAGACAAACAATACAGTGAAATGGAAGGACAAATGAAAAGCAAGGTACTGGAAAGGACACAAATATTTAAGAGACGTTGAGGGAGCATTCATATGTATGTACCATACACATAATTGGTTATTTATTATTGTATCTATTACATGTCAGTAGTATAGACGTATGGAAAAATGAAAATACGCATGGAAGACTGGAAATAGAACTGTAGAAGCCACCTGAGCTGTTGGGCAAAAAAACTTTCCCAATTCATGTCTTGATGAGCCATATATGATATATGATCACCAACAAGGCATTCATATGCATGAAATCCAAAATAATACCAAGACCAGCGGCCCAAAAAACAGCCTCGTATGACACATAAGTTTCCCCGTCTGATGTTTGATGAGTTCATCGCAGTTAATCGTTATCATACAGAAAAAAGAATTTTGCTTCCTCTGCAGGCTTGCTTTGACTCCAGGGAATTACCATCAGAAAATTATGGAACTATGGAGTAAAAGACCATAAACACGTTCAGCTCCTTGTATAAAAGACCAAAAGGACAGGGGTGCTACAGCAGATAGTGCTGATATTACCATGTATAGTCAAAGGTCCTCATATTATTATTTTAGGGCAAAAGGTTCAGAGAATTGGTCTAGTGTGTACATGTTGACCGCCAAACCGAACCATTGCTTTCTACTCCCTTCATCCCAAATTATGACCTTCATCCCAAAATATGAAAGGATTGCACTTATTTTGAGACAATGATAGCAGTGGTTAATTAATCATCTACTGTTTCAGAACAACTCATCTCTTACAAAGTATACCCTGTAAAGCTCAAAGCCCAAAATTAGCAGAAAGTAATACTACTTGTTATTTTAATTATGTAATTAAATTTACTAAACAAAATGATAGTGGTATAAGAAAAGAATTTAGCAGAGGCAAAAAATTACCCATTGAATAACTGACAATTTTGACCAAATCATTTGTTTCAGAATATTTGTCACCATCACACTTTCATTAGTAAAGTTCCAATTTTGCCCCTACTTTCCCATAGCTACACTTGTAGGCCTAAATCAATCTTCCACTAAAGAGAAAACCTCTAGACACGTCTATCACTTCTATTTTGGATCCATTCCTTTCTCCCACCTCTAGTTTATTCATTTTTTAGTATCATCTCCTAACAATTCCCAAGGGCAAATTGGTCACAAAAATAGTTGCCTTGTTCTACATGCTATGGTCAAAATGCCTCCTTACCCAAGAACAGAGATAGTATAATGTTTTACTAAGATGTTATTCTAATTGGCAAAGGCTGACTTCAGTTTATATAAGAAATATTAACGAGGCTGGGTATAGATGTCCTTGTAACAGGAAATTCTTTACCCGGTCATAATCAAGTTAGTGGCCGTCTTAAAAAATAATTGTAGCTTAGTATTTACTGAAAATAGGGGTTGTCATGTGTAAATATGTACCTAACATATTCAACATAACATGCAGACTGAATTAACTTAAAGTTGTGGAAGACCTCCAATAATAAAATCATGTACCCCTGCTACAGGGCCAATCGCAGTAGGGCCACCATGCCACCATAGGTCACAAAAGTAGGACATCCCGTCATTTCCTCACCGACATATGTGTAACCTGTCACATTCCTTGAGATCTTGTAAGCTCCTCTCCTTCCTGAATTTTTGCAAGATGGCACTGTTAGTAGAGGATATATGTAGCTCATGTATCTTTAAGAAGTTATTTTAGATAGATTGCAGACTAAAACAAAAGTATATATAGATTATTTCTCAAGTATTGATAAATCACCAGCAGTATTTTTTACCAATGGAGGTGCCACCATAAATTATTTCTCAAGTATTGATTAGGTTTTGCATGAAAATGTCCAATTAAACACAAATCACCCCAACAGTCTTAGGATTTTAAATTGAGTATTTGTGTGCAATCGGTTACCAAATAACTAAATCTAAAGAAAATGTGGACCTCTCTTCCAAAATCAGATCTGTACAGGTGCTTATAGTGTAGTGGAGCCAAAAGACAACATTGAACATTAAACGGTGAAATTATCAACATGTTGTTTTGAACTTCTGATAAGAACCCAAAGAATCTTATATAAACCAGAACATGAGTATGAATTAACTCACAGAAATTATGCTATAGAATATCAAATTTGTTCTGGATGGAACGATATTATACTGTGCTTTGGAGAACAATCATAAGTAGCTATGTAAGCATGAAAACGTCATCAAATAAAATCATCTTTGACTGACACTTTGAATGTGTCAGGAAAAGAGAAGGATTTGACATCAAAAAGGGAAATGTATATATTCATGGAAAATTATCTCATAAATATCCATTGCCTAGGATTTCACACAACAAAGGAAAATGAATATATTCACGGAAAATTATCCCACAACTAAATACCAATAACCTAGTTATTCATGACATGATATGTCATTGTTTGTTGATCAACCTTTAAACGCCTGTAAACCAGTAAGTAGAAAATTGCAAGTACTACTAGTACTACTTCAGAACCACACAACAGAGAAAGTGTGAATTCCATAAAGCTTAAAAATCACTAACAGTTGAAATGCATAAGATAGGTTGTGACATAATGGATACCTTTCCCAACAGTATTCATATCATTTCACAAATCACAATGCTGTGTGGCTCAACAGTTTTATGTGGCACACTGGCAGTATAAGGTGCAAATGCAAAACACAATAAAAGGTGATATGACTTTCAGTTCATAGGAGCACCTAAGAAATTTCATAAAGATGCTCCACCCAGGTCCCCCAGTTACACCGACTGCCCAAGGGATTACACCACCTTCTTAGGGGCAGTGTGAGATTACATCAGGAAATCATCAGCATGAAATTATTCATCCAGTCATGCGGCTCATGCCTCCTCCAACACTGCAAAGCCAAGAAACAAAGCAAGCTAAGAACAGTTCATCGATTGATCTCATCCCTCAGCATCACCTATACTTCAAATGACTCAAACATTTAACAGAACCAAGAGACCATGATACTAGCCACAAAAAAAAAACACAAGCAGGTATAAATTCGGTAATATTTACCCTGTATTCTCTCCATAGTGCCAACAACACCTTTTGAGCATGAGTTATATAGCGCTTCCATAGGATTTACCGCCATATGTTTCATCAGTGCCCTTCTCAGATATATGATTGCATGAGAAGTCAATGTTGCTATACCGAGTAAAACTGGATCCCATCAACATTGTAAGTAATTAAACCTCCATACGAAGCCAACACAAAACTAATCTTTCATCATAATTTGTCATACTGACTTAAAATAAATGTAGATCACAAAACTAAATACATTGGTTGGAATTTGGAAAGCATTCCATCCATCTAAAATAATTAAAAAGATAGAAAGAAAAGGAAGGTAGAGGAAGAAGAATCAAACCAACTACTTCAGAACTCAGATGCATTTCATAACAGCAGGAAGCAAGCAACCTCCACATGAAATAGAAATGCATAATCATCAGTAAGAAACTTCCTCTATTCCAAGCATCAAAAGAGCGTAGATGCTAGAAATCATCAAACAAGCTTATACAAGTATATATTTGCATGAAGTAAAAAAAACTACAGCATTGCATCTCATCGCATGAGTCCAACTGACTAAAGAACTTCTATACTGAATAAAGAGTGAAGAGCAAGAGTTCATTCAAATTTACATTCCTATTTGAGTACTTCTGCACCAATCTTTTTCGAGCTTCTATACTGAAATATGTTTGCTATTGATAAACATCAGTCAAGAATATATACACAGAATATGAAATTTAAGAAAGTATTTGTTCCTTAAGAAACTCGTTGGGAACTTTCATACAATACCAACTTAAACAAGATATACACACAGTTGTACAGACAAGAAAGGCATACTGAAAGATGTACAAGACACATTATACAAGATCAGGATTCTCCAAGGACCGCTAATGAAAACCACTCTTAAGGTTGCATAGGTAACTTATTTCGTGACGTGCAATCCAAGGAGTGGGAAAAAGAACACATAGCGCATATCAATTCACATTCCTTGAATGGCAAACGCATGTTCTGTCATCCGTGCCACCTGTCCTGTCTAAGCTCAAACCATATTTGTCACATTCACAAACAATTGAATATGATATATTGATTTCCACAACTTCTGTAGTTTATCCAAATTTATATTCGGCAAGACACTACTGTTCATTTCTTCTCTAATGCATTTTTTTGTACATGCATCATGAAAGATCAGGCAACAGAACAGCTTAGTAGCTTACCAATTTTAGAGTGCAAAAAACAGTCCACCTCCATGATAAATCATTTTTGCACATGGTATCTTACAGATAGTTGATACCTCATAACACACAGTTGGTTGTGTTCATAACACACATTCGGTGTGTGTTTTATATAGATGACATGCCAAAAGCAAACTGTACATAAGCTAACCCTTGAGGAGATTTTGGACAAGGAAAATTCAGGCATTTGAAAACACAAATTGCAATTATGTTATACCAAACTATAGTTTCAACCATCATGCCAGAACACAAGGATCATAAGAGGATTGGAATACCACAAATTTCAACCATCTTACTTAGACATTTCAAAACATAAATTTGCAAATATATTATATCAAACTCTGTATGCTTGCAGATTTTTTTCATGTCTGTTGCCTAAAAGCTATAATGGTAATAATTAAGGAGCAGCATTAAACAACTACAACGCAATTGCTTATTTCAGCTAAATTCTGACAAAGACCTCCGAATGCAATGGTTGTCTCTGAGGACTAACAGGCTCATCAAAAATTATCTGGGCGAGTGCTGAAGCTCTTTCAAGATGCAATACATCTGTCTTCAGAAAATGGGGCAGTGCTTCTGAGTGGACCTTTCGGAGGCCTTGTGGGTGAACCTCCTTTGGAGCAATCAGGAACAGTTTGTTAAGAGAGCTAGCCTTCCTCAGGAGGAAATCCACCAGTCGTAATTCATTGCAATAACCCTTGAAGTTTGTCATCTTGACCAACCAAAGGTTTTCTAATCCGCCTTCAGGCGGTTCTTCCTCTGCTACCTCCAAATAATTCGTCGTGAACGAATCATATGTGTTTGTAGGGAGCTGCAATGTTGAACATAATATGTTAAGGACATAAATGGCACACACCTATAATAAAGTAGCAACAAAATGCATTTTTCCTAAATAACAACCTGCACGAAGAGCCTCTCCAACTGAGGACAACGGCAGGCCTTGAGGAAGCTATAGATATCTGCAAGGTTGGAGTTGGCCATTCCGAACATGAGCAGCTGGAGCTCCCTCAAGCTGTTCAAGCTCCTCTCCACCTTGGTGGTGGCTACTGAAGCAGAAACATACTACAAGGCGAGCAAGTATAAGCACAAAAGGAACAGAACGAAACGCAACCAAAATGGCATAGATGCCTGGGCAGACCTGGAGAGCAATGCTGCATAGGGTGAGTACGGTGAGGTTTGACAGGCGGGGGACTGCCGACGGCAAGTTGGTCCGCGGCAAACCTGTCTCTGGCCCGCCGGAGCAGAGGTACAGATGCTCAAGACAATCCACGGTGCTACCGAAAATGTTGCTGCAGAGGAACCCGCCGCTGAACCGGAACGACCGGAGGCGGGGCGCTGATGGCACACGCAGCTCCGTGGCACGGGAGCAGTCCACGACAGTGAGACTTCTGAGATTGGCGGCCCCGACGGTGAAATCGATACGGCGGAGGTGGCGGCAGTACCGGAGATCGAGCTCGCGGAGGCGCGGGCAGGCGGAGACCACCCGCCGCAGCGCCGCGTCCGTGAGGGAGACCGAGTGGAAATGGATCACCTCGAGCGTGGCGACCATCGCGTTGGCGGACGCCGTGAGGTGGAGCCCCCGCACCGACAGCCGCGCTAGGAGCTTGCTCCCGATGGGGAAGTGCACGGCGAGCGCGCCGGGGCGTCGAGTGCCCCCTCTCGCGCCCCGTCCCCCGCCGCCGTCGAGCCGAAGCTGCATCTCCTCCACGTCGCAAGCCGCCGCGTACTCGATGAACCGCTTGAGCTCGGGGGGCGCGAGCTGCCCGGCGTGGAAGGAGAGCGAGAGGACGTCCATCCGCCGCCTCCCGCGGCGGTCGATGCCCGCGAGGTGCTCCGCCCGCAGCGCCGCCACCGACGCCGACGCGGCGCCCCCGGAAGGTAGCCGCACATCGAGCGAAGACGGGTCGGGCCACCGCTGCTCCCACAAACGCCTCCACCGCGAGGAGAGCACCCCGGTGCGGATGGCCGACTTGAGCGGCAGAAGGCCCAGAATCTGGAGCCGCAGCGCGTCGGGGAGGTCCGAGATGCGGTCCTCCTCCTCCCCCCACCCCCGCCGCCGCCGTCTCTCCGGATCCCCCACCATTTCCGCCCCTACCACCACCGCCGCATCGACGCGGATTGGATGGATTCGCCGCGGCCGCGCGGGTGGATGGTGGCTGGGTACTCTCTCTCTCTCTCTCTCTCTCTCTCTCTCTCTCTATCGAGGAGGAAGAAGAGGAGAGGGGGAGAGGAGAGACGTGTGGAGGCGTCTGTCTCGCCGGGGCGATGCGGTGCGTGTGCCGTCTCCTCCGTGCTACTGCCGCTAAATACACGCGGCTCGTACGGGTTCACCAGTGTACCGGTCTACTTCTGGCTCACCGCACCGCACCGCGCCCCACCACCCGGCGTTGCGTTTGCTATGCCGTTTCGGCTTTTTCTTTTTTTTTCCCGGGTCGCCGGCACGGTGCCGAGCCCTTTTCACACACTTGGCCTCCACCTTCCTCCCGTTCTTCTCCTCGTGTTTTTTTCTCCTTTTCTTTCGCACCCTTTGAGGGTGTGTATTATGCACATACATTTAAACATTCGCACGTGAGCAGTATATGCAAACATGCGTGCGTAAACATCTAAACATTTTACGCGAGAAGGGCGCATGCAGACATACGTACGGTGTGTAATACGTAAGCATTATCGTGGGAACGGTGCATGCAAACGCGCGCACAAAGTGTACTGCACAAACATTTTGCGCGAGAGCGGTGCATGCCATATGTTCCGTACGGCTCACGTGTGTGTGCACCCCACGTTTCTATATGTGTAAGATTTTTTGTAAAAAAAAATTCTATATGCATTGTTAGCTATAAAGTTTCGACAGTGAAAATTGGTCGAATTGAAATTAGATGCAATTGTGGACTCATGGTTTAAAATCTTTGTTAAGGTTATCCTGGAATATTTTTTTCTATAAAGTTTTTACACTAAACATTAAAAGCGAGTCTGGTTTGGATTAGTGGAGGCCAAGTGGGCCGCTCCCAAGACGGCATCGGCCGCGCACGACCGTCACGGCAAGACGGCGCACGGACGCCGTGCCGTGTCGGCCGCGTGCTCCGCCTCCGCCAAGCACGGCCACGGAGGCCGGCCGTGCCCAGTGCCGCATGGCATGAATTTGGCCCGTGGCCGTGGCCGAGCCCACGGCCCATAAGGCACTACAATTTAAAAAATAGAGAAAAATATGAAAAAATAGAAAAATATACAACCCTATTATTTCTATATATAAAAATTAAAAATATAAATAAAGGATAAAAATAAAATAATGATGTATTTGTCACGTTAAAAATATGAAAAAAAATATATTCGTCATCTATTTTTCATATTGAAATTATTAAAATAAATATTGACGTCATTGGACCCCTGCAGCTCGTGCCGTGCCGGCCCAGTGGCCGTGCGCTGCGGCCGGACGGTCAGTCATTCGTGCTTGCGTGCGGCCAGGCTCGACGGCGCCGTGCACGCAGACGGCCGTCGTGCCGTCTGCCACGCGCGTCGTCTGTCGGCCCGTCGTCGCTTGCGCACGGCCCATCACGAGCCGGCCGTGCGTGCGGCCGGCAAGATCGTCGGCGGCCAAGACGCTCGCCTCGCCGCCGTTTGGCCAGCACTAGTTTGGATTGTGAAGTTTCTCTACATAAACCTCATATATATATTGATATATCGAAACCGATCATTCGTATAAAGGAGCCGCATGTTCATGCATTAATTTTTAGCCTTTTTTAATGTTTTTTTATTGTCTGCTTAGGAAGAAAAAAATTAAAACGAGATGAAAAATTAGATGTGATTAATTATTTATTATATACTAATATGATTTTTGAAAACAAGTTTTCTATAAAACTTATACATAGGCGTGTAAAAAACGAGGCCCAACCTGTTAACCCACGGCAAAAAAAATCAAGAAAAAACCCACGGCAGAAATTATTTAGGCACCAAATTGTAATGGCATTTGATTTGGCAGTGGGTTAATTAGCAATAACTTTTCCTGATCCTCGCTGCTGCTAATTTTGAGCGAACCTTTTATCCGTGTAGATAATGCAGAGGAAAGAAAGCATATATTTTCCAAAAAAATTCTGATTGGCAGTGGACGGTACACAGCCACGCAAGGAAAAGGGGCTACTTACTTGCGTCTCCATGGCTGTCAAATCATGCAGCTCCTTTCAAGAAAGGTTATTTTTTAAGGATAAGTTGATTGGCAGATTCTGAGACTTAAAATTAACCCTGACCTTGGTCTAATGATGCCCCCATGCGATTCTACAGTTTCTACACCACTACATCAGTGGTTGAACTGCACCGTCGAAGTAACAGCAGAGAAAGTAAGTGTTCATGGACTGAAAATTGTTTATAGGACAATTTTTGTAAGTACTTTGCCATAGCAAATAAGCAGATGCAACAATTATGAGGTTTGCAACTTTGCAAGTGCACCACTGCTGCATCAAATTTGCACGAAAGTATGATGGTAGATTTGCTATGCCACAATTTGTCATCTTCAACCCGTTTTCTTTTTTTAATGAATACGAAAAATTTTTACACGTAAATATTTAAAAATTGAAGCTTACATCTTTACCACGATCAGCTAAAACGGGCTTCAACCATGTTTCATTAAGAATTTTTCAGAGAAAATCATTGTTTTAGAAGCAAACATGTGGGATTAACCATATAAATATCATTTCATTATCTACATCAGAACCTCTAGCTGTCCCTCTCATCTCACCATCCTTCGACTTTCTCCCTCATCTACAGTGGTCTTCGTTCCCGCTTTGAAGCACACGGCCGCTCAACATTGAACCACAGAATGACACGCATCCAAATCTTGTTGCAAAGGCAAGTGATTGCATCCATAAAACTCATGATGTCAAAAAAGTTGGATTGATTTTGAGATGAGTACCACTGCCAATATGCCACCGAATCACCTCCAACTTTGCCTTAGCAGCATCAGGGTTGTCACCAAATGGACAAAGGGATCTCATGTTTATAAAGCATAGTTGGCATAATCAGATTATGATCTGGCCATACAATCCTCACCGTCCCTAATTACCATTAGCAACAAGAAAAACGTGGATTCACTACAAATCTCTTGGGTTGGCTTGTGTCTAGACGTCTAGTAGCAGGCCAATTGCTATCGTGAGTTTGGGTTCACGTCCTTCATGGCAGGTGATCATAGCAAATTGTTTACGTGTATCTAAAAATAAATTAAGAATAAAACCTCTCTATATATATCATTAAATGTTCAAAAGTTAAGTTAGAAAAATAGATCTCGATGAAAAACAAAATCAAACTTAAAGATTCAATTTTTTTAGTTGACAAGCCAACAAATATAAAATAAAAGGCGCAAGCCACTTTTTTTCGGCTTCTCCCACATGAGGGCATTAGAGATATTTTTGTTTGCTCAAACCGGCTCCAACGTAAGATCGTTGAGATGTCTTTACTTATCTAAACCATAAAATGTGTTTTTATCAAGCGTTGCACCCTCAATATAGTACGGAGATTTAATTGACGCGGTGATACATAACATTGATTTTTTTATTGGTGTATTTTCACACTTTTTAAGAAAAAGGTCCTTAGCACTTTACAACCTATCGTTCCTTCAGCTTATAAGCATAAGTGAAAAAAATCAATTTTAAAAATTATAATTTTAGAGTTGATATTAGGGTTTTTTCATCATAGTTTGTTATTCAGCGTTTCCTTTTAAATTGTTAAGAACACGTATATAAAAAATTTAACCATAAATTATTTTTTAATTGCTAGCCATTTCTTTTATAGTAAGTGTAAGTGAAAGAGGCTTTTAGCAACCTTTCTATGCCAAAAAAGATAAAAATGCAAAACACCCCCCTTTTTATCACTATCATGTTGTTATATAAGATTATACATGATGTGACTAAATCCAACAAATGCTTCGATGTCTTCTCTCCAAATTGAGCTCAACGGCCATGGCTTTATGTAGCCGAGCTTTGTAATCCTTCTTCCATGCGTAGAACTTCGACTTAAGCTTCTCGAGGTCATCGATGGAGTTGCTACTCGGAGTGTCTGGCTGCCATGGCTCCCTTTGCTCCACAGGTGCCTCGCTTTGCTGCCGCAACTCCCCGTCTATGCTCTCGAAGGTGACACCCACATGGTGGTCATAGTCGTGCTGCATCCTCGTCGATATTTTCTCAGACATATTTATGTGGGATTTCGAGGACTTGTGGTGATCGTATGATGACATTTCACGTGACCTATTTTCTGCATATTCTTGAGCCGCCTGCGAGATTTATACAATCAATCAAGGTTAATTAGTTTATTGTCACTTCGTCACATGAAATGGTTGCAAAAATGATTTGATTGATTGCATAGCTGCTGATAGTGTGATGTGATGCTCACCTGCAAAGATATCATTTGTTCATTAATAGTTTCCTTGAGAGAGCTGAGTCTGATCTCGTAATGCAGCCACCTGACATGGTAGCTCTCGAACATTTGTTTTAGCATGGCGTTCTCCTCCTCTTTCTGCCTCAATCGCGCCTCCGCCATGGCCACCTTCCCCTCGAGCTCCTCAATCAATGTTGCCGCTTTCTCCCCCGTGTCTTCTTCCTCCTGACAATCCAAACCACATCAATAACTTGATTTGCACATCTTGTTATTATTATTTCATCATATAGTTCAAGGATTGGACCTTAAGATGTGACGATGACCGTGGTTGCAGCATTCGTGAGCCTGAGATTTCGACAATGATGAGCCTCCGTTGCCGTGAAGGATGCCGCCGACATCGCGAGCTCGGTCGCGCGGGAAGTGGTGGCAATGGCGATGAGTTGAGGACATCATTGTCGATGAGCGCATCTGCCATGACCTATGGACACTATAGGGAATCCAAAGGCCAACGACCCCAATGACATGGAATGTGAACGATTGACCAATTCTTTTATTGGCATCAAGAATCAGTGGCATGGAGATTGAGCATCACATGGTCTTTGGATAAATAGAGCTAGAAAAATTTGCAGATGCATACATGCATTGACAACTTCCATGAGACAAATAGGGAAGGACATGAGGGATGAGAGCACCGCATATGTAGGATCTTCAGAGAGATTAAAAAGAGCAGGAAACTCTGAATTAACCACCCTACAAATAGTGTTGTTATTAATCTATATTAATTTAGGATATTTTCCTATTTTAGTTCTCTTTCCATTTATTTTCTAAATTAGGCTTTATTTTCTAAAATAGACGGTTGAAGTAAAAATTAAGAAACCGTTTGAAAGTATTCTGAAAAAAATGGAGTCTATTTAGCTTCATGATTGTGGAATTTTGGTATTGTATTTTGGATCTTTTAGACCAAAGACAAAGTAAAGGTGAGACTTTGATGGCAAACGGTTGCTACTCCATGAGCACTGGTAGGAAAAGGTTGATATTCCACGAGTATGATATTTTGACAAAGATTACAAAATTTGTTGATATTGCTGAGCAGTAAAGTACATAACAATAAATACGATCACTTGATATTTTTCATGATGGAGAGTGGTTTAACATTTCTACTGAGTTGTCTTTTTAATAATGTATCATTGTGTTGCGCAGATTATATTTCTGTAAATTTTGTCAGTATTTTAGTACCAAACTGTGCAAAAAAAAGGTATATTTGAAAAAAAAAATTTCCTCACAGTGAATGAAACTCGAAATACGTGGAGTATGTATTGTTTCTGGGCCCACTTGCAGTCTCTATTTCTGCGGGTAAAGCTGAAACTCCCCCCAAGCAACCAGTTCGTCTCCGTCGAAAAGGGAAACGGACGGCCTCCTCATCGCGGCGGCCTCCATGGGCGACCTCACCACGTCGCCGGCGAGCGAGGTGCCGTTCCGCGTTAGCTTCTCCGGCCATGGCGGCCACCTCCGCCTCGATCCCACGCCCAATCCGCCCAGCCCTATACCCGAGTTCGTCCTGGTACGCGACCCACTGCTCCCCACCCCCTCCCTAAATCACACGTTTTACTCAATGCGAAGTGTAAACCCTAAACCCATCGGAGGTGTGATGGCAATCGCAGCCGCTGGCGTACCCACCGGAGAGCCCGAGCAGCGTGAAGGAATACCTCGAGGCCAACTACCTCAACCCGGAGTTCCACCTCCCCACCGCGGCCGATGGCGCGAGGGTGTGGGATTTGGATTGGTTCGCGCTGGCTAGGCCGCCGCTGGAGCCCTCCGCCCCGCGGACCATGCTCGTGCCCTCCTGGGATCCGCCCTTCCGCCGCCGACGGCCGCCATTGTCGTCGTCATCGCCGCCGGAATCGCAAGTGTGGGATCCTGAGTCTGTGCAGATGGATATGAGCGATGTGTTTGATTCGGGAACCGGTGGGATAACGCCGCGGATGCCTGGACCGGCGAAGGACTTCGTGAGGGGGAGCGTGAACAGCCGCCCGTTCCGCCCAGGGGGCCTGCATGATGATGCGGCCGCGGCGGCAGCTTTGGAGAAGGCATTTCCAGAGGGTGCACGAAATGGGGATTGGGTGTGCGAGCTTATGAGCGGAGGGCCAGCACAGGCTAATCCTCCAGGATTCCGCAAGGGATTGGATCTGGGCAATCTGAAGGTTTGATCCTTGATAGTGTTTGTTTTGTTTGCTAAGTAATTATTTACTGTCATTGTGCTAATCTGTGCCTGTGCCGCTGTTGCGTGCGCTATGTTCTTATAGGAGTATAAAAGCCATTGGAAGTGTTACCAGGGCAGAGAGTGTATAGAGGAGCAACCCACATCTTCATCAAATGATACGATGGTACCTCAGTTCATATTCTAAATCCAGTGTTCCACAATTTGCCAGTTTTGCCATTATACATTTACAATCTGAATATCTCATGTCCCTGCAGCATAAGTATTCAGTGCAGTTTGATGATCTATTCAAGATAGCCTGGGAGGAAGATGCTGACGTCAAGGTGTCATGTGAAGATGATGTTCAACAATCGGTTGCAGATGAGGAGATCAGTGGTAAATTTCTCATCCTCATACATCATATCCTCCCTTCACATGAATATCTTCTCTTGTGGTAAATCATGATAGCTGCCATCATTCCCAGTTTAACTACAAAGTTTAAGTCGTCTCTGGTTTTCATGCTAACCTTCCCCCTTTTCCAGTTGCAGATGTTAATAAACAAAATATTGACAAACGGCAAGATACTTCTGAAACTCTAGAAAAGCCAGACGTTGAGAAACAGAAAGATGATGCCCTAGGAGATGTTTCGGAAGCTCAAACAGACTTGGATCAAGTGTTATCGTCCTCAGTTAAAGATACTAGCAGAGATTCAAGTGGATCAGGTGATGACAGTCCGGCAAAGGAGGGGAAGGTAAGTGCATTTTGTGCTTCCTTTTTTTCACCCACTTCATTGATTGTGCTTCTCATTCCATAAATTTCATTGATGCATAGGGTACATATGAATCAATGATGGTTATTTGTTTCTATTTCACTTACAGGTTTGGGCATTTGTTGCTTGGGATGAAGACATTGTGACTAACTTCTATAAACTTGTTCCAGATATGGCAATTGAGTTTCCATTTGAATTAGATAAATTCCAGAAGGAGGTAAGCTATTTGTAAGTGTCTGTACCTTTGTTTTGAGCGCCTTTATTTTTTTTATACTGGCAGGAACATGTAGTCAACAACACATTTTGTTAACATGGACTTTTTGATAGCACAACTATGTTACATCCTTGCCAGTGAAGGATAAAAGTACCACATATAGCGACCAATTAGTCTCAACTCTGCCTGAAACTGTATTCCAAGAAGGCCCCATATTTTGGAACAAAAGGTTGCCATTGTATTTTTGGATAAAAGAATAAGAGAAAGTGTCATTTTCTTTCCTTCACGTCTCCTGTGTGAATTGTGTATTGTGAGCAGGCTGTAATTGTTATCACCTTTTGGTTAGAAAAATATGCTACTAAATGCTTGCTATTGTTGCTAATGCACCGTTTTATCTGCCAAATATAGGCCATATATTATCTCGAGAAGGGTGAATCAGTCTTTGTGGCGGCTCATACATCAGCAGGAAAGACAGTCGTTGCAGAGTATGCATTCGCTTTAGCAACAAAAGTACGGTTGCTTCACTCTTTCTTTTTGCTATTCTACTTTTTGTTAATTTGAAACCACCAACCCTTTCACTTTAGTACCTTGTCGATCCTGTTCTTCGTAAAAAAATCAATAACTTAAGATTTACTTTTAGTTGTTTCGAGTTCTGCATTTCTGCTAAAGAGCTTTTGCATTTTTTCAGTAGATTCATAATCACGATGTCTGATTTGTACACACTTTATTGTGCCATTTCTATTTTCTTACCGCAGTAATGATTCACGCTCCTTCAAAACAACTTGTATGATATGTCTCAATAAAAAAATGTTAGCATGGTCCTTGTGATGAAAAATAATGTTATTATGCAGCATTGCACCCGAGCTGTCTATACTGCTCCCATTAAAACTATCAGCAACCAAAAATACCGAGATTTCTGTGGGAAGTTTGATGTGGGCCTTCTTACGGGAGATGTCAGTATCAGACCAGAGGCAACGTGCTTAATTATGACCACAGAAATATTACGTTCAATGCTCTACAGAGGCGCTGACATCATACGCGATATTGAATGGGTATGCTGTCTCAATTCTGAGTTCGTCATAATGTTATTCTATGGTTTTAACTTCTCACCTTATATTTTTTTATAAACTCATGGAGCCATGGGTGCTGTGCATGGTTGATTTTGCAATCAGGTAATTTTTGATGAAGTGCATTATGTAAATGATGCCGAGAGAGGTGTAGTTTGGGAGGAAGTTATTATAATGCTCCCGAAGCACATTAACATTGTCCTCCTTTCAGCAACGGTATGGATTTAGTAAATATTTCTGTTTAATTATTGTCACCAAACATGATATCTACGGTATGTTGCTATCAACTGCTGAGATTGTTGCTCAATAATTATTAGTAATAATTTCAAGTATGCAAAATAATGACATACCACTAGCCCATCAATGGACTATTGAAACTAAAAAATAGAATAGTAGAATTGTTTATAATTTTATTTTGGTCTTGAAATAATTGGTGGAATACTCTGACCTAAGTTGATTCTTCATAGTAAGTATTGGTTGTGCCAGTTTTTCTACTAAGCAAGTATCATCCAACTATGATTTCTTTATAAACATTTAATAAATTAATCTTATCTGAAACGGTGATGATCTGCTGGTTTTGGGCAGCTAATACTGTTTGAAGAAAACAATATACTTGAGTAATATTGTTCACTCTAAGGCTGAGGCAGGCTAATCTGGTTATTTAATGCCAAAACAATATCTTTTGAATACATCATCGGAAACATTTTTATTTCTTTTCCATCTTAAAAAAGCTCAAGCTACCTTCATATTGTCTTTCAGATTGATGTTTATTTTGGAGTTGAACTATTTCTCTTTAGGTCCCAAACACAGTTGAATTTGCTGACTGGATTGGTCGTACAAAGCAGAAGAAAATTCGTGTCACATCGTAAGTGTAGCTATATCACTTTTAAGCAGGCAAAATTGCATTGTAGGCCCTGTAGTCTAGTTTTGTTGATCTGAGTACGTGTAATACACTATCTTGTGCAACTAATAAGTCACCCTCATAACTGTTTTTGTTCATTTAAACCCTATGGCTGTGAGGATTCTCTAATAGGATTCTTGTTCTCCCGAATGACTAATGATAAACAATGGTAACTTTCTAAATAGTTTAGAATATATTTTATATAAATATATTAGAATATGTTGTTTTTATGTAGGTTTTCTACACCAAGTTATTCTTTTGGTGTGCAATTTTTTGCTCCAAAACATATTACTAATACAATCAGTATTTAATTGACTCTTCTAGTTTGAGACTCCAATATTGATTGGTTCAGTTAGTGAGCATGTATTGAATGCATTAGTTGAAGATGTGTAATTGGACAAATCTTGGTAGGGGAAAGGGCTAAGGAACTAAGTAGGGATAATTTGAGCAAACTCCGGAGTATCTGGTGTGGCTCCATTCAAGAAAATCAGACTAAATAAACTTGTTTTCTTACAATTGAATAGAACAGTGCATATATATATATATATTATAATTCATTAGTTGAGTGGAATATCGCCTTTGCCTTTCTAAATGCATATTTTTTAAGCTACTTCGTAATACAGTTTTCATCATAACATATTGCTGCCATATGCTCATCAGGACCAACAAAAGGCCCGTTCCCCTTGAACACTGTTTGTTCTACTCTGGAGAAGTGTTCAAAATATGTGAGAAGGATGTATTTCTTACTCAAGGATATAGAGAAGCCAAGGAAGCTTTTAAAAAGAAAAATTCGAATAAGCTTGGAATGAAACCTGGTTCAAAACCTGGAATGCCTGTAGTACGTGCTGGAACTCAAGGCAGAAATCTGGATACATCTAATAGAGGGAGAGATCAGAAAAATCCAAAACACCACCATGCCAACTCATCAGCTGCTGCAGTTCAGCAAAGCACCTCAGGGCCAAGGAGATCAGAGTCTTCATTCTGGATGCCCCTCATAAATAACCTTCTGAAGAAATCACTTGTGCCTGTATGTGACAGATAATTTCTGGCATTTATCTTGAGCAATGAAATTCATAATATGTTGTTCTTTTGAACGTTAAATCTATATCAAATTTTATTCTTTGACTCTTCATTGTGCATTGCGAAGCCGATATCGTAATCCATTGTAAAAAAAAATTGGTCACGGCATATTGGTCATTGCTACTGTTCCCATTCATCATTTCAGGTCATTTTATAATTTGCAGGAACTTTTTTGATCTTTTACATCGTTCTTTTACAGGTGGTAATTTTCTGTTTCTCAAAAAACCGCTGTGATAAATCAGCAGAGAGCATGTTTGGTGCAGATCTCACCAGTAACTCGGAGAAAAGTGAAATCCGCCTCTTCTGTGACAAGGCCTTTTCACGCCTTAAAGGATCTGATAGGAACCTTCCACAGGTGATCAAGTAGCACAAATGATTTTAGTCTAGGAACCTTATCCTTGTTTCCATTTGGAACTTTGATTTCCATGTTAGGTTGTAGGAATACAAAGCCTTCTACGGAGAGGGATTGGAGTACACCATGCTGGACTTCTTCCTATTGTGAAAGAAGTAGTTGAAATGCTATTTTGTCGTGGCGTCATCAAGGTTAAGCTTTGAACTTTTAGTTATTTTTGGGTAATTTAGTTTCTGTAGAAGTATCAAATTTGAAGCCTGAAAACATTCCCTGTACAGATCTATACTTAAAGTTTTTTGATATTTACTACAACTAGATGCTAGAAAAAAAGGGTAAATACTGAATACTTGTCCATCATATCCTGCATTTTCTATGTCAGGTTTGCATAATACCCTGACAATCAGCAGTGTCACCTATCAAAGGTTTAACTTGATTCAACACATTGAACAGTATTAACGCTGCAATGACATTTGAGATTAAATCACATTGATGTCAGCTACTCATATAAAACGTCAAAAATATTCCTTTCAACATTACATTAATCAAATATTGCATGTCCTGGTCCAGTCATGCCTTTTTTCATTAACTGAGTGGCAACCTTGACTTGGAATCAATTGCAGGTGTTATTTTCCACGGAGACATTTGCGATGGGTGTCAATGCTCCAGCAAGGACAGTAAGGTTCTATCTGTTCTTTTTTCATATTGAGGGTTTAAATGCTTTTGCATCTTGTGTGTTAATAAAGCCCTCGCATTTCTAGAACTAAGCATGATCCAACTCTATATAATGCAAACCGCTTGCGTTTTCATCATCTACTTATTAGTTTTGCCCATACATATTTGATTAATGGAAATGAAGCTATCAGTTTTTCTGTCATTTATTCTTGTGTTTAACTTCTGCTAATTGTGGCATTTAAACATTTTTAGTAGCTTCATTTTTACACAACAATGTGAAAGCTGATGAGACATTTTTTTACTCATATGATGTTGGAGGTGAAAATCTAACTTTTTTTTTACCTTGGCATGCTTACTAATGCTAGCATCGTTTATGATTGCACTGTCAACTGCATGTAGACATACTTCCATTGACATGCTTTGAACTTTGGATTAAGCCAATTTTTAATGCATTACTAGTCTCTTCCACATTAATTACACCTTTGTTGTTTTAAATATTTTCAGTTTGCTGGGCACACTTATCATGATGTGCAGTTTTTCTTTGTTGAAAAAGACAGGTTGATGTTGGTTAGACAGATGCACACATTTTCTAAAAATTAAACTAAGCTAACTTCAGTTCATGCTTAGTTTATACTCTTGCCTTTCCCACACTTCTTAGCTCAAGATTCTGATAACTGATAAGCAAGCTGCAAGGCTCTGACTTAAGTTTGCAAATCTAATAGGTCGTGTTTGATTCCTTAAGAAAGTTTGATGGAAAAGAACATCGAAAGTTACTTCCAGGGGAGTATATTCAAATGGCTGGGCGAGCTGGTAGGAGAGGACTTGATAACATTGGTACAGTGATCGTCATGTGTCGTGATGACATTCCTGAAGAAAGTGACTTGAAGAATTTGATTGTTGGAAAACCAACTCGACTGGAATCTCAATTTCGGTTAACATACACTATGATACTACATCTTCTACGTGTGGAGGAACTCAAGGTACACCTGTATACAGCAACTAGAAAACTTACTGTCTTAGCCATCTCTCTCTTTCTCTCTCTTCAAATTCAACTCCATAGTCCATATTTCAATTTGGGTATTACCCTGTAACCGACCATAATTTGATTTGTTGAGCTTTTGATCACCCAGGCACACAATAAAAATATTTGTTTGAACTTTGAAGTCTGAAAACTGAAATATAAACTAGGCTTTTTTATTCTTGTTGTGATATTAAAATTAGGTTCTTTGCATCATAAAATGTTGTATTATCAGTCCATATTGTGATGAATTGGTACATGACATAAGGAGGCACCTGCTATTAAAACATTCTTGTTTATTCAATAAAGTTTCATTTCTAGGGTTGTTTTTTACTACATTTCTTGCTTAACTATGCAATCGGCACTGGGTCTGCATGGACATGAGAGGAGCATGAACCTTGTGCTAACTATTCAATTGACCATTTTATATTATGCATAAAATTCTGTATGTTGTATACTTCAGTATCTTATTAATTTAAAATTTTATGTTGTATTGCTGAACAATGGGTTCGGGTAGCCCCAGGACAGTGACACAATGTCTTAGATATGTGCCCATTTACTTCCCAAAATGTACAATAGGAAAAATTGTCTCCTTGGCTCCTTCTTTGATGGATTTGATCACAGGTGGAGGACATGCTAAAGAGAAGTTTTGCAGAATTCCATGCACAAAAGAATTTGCCCGAGAAGGAAAAGCTGCTTTTGCAAATGCTTCGTCAACCCACAAAGACAATTGAGTGAGACATTAACTTATCTTCGGGAAATTGATACAATGGATACCAATGTTTTCAATGCAAAATCCTACTTAAAAACTTTAAATAAAAATTAGCATAGTTTCATTGACATAGAAGTTAATAAACAAGGATGGTTGTGTTTGATTTATGATTTGGACATGCAAATTCTAGATACACCATCCTTGATAGGATAGAACTAGCACACACCTTTAGCATTAGAGATTTGGCATAGTAAAGAGGTCGCAGTAAGTACCACAGTTGGCGATGTGTTTGGCGGAGATTTTCTCAAGTTTTAGATAAACAGAATCATTCCTTCCTAGAAGGTTTCAGTCTGCCCAAATTATCTCATTGACAAAGATATAAATAAGCACCATCATTTTGCAAGCAAAACTCGGTTGCATTACATAAATGCGGAGATTTAGATGCTAAATCTGGGAGTATCCTTAGACCACTACGCTCTAGTTCTTAACTGGGTTTCAGAAAATGGGTAGCGGTATGAGTTTATGGAAACACCTAGTGGGCAGGACTGCAGGACCAAGTGTCTGGTTGGGTCTGTATAGGTGCACATGGCAGTCATCTGTCAGATCTCCAGTTGTTAAGAAATTGCAGCAAGGTGTTTAGTTTGGATAACATGCAGAATTCCATTGTTGTCTTGATATCTTCTATATTGACAGTTTTAAGTTTTAACCTTTGTTGTGCAATATTATCTGTGTAGCAGTATTTTACCTGTACTTTATTTTTATAGGCATTCATTCACTGTATATAAGTACCCATGAAAAGTCCTAGTCTGCAAACAATTAACTTCTGTTTGTCTTGTTCTTTCTTATATCATCAGGTGCATAAAAGGAGAGCCGGCTATTGAAGAATACTACGAGATGGCCTTAGAAGCTGAGGCACACAGGGAATCTATTACGGAAGCAATTATGCAGTTGCCCGCTTCGCAACAGTCCCTTACACCTGGCCGTCTAGTTGTGGTTAAATCTAAATCAGTATGTACACATCCTGTTGGGTTGCCTCTTGTGCACAGTTTCTATATATTTGTTTATTCCTTTTCTATAATAAATTTATCTTCTTATGGAGTCCTTTTCCTCCCCCCCCCTCCTTAATTGTCAAACTGTTTGGTCAATCAATCAGAAGTTGATATCTTCTGGTCTTCTGTATATATTTATGAAACATGTGGAGGTAGTATATAGGAAGCAAAAAATGAGAAAACTAAAAGGCATTATTTCAGGTTTGCGGATGTCTTCTATGTCTCATCAAAATTTAGGGGTAGTGTAGGCATCCAAACCCAAGGGAAACATGTTAAATATCAGTTGACTTGAGTATACACACAGGCTACTCTGGACCCCAATAAATTTAAGTGGGCTTGAAAGTAGCCTGGCACTTTGGTCCTATTGCTGTCTCTTGTTTTTTTTAGACTTGTAAATAGCAAATGTAATTGATGCATTTTCCACATTAAAATTCGCATCTTTTGTGTCAGGATGATGATCACTTGCTTGGTGTAATTGTGAAAACCCCATCTGCTGCACTAAAGCAATATGTTGTTCTTGTACTGACCGGTGATTGCACATCATCTGCACTAGCTTCTGATTCGTCGAATCAGAATGAGAAGGAGCAAGGAGATTTTAAACAAGGATACTTTGTTATCCCGAAAGGAAAACGTGGCATGGAAGATGAATATTTCTCTTCTGTCAGCACACGAAAAGGTTCAGGTGTTATTAATATCAAGCTACCATACAAGGGAGATGCATCTGGAATGGGTTTTGAAGTTAGAGCAATAGAGAACAAGGAGATTATGAGTATATGCACCAGCAAAATAAAGATTGATCAAGTCAGACTCCTTGAGGATCCTAGCAAAACAGTTTACACTAAAACTGTCCAGATGCTTATAAAAGAGCAACCAGCCGGAAACAAGTATCCTCCAGCTTTAGATGCAATAAAAGGTACTGGTTTTTGTTATGGTTAAATTACATATGAAATCTTGTGCTATTTAAAGTTCCAGCCAAACTAGTAAGAAAAAAAATTCTCTGCTATGCGGCCATTGTGTACTTGTGTCCTATAGTTTACTACTATATTCAAAATTGCTAACAGTAACACTTTAGTTGATCTTGTAAATAGGCAAGGCACAGGGAAACTGCCATGTTCTCATGGCTTGTAATATGTAACTGTTAATAAGGTTGTTTTGACCAGTTGGATAAAATAGCTTTCGCTGTCTACCAGATAGTTGATAGTCCTTAAGTTCCTTGCAGTAACATCATCATTATGTTTTATAATTCTGTAATCTCAGTGATTATGTGCATAGCTATTGTAAGTAGTATATTGTCTCACTGTCTAATTTCTTCATTTTCTATGCAATACAGATCTGAAAATGAAAGATATGCTTCTCGTTGAAAACTATCATGCATACCAAAGATTACTGCAAAAAATGTCTGAAAATAAGTGCCATGGTTGTATAAAATTAAAGGAGCATATTGCATTGATGAAGGAGCAAAAGGTGTACAAGGATGAGCTGAATGATTTGAAATATCAAATGTCAGATGAGGCACTCCAGCAGATGCCCGAGTTTCAAGGCAGAGTAAGATGTCTACACTTTTTTCTTGCTCTATTTGATGTGATTAAAAAAATCCATAAGGAATTAGATCTATTATTTGTGGCACAGCAAAATTCAGTCTCCCTAGAACTAAAAAAAAATCCAAGGGCATTAATAAAAGATATCTTTTTGTTTGGCCACTCACTTTTGATTTGTTCCCATGTGGGACCGGGACGTTTCACTGTGCTATCATACTAGTATTTCTAAAAAATGAGTTTGGTTTTGATTCTGAATCTCAGACCCAGTGCTTTTTTTTTTTCATTTCTTTGAATGGGCCATATGCAGTCAATCTAAACAAGGTATACACTGGCATGTAATATTAAGTTCCAATTGGGAGTCCATGTGGATTGGGTTGTCAAACTAACATTTTTTTTTGACATTTCCATGTGTGCAGATCGATGTACTAAAGGAAATCCATTACATTGATTCTGATCTAGTGGTGCAACTGAAGGGCCGAGTAGCCTGTGAAATGAATTCTGGCGAGGAGTTGATATCGACCGAATGTCTGTTTGAGAATCAATTGGATGACCTAGAACCTGAAGAAGCCGTGGCTATTATGTCTGCATTGGTCTTCCAACAGCGGAATACATCTGAACCATCTCTTACTCCAAAATTGGCGGATGCTAGAAAGAGGTTATTTTTTTCCATTTATTTTGGTGCCTCAGTGCGGCATTTCCATGGGGGCAAGCCTTGTGCTTCTTGTGATTTCCTATGAATTTCTTATATGACGCATCCAGTGAACTGCTTTTTGTTCTTGTGTTTATTTCTGTTGTAGGATTTATGATACAGCAATCAGATTAGGAAAGCTTCAACGAGAGTTTAAGGTGCCCGTGGATCCTGAGGAATATGCCCGTGATAATCTCAAGTTCGGGCTCGTTGAAGTCGTCTACGAATGGGCAAAGGTATACCCATCTTCGCTGCAACTCTTCTCCGACAGCCTTGCTGAAGTTAAACGTGTGTTCTTTTATTCCTTCAATGCAGGGAACCCCTTTTGCAGACATCTGTGAGCTGACAGATGTATCTGAAGGTCTGATTGTAAGAACAATCGTGCGGTTGGATGAAACGTGCAGGGAGTTCAGGAATGCAGCTTCCATCATGGGCAACTCTGCGTTGTATAAGAAAATGGAGACTGCCTCCAATGCCATTAAGCGTGACATCGTCTTTGCTGCAAGCTTGTATATCACAGGGATATGATGCATTTAAGCATGCGTCCTAATCATTTTGCTCTCCTTCTAGGCCATGGTGTTTGTAAGTACAGAAATTTCATTTCTGGCTAGCAAATTTTCTGGGCACAATCCCAGCCTTAACATTGTAACAGTTAATGAACAAATCTGCATTATTATATGGACGTAGGAGCATCTCGCTGCACTGATACCATGCAAAATGCAAGACGTATCAGATCATCAGATCATTCTACTAATCCTGATGTAAGTGTGCAAAGCTACACAGGCGCATGCGTGTTAGGCAGGCCATTTTACAACTCATTTACAGGAACGAGGAAATTTTCTCAGATGACAGTAAGATTGTGCTAGCCTTCCTCGCCAAACTCTCTGGTGAACCTGTTGTACACCTCCAGGTCCTTCTTGCTCACCGTCGCCTTCTGCCTCGCGAGCACCTTGACCAAGTCCGTCCTCGTGATCGGCGGCGGCGTGATCTACATAGAGGAATCGGCAAGCGTGTCACTACATACGCTATATGCCACGGGGAGATGGCTGCAACATAAGCAGCGCACACACGCAACGCAACTCACCTGGGCAGCCAGGCCTTCGGCCGCGAGCTCCTGCATGGTGATCTGCACGGCGCCCGGCCGCGTCGGTCCGCACGGCGTCCACGCACCGCCGCCGCCGCTGCCGTCGCCCTCCGCCGTCCTGAAGAAGAACATGGCGTCCTGCGTCTTGCGCACCGGCTCGAACAGCACGTCCTTCACCTGCACACCACACACGCGAGCAAGAGGATCGTCAGCTACCCATCACAAGCTTGCATACTGCTACATGATGCATCGAGGAAATGGAATAAGTGGTTGTCAGGCGTGAGGCGCACGCAGACGGCGATGTCGGAGCCGGAGAAGCCGTCAGTCCGGCGAGCCAAGCTCTCGAAGTCGCCATTGGTAAGGCTGTAAGGGGTGTCACCGAGGTGTACCTGCAAAGCGCGGATTTCAGGTTCATACTTGTCAAAAGTTCAGTTTCAAGGTTACATTTCTCAGAAGATCTCATTGATTTCAAGTTCAAACTTGTCAAAATTCAGTTTTAAGGCTACATGTTTCAGAAAATCTCATTGCTCTTTTGCTAACTTCTTTGTACTTACCTTGAACATGTGCTGCCTAGCTTTAAGGTCAGGTAGCGGAATGTAGATACGCTTGTCAAAACGTCGCCGTACAGCCTGGGGAAAAAATGATCAATTGATCATCACCCAAGCTTATACAATAACACAGACGAGATGCAAAATGTAGTGGTACTAAGTAACTGGATGAGATGACTGATAGATGTCTTGCAAGGTCTACCTGATCCAGAGCATATGGAGTGTTTGTGGCAGCAAGAACAAGGACTTTATCATCGTTATGGCCAACACCCTGCACATTCCGCACATTCACAGACTATTAAATAATATGCTTAGCTATGGAGCAAAATTCACCAAAAAAAACTGAATTTTGCACCACTGTCTTATGGTTGCATTCATAAAAACAGATAATGCTACAACGAACGTTTGAAACAAGAGTTATACTGCTGCATTTAGACAATCACCTGCATCTGCACGAGGAATTCTGTCTTGACTCTCCGAGAAGCCTCGCTCTCGTTGCCTTCCCCGCGTTGGCCACATAAAGAGTCGATTTCATCGATGAAGATAATGGAGGGTGCATTTTCGCGGGCCATCTGGAACAGGTTCGCCACCAGCTTCTCACTTTCTCCCATCCACTTGGATAGAAGATCCGATGAAGATATACTGCAGTGTGCATCCGTCCAAAACCTCAGAATAATTACACGAATGACAGAACAAAAGATGATGACATATTGATAGTAGCATTCCATGTTTGGTCCAAATTTTAAAATGCTTATGAGTAAAAAACCAGAAGTTTGCACTATCGAGCAAAAGGAAAATAACTGAATTTGAGTCCGCCAACCAATTGGATCGCAAATGTGAAACAACTAGCTGTTCAGTTCAGTTCAGTTCAACTAGTACCGGTACAAGAAATGCAGGGAAGAAAATCAATTACCTGAAGAATGTGGAATCGGCCTCTGTCGCGACGGCTTTGGCCAAGTAGGATTTGCCCGTCCCCGGCGGCCCGTACAGAAGGAAGGCTTTCCACGGCCTCCGCTTGCCTGAAAGATTCAGTGTTTCACCATTGATCAATCGCCTAGTTGCTGCAATCCACAGAGAGTAATTTGTTAGGATTCCAGTGAACCCAAACTTACCGGTGAAGAACTGCGGGAACTCGACGGGGAGCACGACGGCCTCCTGCAGCGCCTGCTTGGCGCCGTCCAGCCCGGAGACGTCGCTCCACCTCACGTTGGGCTTCTCCGAGACGATCGCTGAGTGGAGCCCGGCCCGGAGCTTGACCCGCTCCGAGTCGTCTTCGCCGCCGCCCTTCGCCTTGCCCTCCTCCGCCGCTGCCGCAGGCGGCGTGGCGCCGGCGCCGCCGTCGTCGGCGAGGAGCGCCTCGTGGATCTCCTCGGCGCGGGCGATGTAGCCGGCGAGCTTGGCGGTGATGGCGTCGCGGACCCTGGGGTTCCGCTCGTACTTGAGGTGCGCGGCGAAGCGGTCGAGCGCGTGCACGTACAGCGGGAACGCCCGCGCGTAGTTGCCGGCGTCGTCCTCCTCCACCGCCTTCCGCACCAGCACGATCCCCTGCTCCTTCATGCCGCTGTCCATCGCCCTCGCCGGCGATTCGCGATACCTCCACCGATCTTGCCAATTGCCGCCGGGAGATCGAAGGATTCGAAGCGAAGGAACAAAAAGAACGCGAATTCGCGATCGTGTCCGACGTGGCCTCTGACGCAAACCGTCCGGACCCACATGTCAGAGTAACAGCAAGTAATGAAGCCGAGTCTTGGGCCAGCTCAACGGCTCAACTACTTGGGCTGTACGAGATTTCAGGCCCAACCGCCCAAGCAGTGGAAGCCGCAGCGCAGGTTGCTGCTTGCTCTTCGTTGGATGTTTTAGTACCGCCTCGCCTGTTCAGCTCGGAGAGGCGGTCGCGGAAGATATAAAAGAAGGCGCAGGCTCCGTTTCAAAGCATACCTTTCTCGGCCTTTTGGCTAAGATCAAGTGTAGTATCTGTTCTTATCAGTTTAATATCTGATATGTGGGCCATGTGTCCACTTCGATATTAAATTTATTTTTTGTGGGGGAGGGTCCATCACAGTGGCTTGCCACTGGGCCTCTCGCGTGTCGCCCAGGCGTTGCACTACTGCCCGGGCCTGGCGCACCCCAACCAAATCAAATTCAAATATTTCATTCCTAACAAATTAAATTTTATCAATAAATAAATTCATATATTCATAAGTTTCTTCAACATTTAAACGTCCCCGTGAATTCAAGGTTAAAATTATTTCTAGACATTCAACTTGTTATTAAAAATAAAGTGGAACAACTTATTTAAATGCTAAATTACGTACTTATGAAGTTATTTATGCTACTTTACTAATTTGAGCAGAATTTTTCTTCTGTTGTGGTATTACTGCTTGTTATTAAAAATAAACTGGAATTTTTTCTAGAAAATAATAAATTTGGTAGTGAGGAAGTTAATTATGCTACTTTACCAATTTGAACAGAATTTTTCTAATGGGCATATTACTGTTTTGGCCTTCGAATGGCGAGAAATGGCCACCACACCACCATCTTGCAGCGGAAGCAAAGAGGGGAAAAACCTCTCGACGCGTCTCCCCCAAAAACCCACGGGCGCCGCCGCTGTGAGGAGGCGGAGGCGAACGCTCGCTCACCTTTGCTGCGCAATAGCTGACCAATCCCGTCTCCCGCTCGGATCCGATCCGGCGAGGTGGACGCCGCCGCACGGAGGTGACGATGATGAGGCGCGCGTCTCGTCTCCACGCGCTCCTCTCCCGCGCGCTCGCCTTCGGCCTCCCCCCTCCGCCTTTGCCTCGCGCGCAGCTTCAGGTGAACACTAGAACCACATCGGGAACGCGGTGGCAACGAGATTGGTCTGTGTGATTTGATTGTTTGTTTGATGTATGTTCGTGCTGCAGGGGATCACTGAGCCGGGTGCCGCATCTCGGCTCGGGGCCGCGTTCCTAACCCGCGCGCTCGCCACCGGCCTTCCTGCTCTGCGGCGTCCTCGCACGCTGCAGGTTCAGGTAAACCCTAGACGCCTCGTTACTCTGCTCATCCAAAACGCTGTGGCACCTTTGATAAACTGGGGGATTTGATTAGTTGGTGATGCGTGTTCGTGCTGCAGGGGATCACTGAGCCGGGTGCTGCATCTCGGTTCGGGGCTTCGTTCCTAGCGCGCTGGGGCTTCTCCACTGAGGCCTCGGCTGTGGCGCAGGACAGCGCGAAGCCTGCCGCGGCGACCGGCGGGGAAGGGGGTGATGGGAAGTCGGGGAAATCTGAGCAAGGGGACGCCGGAAAGTCAGTACGAGGAGGGGTGAGTCCTTTAAAATGCTTTACTAGAATCCTCTGGAGTAAAAATCAACACAATTGCTTTAAATGTTTGATCTTCTAGGCAGCTGCTTAAGCGGCATTATTCAGTACTTTATTAGAAGGAATTTTGCTCTCTCACAGCCGGTGTCTTGGTTGAGCTTTCTCCTGCTTCTCGTGACTGGAGGAGGGATAATTGTGTACTACGACAAGGAAAAAAAGCGCCACATTGAAGGTAGATTACTATGGTGAGTTTGTTTTTGTTTGTTGTGGTGCTAGGATGACTAAAACACATCAGAAGATTGTTAATTGTGTTGTGGACAAATCAACTTACTGAAATTCTATCGATAACACCTAGGAAGATATTACCTGCTGAATATGTTGCATCAATTCATAACTTAGTACTCCGTAATGATTAATGTATTGCACTGTGCATTCTTTTTCATTGTTCTTGCTTACTTTTGAACTGAAGTATCGCTGAAGGAAATACAGCATTTACTGCAAGCTGTCTCATGCTACATTGTGCATAAGATGGAAAGGCAAAACCAACTAGCTGCACCAGCAAATGAGCAGCCCAACTTCACAGAATTAGCTTGCTGTTGCTTAAGTTCATTTATCCTGTAATGCATAGGGGCGTGACTATAGAACTAGTGACATCAGTTTCAAGAACAGAGGTTCATACCCTTTATATTATTCTGAAACCACTTCTGTTGCTTCCTCCATAGCTGCATTTTACAAATTGCATACCCTTAGTACTTTCTCTGAATCTACTCCATTTGATTCACTTATATAGTCCATAACTGTATCTTAGACTTACACCCTTCATATTTGTCTTTAAAACCACTACATTTGATTCCTCCATAGCTGCATTTTCTTTGCATGCATGATTAGAAAGAGGAGGGGGGTTATAGTCATTAAACAAGTGATGTAAAGGCTGTTAGTTGCTTATCAGTGAAACCCTCGTAGGTGGTGAAAGTACTGCATGGTATGGAAGCCTAAAACCTTATAAGCATATGGAAGTTGAAACCCCTATATTACAAGCTCTGTGCATTTTTATGTGATCTTTTCTTCAGTTAATAATATATTTTATTCAGTTTTACCAAACCTCTATGTGGTAGGAATAAATGCAAATGCTTAACGGGAATATAATGTGTGGTAGGAATTTGTCAGGCTCTTATTCGCTTGTGCTCATTGTTGAATTTCTCACGTAATTTTTCTCTTGTCATATATTTGCCAGAATTGAAGAATAGAACAAGTGCTGTCAAGCAAGAACCATCAGTAGGCACTGCAGCCATTGGTGGTCCATTCAATCTTTTGAACCATGATGGGAAACCTGTCACGGAAAAGGATTTCTTGGGCAAGTGGACTCTGCTATATTTTGGTTTCACACACTGCCCTGACATTTGTCCAGATGAACTTCAGAAGATGGCTTTGGCAATTGATAAAATAAGTAAGTCAATTTGATTTTGTGCTTTTGGTACAATTTTGTTGATAAATCACTGTATATATTCTTATAATGTAGCCAAACATCTTGTCCCTGTGCCAAGTGCCATGATACTGTCACTGAAAAGTTCATTGAAACCAATTGGAATACTCTAGCCTACCCCAACTTGCTTTGGGACTTGAGTCTAAAGGCTGTTGTTGGCCTGTTGCTGCTTACAAGTTAGGTGTTGCTGTGCATTATTAACTACCTTACCAATAAATTGCCGTAAAATAAAATTTATATACTCTGACATCCATATAAAAGAATACAGTTTATGCACAAAACCTTATTTTAAGTTAACTTAGTGATGGCAGTATCCACTTCCCAATGGAAGTCTGTAGTGTATTTAGTTGAGCAGTAGATATGCCTACTGGAGCATGTCCCTGGACACAATTTATTTTCCTTTTTTTCCCTGTTTATGTGACTTTGATTGAGGTCTGTACATGAACCCAATGTAAAAACTTGTGTTGATTTCAGAGGAGAAGGCAAAAATGGAAGTTGTGCCAGTTTTCATTACAGTTGATCCTGAGAGAGATACTATTGAGCAAGTTCGTGACTATGTTAATGGTACATGCTTTTGCTTCAACGGTTCATTTTGATATCAGTACCTTTTCCTTCTAGTAAACTTTATTAACGTTTCAAAAACTAGTTGCAGCTTCTCTTGCTTTCTAATCATAACGAGCAACCTGTGTTTGGCAGAGTTTCATCCAGATCTAATAGGACTAACTGGCACAACTGATGAGATAAGAAAGGTTGCTCGTGCTTATCGAGTTTACTATATGAAGACAGAGGAGGAGGGTTCTGATTATCTCGTTGATCATTCAATTGTCATGTAAGTTCTTTTTAGTCTCTCTTCTACAGTTTCATTGCTTAACTTCGACTTACTGATGGTGGGCAATCAAGATGCCCTAGTAATGGAGATGTTCCGTCCTATGATATGGCAAATCTACCTGCAAGCCAAAGAGAAAGAAAAACACCGTCCACTTCCTTTTGTACGAGCTACTCCCTTTGTCCCAAATATAAGTGTAACCTAATATAGATGTGACATATCTTAATACTACGAAGAATCTGGACAGTACTAATCTGGACAGGTAGTTGTGTAGATTCGTAGTGCTATGATATGTTACATCTGTACTAGGTTGTATTTATATTGGGACGGAGGTAGTAAATGATAACTAGCTTATTAGATTATATTTTTTCCTAAGATCATAAGACCTATATTTCATTAGTATAAAGTATATAAAAATAAAAGGTTATAGTCAAAATCACATTTTGGAGAACCATGTGCGTACTGCTGTATAATAGTAGTTTGGACATTGCCTCTTCTTTTAAGAGATTATAGCACTGCACTATTGCAGTCATTGACTAAACCTTTCATAGTTTTAGGCAGACTCTGCACCTGCCATACCATTGTTCTACTTATAGATGGAAATAGATAGTACTATCATATACCTTGCTAAGTTGTTGGTCATGTACTCGCAGATAGTACTATCATATACCTTGTTAAGTGGTTGGTCATGTACTCGCAGGTACTTGATGAATCCAAAGATGGAGTTTGTGAAATTTTATGGCAAGAACTACGATGCAGATTCTCTTGCGGATGGCATCATCAAAGAAATTAAAGTGCACCAATAAAGATAGCTGGCCCACATTAATCTGGCAAACTAGTTTCTGAGTCTCTCCACAGATTTTATCTATGTACACAATTGCAAACAATGGATGGCGCTCAAGTTCACCCCGCGTAGCTGTTGTTTCTGCTTTGCTTTGATCATCCATAGAAGATTAGGATATTCAAATTTTGAGGCACTTCATACATTTGAGGCAAAAACTTCATACATTTCATAAATAACTAGCAAAATATCCATACGTTGCAACGAATAAAGACCGTTCAAAATAACTGTTACCTCTGGTCATAAAAAGATAATGTTTAGAACAAAAAAATAAATTTGGGTAAACTTTTAAAGTTCTGACGACGAATAATTTCTCAAATGTGTTTAGAAAACAAAAGAATTAAGTTATCATAGATTTGACTCAAAAACTAACTGGTTAGATTTTATAAAATTATTCTAATATAAAATGGATAGTTGGAATTTTAAAAGTTTGACTGAATTTTATCTTAAATGCCAAATATTTATGAAAGGATCCACTCATGTATATGTATAGTTGTCATTGTCATAAACAGTTGTAGCTACCAGTCCACCACCTATTGTGGTTGATGAGTTGTGATAGAAAATTATCATTGTTCATACATGTTCTTTAGTTTTTCACGAAGTACAGTTAATTTTCTCGTATTACGTGTACACAACTAACATGGCCTCCGTTTGCATCTTCACCAAGTCCGGCGAGCTTGATCGAGATAAGCAAATCAGCAACAGACGCGTCCATGGCTCCATGCTAGTTTGGTCACAGAGATGACTTGCATTGGGCAAGCCGGATCGGCGGCGTTGCACGCGGCGCCAACGTACCTGCCTTGAACGCTAGGTTGATTGCCGGACTGCAGCGCTAGCATACGGGCAGCGGCGGAGATGAGCTCGCACAACAGTACAAGTAGCGTGTCCTGGAGATCGAGGCCTCCAATCAATCTGTGAACGAATGAACCCAAGTTCTGAAACTCACCAATCACAAGGCCAACGGGCGCCTGTCCTTGGAGAGCTCGAGCTCGAACTTACACGGATCAGTCAATAGACATATCTTAATAATTACGGTTACATGTACAAAACAATTACATCTTTTCAGTTTTAATATTCTAAACCCATCGAAGAATAATAGCTTCATCGAATGATTTAAATAGCTCCCGCTCAACGTAACAAACCATCAAGTGATTGAACCAATCATCAACAATCTTATTGTGTAATTTAGACAATAAATTTTATTGCTGAGAAAGATCTTTCAACTGTAGCTGTTGACACCGACACTAACAAATCAATTCAATGAGCTTGTAGGCCAATAGAAAAACCAAATGCGTTTCAGTTTTAATCATCTTTTCAGCTAAACTTTCAATATCTGTACAATAAGAAAATGCAGCACGCCTCCTCAGATGAACAATATAGGCCTCAAGTTGTACTCTTATTATTACACGGTCATGATCACTGAAACCCCCCGTAAATTTCAATAAGTCAGAGCAATCTTGTTGACATTAAACTTAGAAAAGAAGTTCTTTGAATCAAGACAAGAGAAGCACATCAATAACTATGTAGTCACTTCACCATACCGTTGATCCATTTCAACATATTTTGTCAACAACAACCTAAAAAATCTTGGCACGATAATAATGAAGATTTGTAACAGTAAATCCATCACGCCTTGAACGACCCCTCACTAGTATCGCTTCAAACATATTTAGAATAGGAATACCCTTCACTTCACAAAATTGTCTCATCTCATCAAATAAGATGTCCTATCCACTTTCTCTCATGGTGTTTAGATAAACCTTTACATCCTTAACAAGCTGAATATACAATAAACAAAAATAAAAATTGTTAAAATCCTTTAACCAAACCAATGGTAATAGAAATAATGGTACGGTGGATTAAATTCTAACCTCAAGAGCATTAACAAATGTTAATATTATTTCTCTGTAGAAGATGTGGATAGCTCATTTGTGATTCCAAGCAATCTTAGCATAAGCTTCAAAATGAGAACAAATTGGAAACACTCCATTTTCTCTATCAAACCAATTGCTTGACTTGGCACTCGTGCATCTTCGTGAACCATACAAAGCACATCTATCATCGAGTCCCACATTTAAGACAAATGAATCAAAGTAGTATGATATGAACCCATCTAGTATCACCAAGTCTACCAAGGATAGTTTTTTGATTCAAACCCCTTCTTATAGATGCCTCACCATTTGCAAGTCTATCCAAAATATATTGATGATGCTTTTCAATCAATGCATCATTTCTCTTGCAAGATACACTTGTGCTCACAATTAATGAGACATACTCGAAGAAATCATGAACAGAAGAGTAATAATTTGTGACAGAAACAATAACCAATTGTAATTGATGGGGAAAGCAGTGGACATAGAATGCATATGGATTTTCATCTAGAATCTTTGTTTGTAGTCCATTAAATTCACCTCTCATATTCGAAGCTCCGTCATATCCTTTGTCCTCTTATCTTCAAAATAGATAACTTATGTCTATCAAGAATACCAAATAATGTTTCATTCAATGCTCAATGTAGTGTCGGTGACATGTATCAGAGCAAGAAATCGCTCAACAACATTCCATTGAGAGTTCACATACCTACAAAATAGAGCAACAAAAAAATAAATAGTGATCCAATTAGGTAATAACAAAGGGCACAACTAAATTGATATACCTTATAACTACTGTCATTTGCTCTTTTACCGATATATCTCGTGATTCATCAAGAAGCTCAGAGAAATTTCTATTACCAATGTCTCCCATAATTGATTCAGTTATTTCTTCAGAACATCTAGCAAGATCCTTTTGTATCTGATGCGAAGCCATCTTGCAATTTAACCCACCGTGGTCATAGGCACCTCTCACTTATTCATTGTTATCTTTGAGAAAATCTATCAACTCCAAAAGATTATCTTTGTTTAAAGATGTAGAAGACTCATTATGCCCACGAAAAGTCATGCCTTGCTTTAATAGATATCTTGAACAACAAAGAGTAAAAGTCAAACGGACTTGGTACAATTCTTCTTGCTATTGATTAGCTTTAAATATTACATTTGACACACTTTGTCTCTATTTTTAAAAGCATCACATTTCTAAACACATTTGTTATGAGCACTGCCTACACTGCCAACATGGAAAGCAATAGAAGCAAAATTCAGCATCTTTAGACTCATTGTATTCTAACCAATTATATTTCTTATATCATGATGTCAAAAAAGATCTTGAATTACCGATCACATATTATGTATGAGGAAAATTCAGATTTGTTGGTTGTGTTGGACCCTTCAAAATATTTGCTCTTCTAACTTTCGAATTTCAGGAGCATACTCATATATTGGTTCTCTAAGAGCTGGATTACATAGGATTTCATTAGGATCAAACTCACTGTCTCCCTGATTTTGGTGTGAACACGGTTGATTTAGTATTTCATCATGTTGTCCTTCCAAACTTCCATCTGTTCTATGGGTTGATTGGGTTCCAATGGGATCAATATGGTTCCTTGTATCAACTAAAAAACGCCTCATCCTTGGATCAAATTTGAACTTTACTTAAAGAAATAAATACTAATAGTGATAGACTAATAATGATATGTCAAGTTAACTCTAAAATTTGTAAGTACCAAAAATATTTACCTGAATGACTAAAATTTCATTGTTTATCTGCCATTTTTAACGCTGACCATATAAGAGCCACCGGCTGATCTGATGTCTGGAGGATAGGACTGGCGATAACGGGAGCGGTGGCGGCATGAGTAGCAAGGAGGAGGACGAGTGGCTGGCGAAGCTGATCCACGAGCAGATGACGTGGCAGATGCCGCCGACGACATAGCTTCATGACGCCACTGTGACGTTCCGTGCCAAGAAGTCGCCGCGCAACCTTGTCAACGTCACATTCAGCCGGCACGACGGCGTGCTGGAGATCCCCACCGTGGAGAACTACACCAACCGTGCTCGCCAACCTGGTGGCATACGAGTAGAGCCGGGGGAGATGGGAGCTGCATCGCGTGGCGAGCTACGTGCTCCTCGTGGCGCCGGTCGCCGACGGGTGGTGCGACGTCGAGGCGCTGCACTGCACCGGGGTGCTCGCCAAGGGGGATGACGAGACGGTGGCGTTCTATGCACACCTGAGCCCACTAGCAGACAACCGAGCTGATCTCGAATCCGATCAAAGTCACTGGCGAAGAGGAAGAGTGGTAGTATTCGGTTGACGGTCGCCGGACGACCAGAGATCCCCGCGACGGCGTGCCCCAGTCCCGAGTACTCCGCTGGTTCGCCCTAGTCTGTCGGCCACCAGCGGGCAGGCCAGCGGCCACCAGTGGCGCTGGGCCGCACACCACCACCGCTGCGTGCCTGCGCCGCCACCACACGTCGTCGATCGCCGCAGTCCCGAGACTGAGATATCATCGGACCTCTCCGCCTCGCTCACCGCGCACATCACTTCATTTCAGCGTTGGCGTGTTGCTTCGGCTTCTTGCCCAGTCCACAAGTGCTTATGGCCTGCCCCAACAGTACAAGTAAATGACATGACCCAACTAAGATAATGGATTTGAAGCCTTACTACTAGGGGATGAATCCGGGCAGTGGCCCAGGGTCCCTAGGTCTTGGGCCCGCCAGAATAACTGACCACTGATTCAAAACTTGATCACTGTTTATGCAACTATGGTGATACAAGCTGCAAGCATATCATCACCAACAATAAAACAAAAGCATGTATTAGCATCAACTGATAGAGCTTCTCAATTCTCGTTGACTCCAACTCAACCAAAACCATTAAAAACAGAGACCGTACAGCAAATCATCATATGTATCGTATTGAAGGTCTAAAACATCGACATCCTACGACACCTCATGTATCGTAGTAATTAATTAACTGATACTATTAAACTAAAAACTGAGTTGAAACATCTCCTGTTCTATAGCAGTTTCAGGCTGCATATGCTGCTAATTAAGATAATAAACGTCTGAAGAATTAATTGTCCAGGGCTCATTTTTTGCCACTTTTCTTGAGACCGGCGCCTCCAAGTGCGCCCTTCTGCGCCGCCTTGGCCCTCAGCTCCTTCAGGGCCTTCTCTTCCTCTTTCTTCTTCTTCATGTTTTCCAGATCGGTCTGTACAACACATAACCATAATTAATCGCCAGTATTATGCTAGTTTGAGTTTGTGTTCTCAAGATGCAATCAATCATTGTCAAAATCAACTAAGCAGAATCGCAACAATAATGTATCGTAACGAACGATTTGAATGTATACATACCTCGTCGTACTCCTTCTTGGCGGCCTTGGGTGCCTTGAGAGGCTTTTGCTTCCCGCCGTTCTTGAATCCCCCCGACGACGACATGGCCAGAGTCCGGAGGTATCGGCCGATTCCGAGATCGGAGAGCTCGCCGGCGACGGAGAAGAAGCTCTCGATGGATCGATCTCTCGCTGTTTCTTCGACCTGACGGCAAGGCGATCTCTCTAGTTCTAAAGCGGCGGCGTACGTAGCATATATGGATATCGAGGGATAATAATCGAAGCGGATTCGTAGTTAGTAACACGCAGTCGTATCGGATTAGGCCGTAATTGGGCCGGGCCGGGCCGGCTGTGCCACAGGCATGTGGGCCCATGGACTTCAGCTCTGCACCGTGGGCCGTAAATAACCGGGCCGTACCGGCCCAAGTTAAATGTCATCGTCGGTCTTAGTTTATCGGTTTCAGAGTTCAGAGATCAAAACAAGAACAGGTTTTTGGACCGGGTGAAAAAACTGAGAGAACGTTGAAGATGAAAGCTATTAGACGCCTCTTGATGCCATCGCCTCCTCCTCTTGATGTTTTGTGATTAATCCTCCAATTTGATGTCTCCGATGATGCACATATCGATCTATATAAACCCTTCAGAAAACAATTCGAATTAGTGTCTCGTGCGTTTTCATCGATCAAACGAGTGTCTTTCATGGTGAGTTAATCAAACGAGTGTATTTTAGTTTGTGTGTGTGTGTGTTGATGTTTTAAATATACTTGCATGCGTGCAGGGTCTCTTGCCGCTGTTTCTCCGAGCGGTAGCAAGGGTGGCGGCGTGCCTGGCGAGCCGGCCGGCGGCGACGGCGGCGGCCGCCACCGTCCTGTACCACGGCGGGGCGCTGCCGAGGAGCCCCCGGCTGCAACGGCTGGTCTGCCACGAGCTGCTCGACGGCGGCGACAACTACATCCTGCATTTCGCCGTCGCTGTCATGAGGTCCTTGGGCTGAGCTGATCTGAACTTGTTCTAGCTAGCTTGGCCTGAGAAATATACCACTGAAGCTGATGCTGATTTTTTTGCAAATGAAATAATAAGAATTTAAGAACAGAAAAAAGATGCAGAATTCCATCAGCTCCCTGCCTAATTCAGTTTAGTATTGATCGGCTAATTGGAAACTCTCCGAAAAATAAGGCAGCTGATGATTGGAAATCCAGAAGAACGTGCATAGAAATATAGAATACTAGACTGTTCAGTTGTGGTCATACGTAGCTGTCGGCGTCGGCAGCGTCGAAGTGCAGCAACGGCCACATGGCTTTCCTTGCTGACACAAGTTCAACAATCAATATGTGCAAGATACCGTCATGTTCATATACTCCTATGTATGATCGTATCATGTCACATGATGGTACTGTTGATAATTTATGCTTGAAGAGAAAATTGGAATCTGCCAGTTCTAAATTTTTCAGTGCTCAGACAAAGTTGATATCCTTTGCAGTTGGCACTTTAAACTACATCACAGTATTATATCCTGCAAGAGATTAAAAAAAGTATTATATCCTGCAAGAGACAGCTTCTTTGTTTCCAGCCCAACATCAGGTATGCATCAGCATCAGACAGTTGAGCCAAACTGTATTTAATGTTTAGGATCACAGCTGGTCACAACCTCCAGATGCAGGCCCTCCAGGTTCCAAAGAAGCCAAAGATCCAAGAAATGCTCTGGTTCATGTGCCAGCATAGATCTCAAAGACAACCTATTTTCTCACACCATATCTGCATCTAACATTTCATCTCCAGCAAAAAGAAAGTTGGAAACTTGAAATGCATACAAGCTTACATCACATGCTAGCACTAACAGAAAGAATCATCACTTATCATTATATAGCCTCATCAATGGCATCTATACAAGATGATTGTTTCAAATATGAGCACAACAAACGGCCACACCCAAACCAAATATTGTATGGTATTCCTAAATATTTTGCCATTTAATTTGGTACTATTTTATCTAGGCATATGTCACTGCAAGCAAGATTTACCACCACGGAGTGATTGCAAATTCAAAGAGAGCATGCAGCACCTCCAGAGATCCTCTGTTGATTCCTGTGACCACTGACATTGGAAGTTGCTCTAAAAGAAGTTCTTGGAAGAACATAGAATCTGCTGAAACCTGGATACAGTCTTGTGGCAGCTCATTCCTTCCTCAGAGCACTGATCCGTGCGGCTAGTTCATCGAAATCTGGCATGCTAGGGTGTACATTTCCTCTGGACTTGTCTGCCTGCATAGAAATGGACCGAGCAGGAGCCTTAGGCTTCGCACCCAGGTTGCCAGAGTCCGAAGGGAGAGATACAGTTCTTTCTGGAGGATGTTGGGGTGCCCCTTCTCTGTTAGACCGTTCTCCAACACCATCAGCAGGCTGATCAGCTCGGGGTCGAGGGGTCCTTGATTTTGTTCTTGTTTTATGCTCTTCCCTATCAATGCCTTTCTTGCTGTAGTGCATCAGAAGCTTATCCATCACCCTTTCCTCATCATCACGGCCTCCGCTGCGTGGGTGAGCACTCCTACTCCTGTGTTTCCGATGAGAACTAGGTGCTCGGGGCAAAAGATTGCCAAAATCAATTGCACTGTTAGTCTCATCCTCATCTGACTCATAGTCATTGCCACTTGCTGATCCACTCCGCCTGCTTCCATGTTTTCTTCGTTCACTAGTTTGCTTAAAGTGCCTTGCATTATTGACAGCATCATCATCTGGGGGCAGCATATAGCCAACTCGCTGGTCATAATCATCATCGGAACCATTTCTTCTGCTTGAATGCCTTCGTCGGCCACCAGGAGTTTGGCTTATCATCTTTGCCTCATCATCATAGCGATCACCATATGTAGGTGGCTTTGCACTTTTCCTTCTGACAGAAACAGGCTGAAGGGTATCATCATAAGCTTGATTTGTAGGGTTTGGCTTGACATAAGGTGGACGCATGTTAACTGCCGTCTCCAGCATTTTCTGCCTGTCTTGCACAGACTGCCCATACTCATCAATTGTTTGGTAGGGCTTAGAATAAGGAGGAGCTTTGTTCAATATTTTACCATCCAAAGAACTAGCTGGCTCAATGCCTTGCTTTTCTTGGCCCAGAGTTTTAAGCCCCAAGTCTGCATGTCCCCAGTTGTGATCAAGGCCACCAGCCATGCGCGGTCGATGGACATGGTAGCCTTTCCCAACAGACTTTTCAGCAGCATCTTCCTTGGGTTCTGCGTATGGAGGAGATGACTTGTCTGCATTCATCAGTTCCCTCCGGTGATGACTATGTTTTTTGTTGTCTTTCTTTAACTCCTGATCATTAATTTGCTTCAAGTCGGAAGGAGGCAGATCATAAGGTATATTTGAGTGGTTCTTCCTGCTTTTCTCACCAAGCTGACCAATGGCATCAGGGATGACATGAATATCTTTAGGCTTTACCTGCATCTCCTGCTTCCTCTCATGGACTTCAGGTGTCACTTTAGATCTTCTTTCATGCACAGCATGCCTATCCACCTTAAGTTCATTGTGTGCTGATGCTTCAACTTCTACACGCTTGAAAGAACTCTTGTTTTGAAGATCCTGCAGGGGAAAAAATCAAGACAGCATATAAGTAAACCTACATATATTTAGGAAGGAATGCCTGTAATGATGTGATTCAATAAGTTCACTAAAATTTTACATGTTTATTTTGAGGTACACCAGATATCTTCCATTCCAATGACTTGGCATTAAATGGGACCGAGAATTCTTCAGCTATACTTTGCATCACTTGCAACTTCTCTTCATTAGTAAATGACTTGTTCTGAAGCTTCTGAACAAACTGGCCACATGAAGGTTAAGTTAATCAACATTGGTGCAATATGAGAGAGCAACTCAAACACATCAACAAGGACAGTATTTAAGCACCTCAGAGCTAACAAAAGGCTCGACGAAACTCCCGTATCTCTCTGTGAACATATGTCTGAGGTCGCAGAGTTCAGGCAACTCGGGAAATCTAGCAGTGGCAAAAATTAGAGTTGACACAGCTTCCAAGGCTTCCTGAGGGCATTCACTGTAAATGGGCCATCACAGAGTTAGTGATCAAAGATCAATTGCAGCCGAACAAAAATTGTATATTAAATGAATGCAACGAGAGCTATATCCAACTTTGTAAACAGGCACCTACTCCATTGCTGTTGTTACCATAAATAAGTTCATTTCCATGTAGCATGTCATGCCAGGACACTTTGATATATACATACCAGAACAGTGTTAAAGAGAAATCAACAACAATCGATCCCATTTCCCAAATATCTTGCGATCTCTTGATAAGATTAAGGTACTTAAACAAATCAAAATCATCAACAAGCTATGAGCAGCTCTGCAGTTTTCAGATCCTGTAAGTCTAGGAGAACAACATAACAAACAACTGCAGATAATAAATCAATAGCAAAGACTAGGCTTGATTAGCCTTGAGCCCTTGACTGAACTTATATTATGTTTTCTGTATTTAGGTGGAATATACATGACAACTGGAGTTTGCCATGTCTTGAGAAGAATTGGTTGAAAGAATCAAGCTATGACCATGCACTAGAGCAAGAACTTTGAACTATTTCCATTAGCCGGGAACCGACATACATATTTAAATAGAGAATACCTATGCCATCACAATTGGGTTCAAGTCAACAGCTCATATAGATATATCAGAGCAAGAAAACACAAAGCAAAGCCATTATACATTAGGGTGGGTGAAGTGTGTGTGTGTGTGTGGCAGTGGTCAACTAAAATACATCATGTGCTGCGATGCAGAACTTAACACACTTGGAACGGCATGTCACAACATTGTTTCGTTGTCTTGATGATAACAATAAACATGAGAGGTACCTCTGTTTCTGCAGGTTGTTGAGCTGCTTCACTATGTACTCGCAGTACTGCTCGATCATATCATAGCAGGATGCTTGGTTCATCTCAACAATCAGTGCCTCCATCTGCAGCCCATTGAAAAGAAAAAAACAGCAGAAATCAGCAACATATTGCTACAGTCAACAGCCCTACAAGGACTCTCATCAAGGATTCTTCAGTACAAAGCACCAATTTTTAACTGCACCGACACTTCTTGTGCTAAGAACTGAAATGAAAAACAATTCCAGTTTTGTCCATCCAATTTGCGCCAAGCTAAATCTTTTTCAAGAGCACTAATCAATGCAAGTTGACGCCTAGGGTTGGCAGGCAGTACCCGTCCAAAAGCGTGCGATTCAAGACGATTGCCGATGAGGTCGGCGACGTCCTTCTTCATGAACTTGACCATCGCTTGCTTCTTCCGCCGCACCAGATCTAGCCTTGTCCGGGTGCACTTGATTGCGTGCTTGCTGCATCACAAATAATTACAAATCCAGAAATTAGAAAGAAAATCCAAGAAATTAAACCAACCCAATCCAAAGGAAAAGGGGAGTTCAAGAGTCCAAGAAAGAATCCTCAGACATGGAGATATGGGTCGGAGTAGAACCAATCAAATTCAAAATCCAAGCAACTGAAGAACCAACCCCTGATGCAACAGTCCATCAAGCGAGCAAATGCAGTTTCCTAATCTCCAAAAATCCGAACCATTTAAACAGCACAGCTTGAAAAGCTAAACAAATCGACGGCAAAGAATCAAGAAATCGATTTTGGGCTCCACTAGAACAGCAAGGGGAACTCCAAGAACCATTCGACCTGAAACCGCAAGAATCACTAATCAACAGGAAACACTTCTGTACCATTTGTTGTAGAACTTGGAGTTGAGCAGGCTGTCGAACATCTTCGTTCCCTTCTCCTCCTCTCTCCCGTGCTTCTTCCTCCTCCCTTTCTTCTCCCCCTCTCTCTGCTTTAACTAGTGGCAGAGGAGGAGATGGGAGGCAGGGAAAAGCCAAAGCTTAATGGTGGCGTCGAAGCATGAGAAAAGATGAGAAAAGGAGATGAATTGTGAGGAGAGAGAGAGATTGTGGGGTGGAGGAGTGGAGGAAGTGGAGGTAGTAGTGGAGAAGGAAGAAATCAAACAATATGAGCTGTTGCTGAGGAGAAGCCAGGTGGCCAGGTGTCTCCTCCTGTTGCAAAAAAAAAGGGAAAAGATTGGATTTTTAGTGATGGAAAAAATGAAAAATACTACTGCTTTTTAGATGGGAGAGGTAACTGGTCTTCTGAATTTATACTCTTTTATTGTCCATTTGTGGTGCAGTTAACATGGCGTGTAGCCCATATTTTCGGGTAGACTGACAGAAATGTACTACTGATAATAATAATCCTAACTCTACTGTAATAGAATTATCTTGAAAATACTTTTACAAATTACAACCATGATAATACATGGAAAAAAACAAGTACAGTACATGGAAATAATAAGATAAGCTAGATTTTATTTTTCTTACTCTTACATCATAAGTGTCCCTTACCTTTTGTTCTTTCTTTTTCAGAAAAGAAACGGAAAGAGAGTGCATTGAATGTACTTATTGTACACTCGATAAGAGATAATCAGTGCACTCACCAGATTGGGCCCCACCCACAGGTTAAAAATAAATGCCAACAAAACTCTGCACCTCCCCAGCTCTCCTAGGAACACTTTCAGGCTTCCCATGCTCTACATGTAGGTAGAGAATCTTAATCACACCGATTAATCTTAATAAGGCTGCCAGTGGTAGTACATGACATATAGATTATACTTTTATCTCCTCCACTTTACCAGACACAATGCTGACTCATTCTGCTCCACTTATCCAGCTCATGGAATAATCAATTGTTAACCAATTCTCTTCCCCTTGTTTAGCTGTATAACTATACAGTGAATTCTGACCAATAAAAGAGTGTGTAAGGCAAATTAAATTGTTAAAAAAATTGATAAGGTAACAAACCCAACTACCCTTAATCAAATACAGACCAATTTGAAATGGAACTAGTACAAGTTTCATGTATTGCCTGAGACAATCTACTCATAGTAGACCCCAAAATGCAAATATGAAAGCTACTCATAGCTAACATAAGCATCTGAACTTGTATCTGTATTTAATTAATTAAGATGTGTGAAATGGAGTGGCTTCACTAACACTCAAGTCAGCATATATATACAAGGACACACTGTGCAAGCAGGATTAGTTGGGTGGATACACCCCTAGTACTGCAAATTAATTACACTTTTTTTCTGGTAAGCTGGTGATCGATCGAGAGTAGAGGAGGACACAGGGCAGTGGCGATTAATGAGTTTTTTTTCTCTTGACCAGCTAACTAACCTCTGTCAGGACGAACACAGCTAGGCAGGCTGGCGGGCAGTCAGGGTCTCATGAATCTCGCTGCATATGTACAGTACAGTAGAGGCAAATGCATGTAGCTCATGAAGGACGTGTTCGGCTGGTCTAACGGTTGATAAAACAAGCCGGCTGATTTACTGTAAGAGAAAAATACTATTTGAATAATTAATAAGCTCGGTTGATACGAACAAGCGAACATGATCGAATTACCGAATTGTGATTGTTCTTTCAGCTAGCAAAAGTGGTCACCATTTCGATGCAGCGTGTAACATTTGAAGAAGAGGATATCAAAAGCCAGGCAAAATTTGGTGAAAGGCAAGGAGGCATACCGAGATGGATTTTTTTCTCTAGATGATGTTTCTCGTTTTGTGCATGTTGTCTAATAAGTCTATTAAGAAAATTTAAAAATGTTAAGATAGTTTATATGTGATATCTCAATTTATACAATTAAAAATAAAAATAACTAATTTGATTGTAAATTATACGTTAAATTCGAACTTAAATTTATATTTTTTGTTTTTTCCTCGCATAGATTGATTCTATACTCGTATATATTATGAAGTGATAGAGCGTATTGATAAAAGTTACAATTTTTTTGAGTGAAATATGAAAACGAGGAGGTGTCTTTTTGAGAAATAAATAGACTTTCCAGGTATTTGGCAGTAGAGTGACAGACAAGTTACTACTGCTACTGGAACATTCCAAAGTGCATGCAAGTTCAAAACTCTGCAGGGACACGGGAAAACACAAGAGAAGAGAGGAATCAGGAAGAAACCAGACAGACACAGGTAGAGTTGGGCTGTGGTTTTGTGTGGGGTGGGGGAAGAAAAACGACGTAGCGGCAATACAAAAGGTACAACGGCTACGCAACGGTCAAGTTGGGTTTAGAGTTGAGACCAAGCAAGGCGGGGTCCAGTCCATGACGAAAGGGAAGAAGAGGCCACGGCCGCGTCGGCTTCTCGCTAAAACTAATAAAAATTAAAATTAAATTAACATAACATCGGAAAAAACATTAACATATAATTAATTAAACTTTAATTATTTTAATTTTGATAAATAAATATTTTTTAAATTTTAAAGTAACTTTTATTTTTTGTACGAATTAAGAAACAAAGGCGGGCGAGCTCCACTTTGATCTTGGGTTTGGGGGAGGCGTTGTGTTTTGATCTGCTGTGGCGTACGGGGTTGGATATTTGGATTAGATCGGATGACGAGACAGAGACAGAGACAGAGGCAGAGGGCATCCGTATATATCCTGTTGTTGCGAATTGCGAGATGTCACGAGGGGATATGGAAAATGGAACGACCCAAGGTGGAGTCAGAATTCAATCGCAGTGAGCTCGAGTTGTACGACAGATCGTGATGACGAACCCGATTAGATGGATGGACACGTATGGGAGCAAGAGTCCGCGCCCGCGCATACTGGCTGGATTGGCTAAAGAATTGAGGCCTTTTTTAAAATATAGGCAACAATGTGATCCCCGAAAGGAAAACAAGCCACATTCACAAACGCGTCCATCTGGACTGGACCAAATCCAAATAGCCCCTTGCCCCGCTCAACGGTCAAACTGCCCGGAGACCGAGACGAAGGGCCCACGACCCAACCAAGCCTTCGTCGTATCAGCCATTACCAAAATTTTAAATTTTAAATTTAATTTTAAAGTTTTTATCAAAGTTTATTTTTTTAATTAAAATTTTAAATTTTCAAACTTTAAAGTTGGTTTTGAAGTTTTTTTATTAAAATTTACTTTAATTTACTTCTTAGCATCATCATTTAAAGACGTTATATATAAAATTTTTATCTATAAATTTTTATTATTTTGAATTATCCGAAGGCAAACCACGTGGGCCCTCCGTTCATTGCTATCGCCGATCCGTCGCCTCTCCTCCTCCTCGCCGGCGTGAGTGTTTACCAAACCGATCCATTGATGGAAACAAAGCAAAAGGTTACAACACGAAAACAAACCACATTGTGCCAACCATGGCGGTTGCCGTGCAGATACTTGTCTTTACGACCTACACAAAGTTCTCTAGCTTAGGATGTCGTGGAGCTCCTGTCCTCGCCGAGGGCGGCCTCCCTGACGACGCGGAGCACGTCGGTCAGTGACACCACCCCGGCGAGCAGCCCCTCCTCGTCCACCACCCACAGCCGGTGCACGTGCTGCGCCGCCGCCTTCTCGATCGCCTCCCCGAGCGTGCTCTCCGGCGAGCACGTCACCATCTTCCGCAGCCGCCGCCGCCGCCGCTCTTCTTCATCGGCGTCGGCCCGGTACACTGCCACCTTCTTCTTGAACTCCGTCACGCCGATCCCCAGCCACGCCTGGAGCTCCGCCACGGGGCACTCGCGGAGGTCCGTCGCCGAGAACGTCTCGACGACACGCTTCCCCCTCCCGTCCTGGAGGATCTGCGCGTCGACGGGGGCGTCCACCACGGGGACGGCGGCGAGCGACGTGGCGCGCATCGTCCTGATGGCCTCGATCACCTTGGTGCTGCTCGCCACGGCGAACACGGCCTCGCTCGCGGCGCCGAGGTCGCGCACGGAGCGCCACAGGATGGCCCCCAGCTCGGCGCCGTGCGCGCGCAGGAACCGCACCACGTCCATCTGCGTCACCATCCTGTACCCCGGCGCCGCCTCCACGAGCTCCGCCGCCACCACGTTCTCCGCCGCGCTCTCCAGCGGCACCAGCGCCCGGTGCACCCCCTTGCTGAACGTCTCCATGCAATCCAGCACACTTGCAGTTCACAAACAATTTGTCAGATGTATAAACTTTAATTACAATTACACATAGTAACAACTAGTAATTAACTCCATAAGGATGAGAAATTAGTGTGATTTATTGTCTGCTTTTTGTGAGCAAGAAAGAATGGATTTTATAGTGCAATTCAAAATGCCAGTTACACCTGCTGTTCACAGCATGTGTCAATAAAAAAAACCTTTTTTACAATCACACGTATCAACAGCTAATTAGCTACACATTAACAACTAATTAAATCATGATGATGACGAATCAAAATAGTGCAAATGTGCAAATTATTAATGATATGATATTTTCAGGAAGGAAGAATGGATTTTTGTGGTGCAATTCAGGAAGATGCTTAGACAGCCTCGTTACACTTGCAGTCCACAGCAATGTGTCAATCAGAAGAATGTTTTTTTAGTTACACATATCGACAAATTAACAACTAATTAACTCCATGATCATGAGAAATCAAATTAGTGCAAACGTGCAATTTATTTATGATTTGATTTTGTCACTAAGAAAGAATGGATTTTTTTTTCTTTTTTGGCGAGGAAATAATTGAATTTTATGGTGCAATTCAAGAAGATACTACCTAGTGTTTGGATGGAGAGTCCACAAGGTGAGGCCTTCGAGGGAATGACCGATGACGGACGAGACAGGCACGGCCATGCGGCGATCGAGGTCGACGGCCTCGCCGGGAGCAGCATCGGCGTCGGCGTTGTCGGCGGCGCCGTCATCGCCGGCCTCGGCGATGTGGGCGAGGATGTCGAGCATGTTGACCATGCCGATGTAGTGCTTGCGGACGGCGCCGGTGGCCGGGTCGGACTCGAGGATCATGGACCCGCCGGCTCCGATCCAGTGGCCCGGCGGCGCGGCAACGGCGACGGCGGAGACGCGAGCGGCGAGGAGCGCGTTCGCCGTGTGCGCGAGCGTCGCCGTGTAGGGGACCTCCACCAGCCGGCGCTTGGCGCGCGCCAGCTCCACCACCTTCCGCTCCCGGAGCACGCCGCAGAGCCCCGCCCGGGCGCGCTTGGTGTCGTTGCTCTCGCCAGCGCCGGCGACGACGTCGTCCTTGTCGCAGCCGGTGACGTCCTTCTCGCCGGCGTGGCCGCGCAGCAGCACCTCCTGCCGCCTCCGCTCCTCCGCCTGTGTCGTCAGCTGCGCCATTGCCGATCTTGTACTGAGTTTGTGCGGAAGATTCTAGTGGTGATAGAAGGAGATGAATCTGTCCGGGGATAGAGAGAGGCTACGAATTTTTAAACAGCTTTCGAGTTGGGAGTACGTGGCGAGTAGCAAGCATGCAAGAGCTGCTTGTCTGCCGCGTGTATAGTAACGTAAGCATCGTACTGTTTTTTCTTTCTTCCTTTGCTTTTGTTTAACCAACGAGTATAGTGAAGAGCCATCTAAATCCTCTGCCGTAGTACATCTGTCAATCTGTCAGTGATCGATAATGTAACATCAGTAAACTTAGTGCACATCTTCATCTGCGGAATAAAACGAGTTCACCAAAGAAGACCCAATCCCGGACCAGTTTATCTGTTCCTGCATCCTATGTAGAGTATCCTGATTGGAAAGCTTGTAGCACTAGTAATTTTTCTTTGAATTTTCAGCTCTAAACCATGCAAACTTTTATCCAGATTTTAAAAATTTATAGCTATAAAATTTTAAAAATAAAATAAAATCCAAAAGCTAAAAATTCCGTTTCCCGAAGTTGAGTGTCAACTTATAATTCTTATAATTTTAAGCTTTCTAGCCGTAGTTTACCTTATCTTCATAGTTTACCATGATTGATGATCTCGACGACTTTTTAGCAAAATCCGCGAACTTCGATCACCTCGAGCTGGCTCAAAACGTTCATCTCATTCGAAATGTGTTAAAATGTGTTCGAAATTAGCAAAAAACATGCTTCGCTGGGGCCCAAATTTCGCTGACCAATGGAGATGGTAAACCCTGGCTAGTACTAGGGCTACATGAGAAAAAAAACTAAAGAAAAATGTTCTGGTACTACACTACCAGTAATACTAACTGTCTAATTGAACTTTCAAGGGTTCAGGTTCAGTCTTGACAAGGGGAAAAAAAAAGAGAGCTCAGGTTCAGGTTCAGGGCGTAGGACACATGCAGGGAGTGAGAGGATTCTCCCAGAGGTCGTAGTTGGGAAAAGTGGGCTCGGGGAGTCCAGCCCGCGTCAGGTGGGTGATGACGACGTCGTCGGAGAATGCGGCCCAGCCCATGTGTGGGTCGCCGAGGGACTTGGACATGAGGCCCTTGTCGGGCTTGATGGACTTGAGCCGGTGGCGGCCGCCGTAGCGGCGGGCCCCCATGATGAGCTTGGCGAAGTTGCCGCCGTGGGTCATGACGAACGCGTCCGACCTGAGGCACACCAGGAAGTCCAGCGCCGCCAGGCTCGTCACGTGCTTCCGGAACGGCGCCATCTCCGCCGCGCTCGCGAGCTCCTCCTTGGTCACCTGTAGCAGCAGTCACAGTCACAGTCACAGCTCGATCAGTCATGGCCTCGATCTCGGAACAGAACAAAAGGGCTTGTTTGGTTTGGAGACAAAATTTCCCTACCACAATACTTTGGTAGTGCCGAAATCTCAGAAAGTTTTGGCACTACTAGTGTGGGCAAAATTTGGTAACAAACAAAACATTCATATGACACTATTGAAGTTGTCAGCAATTTGATAGGGCAAAAAAATTGGCTTCAAAAGCTACAATCAAATTTTCCCAGAAACATCACCAAAATGGGGTTTTTTTCAGGGTCGGTAGAATGAGCATTTGTGACTCTTCTGTGTTTGGTGACTAGTTCACCAGTCAGTAACACGAAGGCCATGATAGCATTTTGATCTCATTGAACCCTTTTGGCATCATTGTACTTGCCCTAAAAACATCCATGAGGCCAAAATAGCATGAGGCCTCATGGATGTTTTTCTGGGTAAGTAGAATGAGTTTTTCTAACTCTGTTCGATGAAGGCCATGGTAGTATTTTGGATTATTTATTTTTTAATGAAGGGAGTGAGAATGTCTAGTGCTTACCAAGTTTGGGAACATGTTTCGGAGGGGAGCCATCCTGTTTTTGCCGCCATACACTTGCCCTGATGCAACGTATATCTGTGTTCCTCTTGTGTAACCCAGTGCCCGGAGGATGATAGCGATCTCGCCAGGCTCAAGAGGGCAACGGCCTTCTTTTCTCTTTTGCAGAGCTAATGGCCACAGGTGAGACCCATTCTGCACACGAATACAGGAAAGAGACGATTTGTTAGATTGCTAAAGCATGTGTGCTTCACATCTACAAAGTTTAAAGACTGAACTCATCAGACAAACTGGGACTCCATATGACCTTATAGCGCCTTGGCCATTCTTTCTGCCTATAAGCAGCCATCATCTCTTTCTCCTCCCGTGTCCCAGCAAAATCACAAAAGGACAGGCCTACCATTCCTTTCTCAAATCTCAGATGAAGAGCCCTTCAAAAGGAAGTGCTACACTTGATTAGAAATGAACTTAAGTTGCCAACTTCAGTTAGGTTGGGCAAGAAGCAGATGGCTCTAGCCTCTAGGCTAGCTTACATGTACGGATTTATGCTGCCAGTTCGGTTCCTCATCCTTGCTGCCAGCTTATCAGCCATTTCTTCAATGTCAGGCAGGAACTTTAGTGCATGATAATTAACTCTGCATCGTAGCCGGTTAATCTCCATTGGAACATTATCATACCTGAAATTGAAGTTTTTATGTTATTCTCAGCCTCTTAGGTTGTTCAATGCCATGCAAAGATATGGTAAATTGTAGTATATCAGAAACTACAAAGCATAAAAGGAGGGAATAATGTTCCCTTCACAATGTGCTGGAGCTGATTGAACTTGATTGAGATTTTGGATATCGGAAAATGTATGAATAATCATCAGTCAATTGTTGACTTACCCCAACCTGTCAACAAATGGCTTAATAGACATTATCTTTTTCTCTTTGATCCTCGGGAGTACATTATCAATGTAAAACTGAGCAGATGCATACTTTGGAATGTTCTTCACAGTACGCCTGTGACAGATCAATGAAATACAGTGAAATATATACACATGAAAGGTATGAATAAAGTGCAGTCTGTTGATCTCTAACATATATATAACTGTACAAGAAGATCAATGTATACAATGAGTGAGCAATTAAGAAGGTAAACAAATAAATTATAATAGGGAGAACAAGGCAGGACAGCAGCAAGTGAAAGAAAGACTTTGAACAGTTCCAACCATTTTTGCTCACAAAAAGAAATAATTCAACCATGTTTTAATCATAGATTTCACTTTGTGGTAAGAAGATACAGTGGAGATTTAAATTGGACTTTGGAATGACAACATCAATTCTATAAAGGTTATATGAAAAATGTACTCTCCCATCATCTTGAGATAGAACATAGACAACCAAGAGAAAACTGATATAAATCTTGGAAGCAACAGTTTTGATGAATATATTTTCAGATGGTCCTCTGGACTTCCAATGAGTATACAAGAAAATCTTTAAAAATAAAATAAATGTATTCTTAGATAAATTTAGCTAAGGATACAAGACAATTACAGTATAACAGCATGGAAGTAGTATTAGGTTTTTCAGCAAATCCATGAACAAATGCTATGATGGCAGTAAATGGTAGTGCCAAGCTCATTGTCAACAGTATTCACTTGTTGTAACATTGATTTCCGATAAGTAAAGGTAGTTCAGAGTAAATGCAAGGACTAAGTGAAAGTGTAGAACATACTTTATACTGGTAAAGAGCTCTTCTTTTTCTGTAAACCAGTCAGGAATGTCTCGGACAATGCGCACATCATCCTTCAAATAGTTTATAAAATGATCCACATCAAAGATATCTTCAAATTTCCTGCACATAAGATACATGTGGTTAAAAATTACTGATGCCAAAACAAAATGCATTTAAAGGAAACAAATCAAAAAATACTGCAACTAAGAAAATCATGAGTTCATGACTCTATGTAACTAGCAATTATTCCAGGTATGGGATTCAGTACCCATTATGGAACTGAACTTAACACCAGCTAAGCACGGTATCACAAACTTCTGTGGTTATAAGATTATTACTATAAATTGAAATGTTCTTAAACAACTTCAATTTTGATTCTTAATGTCCATGTACTAGCTTGGTAAAATTGACAACACAAAATAAAAATGTTTCCTTATCTAATTTATCAGCCAGAAATTAATTTACATTACAGTGGTTATGAGTTTTCCAGGGAGAATGACTGAGGGTGCAACACTACAATGGTCATTTTAAGCACATACTATCAGAAACATTACAGTGGTTATGATTTTTACAGGGAAAATAACTGAGGGTGCAACACTACAATGGTCATTTTAAGTACATACAACCAGAAACAACTACATTTGAAGCACACGTATGCAGAAAGTTTACTCAATTTTATTTTTCACAGCAGCTGCTGAACTGTTCAAAATAAATGCATCAACATTAGAAAGATTAAAACAACTGTTTAGATTTAAGAGAATAAATAAGAAATCAAGGCAGAACACATTTTTTCTGCATTTCTAAAACTCTCACATTCTAGGTGGACAGTGTGTTGACTCCTGAGTTATAGGGTACTTCATCAGAGATTTAGTGAAGCAAAATTTGTAATATATAACTACCGATTAACTATCATAAGGGAAACAGACAAGTAGAAGATCCACTAGAATTGAAAACTTACGTCTGGTCTTTCCATATTTGGTCCTGCTTTAGAACTGGCAAAATAAGTGTTGCCTTCATTATCTTAGCAATTGCAACAGCGTTACATATCTGAAAAAGCACGAGCTGAGTGAAATTAACATGCAGACCATCTGCTTTAATTGAAACTCAATGCCATCCTAGGAAACAAATGACTGCTGCTCAAGAAGTTCGCACTATCATTCTGTGGACTAGGGGAAATTAGATATAATTAAACAGCAAGATAACAACTTTTTTTATTAATCCAGCTTTAGTAGATCATAATAAACTCATGCAACCATGCTATCAAGAGGAATTATTAGATTGTACTAAAAGGCTACTGTAATTGTCCTTTTGCAACAACTAATCTCATAAGATAAATAGTCCTCAAATAACAAGATCTGGTATACATTATTATATTGCAGGATCTAAACGAACATTTAGCACTCAACCACTGAGACAAAATAAGGAGAGGTAGCCTGAAAAAAATAGAAGTGCGTACATACAGCTATACGCTGTTGGTTCAGTCCACCCTCAGCATGAATAAAAATATATCCAGAGGTTTCATTCTCAGGTGGGACATCTGTGTGATATAGAAATATATTATAGTCACTCATGACAAGAAACCAATGTTCAATGATTGTGGAAGGCATAATTGTACATAACAAAAGCATGCGTGCATACATAGTTTGAAGAAAGCTTGCTTGCAATGAATAATTAAAACAGTATAAGAAACATGGCAAGAAAAAAGACCAGACTACGTTTAAACAGAGTTAACTAGACCTAGCAAAGTATTTTACAAGGAAAGTATCCTATTTATGAATTTTGACCCTACTCATATTGCTCACTAACAACGAAAAAGATGTGCATGTGAAATGCATCTTAAATTTACCCCCACATCTCATATGCAATGTCTCAATAATTAGCATGGAATAAATATGCCATATGTTGTCTCATAAATCACCACATTATATGGAACAATGAATCCGTCCTAACTTCTGTCTGCAATATTTTGTAACCGTTAACATGGACTAAATTCACCATATGCCGTTTCATAAACCAGCCATCTGACATGGAATTATGGATCATGTCTCATAAAACCAGCGACCTAGCATCAGATTACGGATCACAGTTCAACCTAATCTCAAGTAAAACTGAAAATTCAGATTTTAGCTGGTTTGACAAATTATGTATCACATAGTTCACTCAGAGCCCAAAGAATTTTGGATAAATGACTGATTAAATGAAGATTACAACTCCTTTAAACTATGTGAAAATGCTGCACTGTTGCCTTAAGGCGATGCGAGGGCTGGACTCGCCTGATGGTTCATTGCTGCGGCGCTCTGCACAGGGTTTCCAGGACGTGGTAGCAGCACGTGGATTCTCCCATAGGGAGGATGGTTCCTTCGTCTGCACCCAAAACAAACAAATTATTTAGACCAAATCTGCTGATGCACACAACATTCACTGAAATTTTGCTTGTACAGATGAAGAACACTCCACCTCAGGGCAGTGCAGCGTGATCCCATCCTTCTGGCACAAGTAGGGCGCGTTCTAAGATCAAAAACAGGAAACGTTGGTAAGTTGCAAGTCTGATAAAAACCAAATTTGCGTTGGAAGAACGGGGGAAGGGAGAAGAACTCACGAGGCGGGACCAAACGGAGGCCGCGGAGATGACGGCGGCGAGGAGAATGAACGCGAGGAGGGCGAGCAAGATCCGGTAGGAGGAGGACGCGGAGGGGTACCTGGGGTCCTCGAGCGCGAGGAGCGAGCGGAGGGGAGAGGGCAGACGGGGCCGCTTGTGGTGGTGCGGGAGGAGAGGGGAGAAGCGGTGCGCGTCCTTGCCGTCGTCGTCATCGCCGCCGCCGCCGCCACCGCCGCGGCCGCGCGCGGAGGTGGAGGCGGAGGGGAGGAGGAGGCCGAGGCGTCGGAGTCGCGCTTCGCGGGGGAGTTGGAGGAGCGGGCCGCGGCTGCCGCCGCCGTCGAGTGGCGCAGCTCCGCCATGGCCTCCGCCGCCGCCGGTCGGGGCAGCGCCGGCAGGGGGCTGTACTGTGCTCTCTTGGTTGGCGACCACTTCCAAAAGGAACATGGGAATATGAGAGCATATGTTTTTCAGTTTCTTCCTTGATTGAAATTTGAATTATTAATTTGAGCAGAAAGATTTTGAGCAAAATGTATCCCTCCGTTTCTAAATCGATTTGATTTTTTTCTAAACCAAATTTGTTTAAATTATAAAAAATATAGCAATATATATAACATTAAATTAGTCAAATTAAATTTAATATTAAATATATTTTGATATATTTTTATAATATGTTTGTTTTACGTTGAAAATGTTGCTATGTTTTTTATAAATTTATTTAAAAAGTCTGACTTTGGAAAAATCACAGTAACTTATAATACTACCTTCTTTATTTTTAATAGATGGCTCTGTTAATTTATTTTAACACACGTTCGACCATTTATGTTATTTAAAATGTTTACGTAATCATCATTTATTTTGTTGTAAATGGTTCAATCACTAAAAGATTTATATATTATGAATTTACACATAATTTTTAAATAAGATAATAGTTGAACGTATGTTTAAAAATCAACGGCGTTATCTAAAAACAAACGGAGGAAGTAGTTTTGTATCAACAAAATATGGGAATAATTAGGAGTTATTTGGTTTATTTATAAAGAGCAACCCTTATATATGAGTAATACCTTAACTCTAGAAAAATTCAAAATTCAAAGCTTCTCTCTGCTTTCGAATGAACAACCTTTATTTCCTTACACGTCACTGGCCGTCGATCGATCGATATTTTATTAGTTTACTCTAAAATTTTCTTAGCTTCATCGTATTTTCTTTTTTCCATCGTACGAGCATTTTTGTTAATTTACTCTAAAATTTCTGTGGATTCACTCACTCTATATATCTTATATATCTTAAAGGCTTTATTCTTCTGTTTAAAAGGCATTTATGAAAATTATCCAACATATTTATAGCCTACAAATCCAAATAAGCCATAATTCTTGTTTGTATAGACACAATTTCCTAAATATTAGTTTAGCTCACTATGCCGCTCTTTTCCAAATGGGTCGTGACTCGAGACTTCGTAAAGTTACCCTAATCACTCGGACGTGAATACTTCAGCATGTTTTTAGTTTAGAGACGAGATAAGATGAGTTAGGCTAATGATTATTTTTGGATGGGATCATGGGATGGTATTTTTATTTTGGATGGCACCGTGTTCTTATATGTCAACGGGAGAAAAAAATGAGTTATCTTACAAAAATATTTCGTTCCAAGAATAATCTCGTCATGCCTCTTCCCAAACTAAACTAAAAACATGTATCCAAATCAAACATCTTAGTCCTATTGTCTTACCAATTTGATGAGCTAAACACACTCACATCTTATTCCTAATAACAAATAGATATGTTCACATGTTTGCCTTGGTAAAATTTAATGATTTGATATTTTATTGGTTACCATTTTAATTATATTGATACTTCGTAGTAATAACACGTGAAAAATCTGAAATCATCTAAGCGGACTAATGTTATAAATAATGGAAGCCTAATTTATAAAGTGTCAAAGAAATCAAATCTCTCGTCAACAGGGAGGCTGGAACGGACAACAGAAATCGCCACGTTTTTTTTCTTTCGAACAGAAAATGGTACGAGTTGATTATCCGTTTCCGAGTTCGAATAGTAAAGATTATAAACTCGGTTACCGGAGCGTCCATGACTCAGATCAGTTGTTGGCGCCAAATCGAGACGTGTTTACTCGTGTCGAGAAAATGTCGCAACGGCCGCGCAAAAGGGCACGTACAACGTCGCTGTGCCGTCGTGGCGGGACCTCCGTTGGACGCCGCCGGCGAAGTCCTCCGCCGCCTCCCGTCCTACACCGACCTCATCTGCTTCGGCGTTACGTGCCGCGCTTGGCGCTCGTCCGCGCGGGAGCATCATACGCCGGCGGCGCTGCCGTGCCTCTTCTTCACCGACGGCAGCTTCCGCGGCTTCCCGGAGGACGCGCGGCCGTTCCGGCTGCCCGCAGCCGCCGGCTAGCTCCCGGAGTCGCCGACGAGCGAGAGCTCCCGGAGGAGTATGACCTTCGCCGGAGGACGCAATTGGATGAGCCGCGGACGCTGTCCGTCCAAAAGATGGTCGTGTGCTCGCCACGTCTCGTTGCCGCGGTCGTCTGTGAAGGGCAACTCGGCGCGTTCGTGCTGTGACGGCCGGGGTCGCCGTCATGGTCGATGAGCAGCAGCGACCAATGTACACAATGGAGGAGTCTCAAAGACATGGTCTTCTACCAAGGCAAGCTCTACGCCGTCACCATAACGAGGACCTCCTCTCCGTGACCGCCGCCGCCGACGACGACGAACACGACGGCGAGCCGGCCGTGTCCCAGATCGACCGCGTCATCGATGGCGCCCCTCCGGACTTGGACATGTATCGCCGCGTGACGCTGCATTACCTGGTGGAGTCCGGCGGCGCGATGCTGATGGTCCGGAGAGAGATCTGCCGCGCGAGGCCGCGGCCGCGGGGCGCGATGGGGAGGGACGTCCTGGGCGCCGCCATGGACGAGCGCTTCACCGTGTTCGAGGCGGACTTCCGGTCGTCATGGTGAGCGGAGGTGGGCACCGTCGGCGGCGCGCGGCAGGGCGCTTCCTGGGGCACTGGGGCTCCAGGGCCGTCGCCGTGGCCGACGGCGAGGAGTGGGCGGATTGCCTCTCTTCTTCTTGGAAGACGGCGCCGGCGACGAGTGGTACGAGAGGTCGCTGTGCTACTCGATGAACCTCACCGACGAAGTGAGGTTTGCCGTATCGGGGCACCAACTCACTCCTGTATAGGTGGCCAAACGGCCGCATGGCACGGACACGGGCACGAGCACGGTTTGGCACGGCACTATTGGACACGGCACTATGTGGCACGGCTAATTAGTGGTGTCTCGTTTCTTAGTGTCGTCGTGCTGGGACTTAGGCCCACGCATGACACTAAAAGGCCTGGAGCGTGTCGTGCCGTGCTGTTGGGCACGGCAGCACTGAAGTGGCCGTGCCGACGATGGCACTAAACAAAAGTTACACTAATTAGAATAGTTTATTTTTCATATAACAACTTAACAAGTACAAATGAGTTTATGAATTAAAGAAAGTAGAAAGACAAGACAGATACATCAAAGATCATTTTATTGGGAGCTTGTGCAATGGCTGCCTCATTAAAAACCTGTCTAGGTAAAACTCACCCTTGTGAGAAACCCTAAACAGAGAAAAAGAGTACAGCCAAGCTTCATTATAATGTCCATATTACAGTCCAGAGTCCACAAAGTCCACACTACACAAATACCACTAAGAGACTAAACTACTCAATGGATTCATCCTCTTCAAATGCTTCTTGAAGCTCCTTGTCCTCCACCATTTGCTGCAGCCTTACTTCAGCAGCCTCCCAATTCTTTAGGCAGGTCAGCATCTCCACTGTCTGTGGCTTCAGCTTTCTCCTCCGCTCCTCGATGATCCTGTCAGTCATGCTAAAGGTAGATTCTGAAGATATGGTAGAGACAGAAACAGTTAAAACATCTTTAGCCATGATGGACAACACTGGGTATGTAAGTTTGTGTTGATGCCATAAGTCCAATATGTTAAAGTCATCATTTAACTGGTTCACAGTGTCACAGTCCAAGTAAGATATGAGTTCAGATGCATTAGAAGCAGAAGATGCAGCATGCAGCAGGGAAGTTGCAGAGGTATCTCTAGACATGATTAAGTGTGCAGTACTAGCTAGAGTATTCATACCAGAATCAAGATCACCATCATCATCATAAATTTCATCCCAAGCAGACATTTTCTTACCAGACAGGTTAGAGGGTTAGTCCTCCTTAACCTTATAGCTTCATATTTCTCCTCATACTTGTTGTAAACATCTGTAAGTCTAGCTCTAGTTGCAAGCTGGTAAGAAGTGTAATCTTTACTAGTAAGGGTACCCAACCTCCTGAGCACTCTATGAAAACCTTTCATTTTAGCTCTAGGGTCAAGGATGAATGCAAAAGAATAAAGCAAAGAAATGTCCCTCCTGTACTTATTATATTTGTCTATCATAGGTTAACCACAACCAACTCATAGCATAGCTCTTCAGGTGTATAACAATATTAACAAGATAATGAAGCATTAAAGGATATGTAGGATAGTAAACACCAGACAATGCAACAGTAGTATCATAAAACAGTTTAAAAAATTTAAGCACTTTACTTGTAATTTTTCAATGTTTTTCAGTTAAAAGCAATTGACCACCTTCTATTCTAGGATAATGAGCATAGATGAAAGTAGTCAATATGTTACCATGAGAAAACAAAATTTTAAGCATAAGGTATGTAGAGTTCCACCTTACCTCCATGTCTAGCTGAAACTTTCTAGGCTTAACACCAGAAACCAAACAGTAACTTTTATATGCATCAATTCTTTGGTTGGATGAGTTAATAAATGAGATTGCAGTTCTAAATCTTTCAATCAAAGGCTTAAGAGAATCAAGAGCCTCCTTAACAATCAGATTTATGATATAACATGCACAACGCTAATGCAAGACAAAGAACTAACATGATTAGGACATGCATCATTTTCATTTGGATCATCTATGACATCAATGCCAAGATACTTAGAGAGCACAGGTCTAAGTTTTTTCATGGCAGCAACATTAGATGATGCATTGTCTAAAGTAACAGCAAAAACCTTATCAGTCAAGCTATAATCAGAAAGCACAGATGAAACACGATCAACAATATTCTGTCCACTGTGGGACACATCAATAAGCACAAGACCTAGCACCCTCTTCTCAAATTGCCAATCAAAATTTATGTAATGAGAAACAACACTAAGGTAGTCCTCTTTGGCATTACCAGACCAAATATCAGCAGTCAAACACACACAGTGCACAACAGAAGAACAAAGGGTCTCAACTAGCTTAGACTTGCGCTCAGTGAAAAATTTAACCATGTCTCTAGTGGTGGTTTGTCTAGATACAACAACAAATGCAGGGTTATCAGCAGTTCTAATGTAATCCTCAAATGCAACAGTTTCACCAAGACCAACAGCAAGATCTAGCCTAGCAAGCAAACGAACAAGCTTAGTACGAGCACGCATAGGATAGTACTTCCAATTGCGTATACTACCATCAGGATTAAAGGAGATTTGAGACTGAGCCATGCATGTTTTCTCACGGCGCCTGGGGCATCTATCCCTATGCCGAGTGAGTTGACCAGTGCCATCACTAGAGAGAGCAGAGTACTGCCTACCGCAATGGTTGCACTTAGCAGCATGCCTGACCTTCTTACCATTTACCATTTTGAATAGCTTCTGGAAATCTTGCCATACTGCAGAGGTCGAGGGACGAGCACACTTGGCCTCGTTCTCAACCTCTCCAGGAGCAGGAGCTTCCTCGCCCCCTGGTTCACCGCCATCGTTGACGTCAATCTTGATCGGAGTCGGAGCCGGAAGGCTACGGCCGAATAGCCTGCGTGTCCTCTGTCAGGTCCTCTTCATCGTCAACTCCAGCCATCCCACACAGCCGCCTCTCATCATTAGCGTCCATCGAGACAGTCTCGTCGTCAAAGACGGAGGCGGAGGCGGCCATGGTCCCTCGTCGGTGTCCTGGTTCCTCAATGGCTGCACACACACAGAGAACAAGAACAGATCTAGGGATTAGGGATCGAGACAGACAAGAAATCACAAGAAAAGAACAGATCTAGGGTTAAGGTTAGGGTTAGGTCACCCACCTTCGCAGCCGGAGCACTAGAATCGCCGGCGAGCCCAAGAGCCCTGGTTCCTCAACGGATTCTCATCCGGAGCACCAGATCCAGGTGAGATGGACGGAGACGGAGACGAAGAAGCGGACAAGGAGAGGAGAAGGCTACATCGACGTTGCAGGATCAAGAGGAGGGAAGTTCTGTGCCGTGCCGTGTGCCCGTGCCGGCCACCGGCGGCTCAAGAAGCCACCGGAGGGGGAGAAGAAGATAGGAGGGGGAGAGATCCAGAGAGAGCGCAAGCGGAGCGGAGCCGCTGGAGCGAGAGTACGGCGAGACTGCGAGAGCGAGAGAGGAGAGAGAGAGGCGAATGAGGCTAGGGTTTCTGGGTGCCGATGGGAGCGGCGGCGGTCGCATTATATATTGCCCCCCTATCGATCGGATTCAACGGTCGGATGGAGCCGAGGGGGGCATCCAACGGCTGGGAGGCGGGGAGTCGTGTCGGCCCAATAAACCGTGTCGTGCCCGGACCGGTACTACGGGCCGCCATGGAGGCCTAGGACGACACGGGGGTCAAGCCATGCCAGGCACGGGCACTAAGCTGGCCAGGCCGGGCCATTCCTGGGCCGTGTTTTTTTGGGCCATGCCCGGGCCGGCCCACCGTGCCCGTGCCATATGGGCATGTATACACTCCTGCAGCCCACGACTTAGCTTTTTCTTTTTCTTTTTCCAAATGCGCAAAAGTTTTATACATCAATATAGTAGTAAAAAAATACATCTGCAACACGTCCAGGAGGTCGCCGGAAGATACATGAGGAACAAAGCAGAAAAGGTTGTTACACAACATAAACTCCTAAATAATGAGAAAAAGCTTGCAGCGAAAAGGACTAGACGATGAACAGAACTCCTAATGTTCTAGTGTTCGCTTTATCCACTGGTCCTCCTGAGTAATCCGATCGATCACTTGTGACACTTGAGAGGAAACGTTGTCGAAGACGCCAGCGTTTCCCTCTAACTAAAGATGCCAAGAGCGAGGACGACGAGAGTATCAAAATTCAAAACCTCGTTTTATATAGGAATAGATATATTCAGCCACTCTCTAGCGTCATCGACTTGGCTCTTTCCTACTGGCTAAAGGCTCTTCATAAACACAGAAATTTCATGGTAATTTTATATAGGAGTATATATATTCAGTTACTGTCTCGAATATCCGTTTGACTTACACCGGTCAAAAATTTGTGTTTTTCTTAAGATCACGTGGATGTATTTTAAACTATCTATTTTTGACCTATCCAAAAAAATATATCTGTTTTTGAGTAATTTGAGAATGTCATATGGACTTTAGGGGTGCATAAGCTGTTATGAATGTACAGAAGTTGTCTCAAAGTTCAACACGGTTCACCAAAATAGGTGAGATAGAATGCCTCAAAAATCCGAATTTCCTTATCTTTATGAATGATGAAGCAACAACTACCGGGTGACCTTGAGCGCCACCCATTTCATTATTTGCAGTTTTATATAGATAAAATATTGGATAATTCAGAAAGTAGCTTTCCAGTTTAATGTGGATCAGTTATCTTTATTTATGCCCTTCAATTTCTTTGATGATGCCATCAGCAAAAGAATCTGCATCATAATTCTTGCATAAAATGGAGTGATATTCAGAACCCTCCTCTGCCTTCATATATTAAACTCGATAAGCATGAGCGACCTTTCTTAAGTCATCAATTGTGCCAGTTAGTCCTATTAGATCTAGATGAAACTCTGCTAAACACAGGTTGCTCGTCATGATTAGAATCAGAGAAAAGAGAAGCTGCAATTATTTTTTGAAATGGTGATAAAGTTTAAAAAAAAGAAAAGGGTCTGAATATCAAAATGAACTGTTGAATCAAAAGCATGTACATTAACATAGTTGCAAACTTGCTCAACAGTATCTCTCTCAGCATCAACTGTGAATCTGTGATGAAAACTGGCACAACTTCAAAGTTTGCCTTTTTCTCTGAAATCAACACAAGTTTTACATCGGTTTCATGTGCAGACCTCAATCAAAGACATAAAAATAGGGAAAAACAAAAGAAAATATAATGTGTGTTCAAGAGAGGCATACAGGCCAGTAGGCATATATCACCTGCTCAACTAAATACAGCACTTGTTCTTCGGTTCTGGAAAAGATGAGAAGTACATTAATGAGCACAGACAATTATAAAATCCAAAATTTTCCTATCACGCGGATTGAATTCACAGAAAGTAGAAAGTGTATGCATTTGAAAAAATGCAGCAACTGGAGAAGTGGTTTCAGAGATGATATATAGGCTGTGAATCTCTGTTCTTGAAACTGATAATCACATTTGTTCTATAGAGATGCCCCCTACAGGGTAAAATGAACTTGAGCACCAGCAAGCCAATCCTGCAAAGTTGGGGTGCTGGTGCAGCACTGCAGCTAGTCGGTTTTGCTTCTCCTACATATAAGTAGGATGAAAGCTTGTGGTAAATGCTGTACTTTCTTTGATACTTCAGTTTAGAATTAAGCAATAACCGCAAAAAAGAATGCATACTGCAATGCATTAAACATCAAGGTTGCTCCACCTAAGCTGCAACAAATTCAGCAAGTAGTATCTCCCTGTGTTACTGATAGAATTTCAGTAAGTTTTACTGATAGAATTTCAGTAAGTTTTGACTTTTTACTACAACACCATGATGATCATGTAATGTGTTTTTACAGGCATCCTACCAGCACAACAAACACACCTTAGATAATCAATCTACTACCATTCCACCTCGACATAACGCTTTTTTTCCTTGCAGTACACAATTATCGCTCCAGCCCACAGAAGCAGGAGAAAGCTCAACCACGATACCGGCTGCAAGGAAGTAAAATTTCATCTAATACAGCGCCTAACAATGACAATTATGCCTGCGCCTTTGGGGATTATGAATTGAAGTAAAAACACTTGTAAATTGATAAGCTAATAGCGTATCAGAGAAAAATTTCAGCTTTGAATTGGTTGGGGCGCGCCAGGCCCGGGCTGTAGTGCAACGCCTGGGCGACACGTGAGGGCCCCAATGGCAAGCCACTGTGGTGGACCCTCCCCCACAAAAAATAAATTTAATATCGAAGTGGACACATGGCCCACATATCAGATATTAAACTGATAAGAACAGATACTACACTTGATCTTAGCCAAAAGGCCGAGAAAGGTATGCTTTGAAACGGAGCCCTGCGCCTTATTTTATAGCTTCCGCGACCGCTCCATCTAGCTCAACAGACGAGGTGGTACTAAACTCTCCAAGCAAACCAGGCGCAGCAACCTGCGCTGCTACTTCCCACCGCTTGGGCCTAAATGCTTCGTAGAGCCCACGTAGTATACTGGCCCATGTGGTGGAGCGGCCCATGAACTTGGCCTGTTAGTACACTGATGTGTGGGGTCAGAATGTCAGATGATTTTGCGCGAGTGGCCACGTCGGACACCATCGCGATTCAAGTTCTTTTTCCTCTTCGACCTCCCCTGTCGTCATTAGCAAGGAGGTGTCGCCGGCGAGAGAGGGGGATCCGCGACGGACGGCGCCATGGAGGCAGGGGATTACGCCGGCGCAACCCAGCGTCCACGACGCCATAATGCCATCAGCGCCAAGCCCGCCGGAATCCGGATACATCGCCTCGCGCCGACGAGGTCTAGCGCGGCGCTCCTTGCTGACGCCCCCTGAAACATTTTTGTATAGATTGGTCCTCAAAAATCAAAAGATATTTTAATAAATTTAAAATAATCACTTGTTTCTTATATATATAATTGTAGTAAAACATATATTTTGAAGCCCGTTTGTTGTCCAAAAGAATCATAGAATTAGAGAGGAGTATTGCAGTAGGTTTTGTATTTTTGTGTTGACATTGATTTGGCAGTTGTTACCATCCCAATATTACTTTTAAATGTTATTAGTGAAGGTGGTTTCGTAGACCATCCGTCACTGCTATCATGTGAGGCCGTAAATAATGGTTTTACCGATCACCCGCCACTGCTATCATGTGGGGCCATAAATAATGGGGTTGGTGGACCGTCTGTAAGCTGACCACCGAAAAATATTACCGATATAAGTATGACCTTTTTATTATATATTGAGAAATTATTTTATAAAATATATGTCAAGTTAACCTCTAGCATTCGACTAATCAAAAAGTTATCTCGTGATTATATAACTGAAAATGGTACAATATCGAAATTATTATATCGTCTCTTAGTAAACTTTTGTTATAACACATAGACATTTAGCTACTTACTAAAAACAGTGATGCCAAGTGCTCAATGGCAAGGTCACGATAGATGAGATGATCATGTGAATGACAAGATCGATAGATCGTATAGGTTGACTTAGGGCCGTCACAATGCGCTGATGTGTCGTGTGGTTTGCTTGCACCACATAGGAGATTGGTCTCCACATCGCCATCCATCGTTGCCCCTTGGCCCTTGACAAGGGGATGGGTGCAAGCGAGGACGTGCATCACAAGGCCTACAAGCGAAACAAGGCAATACGGTGATGTTCTCCCTATGAGTTGGACCTGTAAGCGAAATGAGACGATATGATTTTCTCCCTATGAGTTGTATGGCTGTTGCGAGTGTCTTTACGTGTCATTTGAGAGGCCCTTTGCGTCGTGGCAGTTGTATCCTATGCGTTCTCTAGTCTTGTTTGGCACATGAAATTTCTCTAAGGCTTGGCCTACACTGGTAACGTCCTAACTCACCAATAAGCTAACGCTCTAACTCACCAATAGACACACCATAGATGATCAAAGGATTAAAAAATAATTATATAATATAAAAGGGAATAATAAATAGAATGTACAAGTAACGATAAGGGCTTCGACAACAGATGCCTTATTTCATAATAAGTATAAAGTATTCACTTGTCAAGACCTTTTTATCTGATAATGTATTATACTGACAATATAATTAAATATTGTGAATTTTTCTGTTCAGTACGACGATAATATACTATTAGAGCAATTATATTCGAAAGATAATAGCATATCTGTCATCTATTATAGGTCATATTCATAACTGCTCCGTATTTTCAAATGATGAACTTATCTGAGTCAATTTTATGCTTCAAAATTCGATAAAAACGCTTAGAATTGGCCTACCTGAGATTTCGAACTTCCACAGCGCACGAAAAAGGGTGGAAACCCGCATAGCAGCCACAAAAGAGAAAGAGGGGGACGGCTGGCAGCAGTTTCCGTTTCAGTTCGACTCTTCTCTAGTCTGTAGGAGAGAACCCCAATAAGAAGCCGCCCGAGGACTCACGCACACCTGGAATCATCCGGAGGCGTCGCGCCGCAGCCGCATCCCGGAGCCGCCGCCGCCGTGCACCCATCTATCGGCGGCGACCGGTCGATCGGGAGTGAGGGAGAGATCGAGGCGCCGCAGATGGACCCGTCCGACGTCGAGATGGAGGCCGCGGAGGGGGAGCCGATGGCCGAGCAGGCTCCGCCGGCTGCTGCTGCTGCTGCGGCGGCGGCGGCGGTGGTGGGAGGGGAAGGGTGGAGCATGCTGTCCCGCGCCCGAGCCCTGCTCGAGGAGGGCAAGCCGTCGCTCGCGCTGCAGGCGGTGAGCTCTCTCCCCCTCTCTCTCGGCCCTTCGTATCTTTTACATTCCGCTTCCATTTCGCGTGCTGTGCCCGCGTCGATCCGTCGGTTGATGTTGGAATGGGAAATTCTCGAGGTTTGCGTCACGGATTTACCTAGGGGATGAAAGGTTGATCATTCGATTGTTCATGGTGTTCTCTGTGATTCGATTTAGCTTATGACAGTCTTCGTTATGGCGTAATCCAGCTTGGAAATTGGGATGTTATGCTCACAGAGAAAAGGGGTTTGGTGTGATTCGTTCTAGGTCTAGGGTTTATACGGGGTTTGGGATCTGTTAGGTATGATCCGCTCTAGAAGATGCTAGGTGCTCGTCTGCCTTCTCACTTTTACACTTATCCTTCTCGGTTATGTCCTTGTTTCTTAGACTAGCAAATAAAATTAAATATTGTTATGCTTCTCTTCCTTTAGAAGTAGAGAGAAAAAGATTGTAGAGCTATGCACACAGCGAAATGCATGTTTCAGTATGACTGGTGCTCATAGTATTGTATTGTATTGATTCCACCATCGGTAATTCAATTTACTATTCAGGAATGAGTTTCCATATTTCGGTCATGGAAAAGCGGGAAGTTGAACCGATTTAGTGTCCGTGCAAATCTTAATCCTTTCAAGTGCATGTTAAGTTGGGTCTACTGGCTGAGTTTCCCGCGCAAATGCACAAAAATTCTTGAGAAGTTAATTATTCCAGCTTGAGTTCCCGCATAATTGCGCCACCATTTTTTTAGTAGTATTCAAGAAATTGGTTATTATGTTTACTGCACAATTTCCTTTTCCGATGTTTCTCCCTAAATTTAAGACATTATCTCCTTTTCTAATTTTGCCCAATTGTTACAGGATTTTGTTATTTACTCTCTTTATTCTATGCTAAAGACGTAAAGTAGAACAACTAAAAATTATCTCCATCCGGTTAAGGTGAGAATGGGAATGTCTATGAAAAGGGTGCTAGTCTGCCAGATATTGGTATTGTCTGAGTAAGAACACCAGTAGACTCACAACTTCACCTCGATCAGCCAAGCCTTTTTTATTGTAATAATGTGATTATTCCCTCACCTGATAAGCTTTACTAGTTTGTAGTTTATCACTTTATCTCTGTTGTTTGAACTAACGAGCTTCCATGAGACCGCGTATTAAATAAGCACCAGCATGATCTAAATTCAAGAATAACCTCTTGATGCATCTTAGCCTTTTATCCGATGTATTAGGTTCTACACCTTTTTTTCTCCTAACTCATATGCATGTGCATTTGGTAATGATTATTCTGCTAGTCACAGAAAGGCCATTTGAAACCTTCTTGAGATGTATAAGATACTTGCTACAACACAAGACATGAATGAGAAGAAAGTGACTAGGTTACATGACTGGTATTGATGTGATGCATACGTCTCACAATGTTCACTTTTGCTGATGAATTGAATTTAAGATAACAGAACTAGTAAGCTAATCAATAAATCTGTTAAAATTTTCTATGCTCTGTTGCAGTTTTGATTGTTTTTAGGTACTTTCTTTTCAATTCTGTTCTCCTGTCCGTTGATATGTGTGCTGATACTTGTTAATCACTGAATCAGTACATTCCTGATCTCTTTTTTGCAACTTTGCTGAAACATTTCATGATGACAGCTAAACGGTCTGACTTCTCTGTAGAAACGTGTTCATAAATTTTAGCCTGCATATGAGACCTTTTCTAGTTCTGTAAACTCAAGTAATCTCCTTTTATTGATTTTCAACTTCCAAAATCACGCAGATTCTCTTGGCCATAAGATCCCAAGGTGGTGAACAAGCTCTCATGCAGACGCTGAACCGTGCGCGGGAACTCTACAGGCAAAGATCCCAGCCCAGCCCTAGTGTTGATGATCTCGCTTCTTTGCTCGCACAATGTGCTATAGCAGAGTCACAGTCAACAAACACTAATCCTCAACAAGCACCTGGCTCTGACCCTGTCATGATGTTGGATTCTGATGAAGTCTGCATACTTGCTGAGAGTGGAAGGAAGCAGATAATTTTAGATGCTTTTGCTGATGGTAGCAGCTTCATTTGCTTGAAATGTGGTGGGCTGTTTAGCACCTCGCGCAAAGATGAGCACCTGGCCTACTGGTGCGGGACTGCATGATCCTGGCGATGCCCATATAATTTGTACCTGTGGTCACCCCAGTCAATGATCATGGTACCCGTGAGATTTTGATCTTCTGTTCACCGAGGCAAGAACACTGCCAATGTTGGACATTGTGTGGATAAAGCTTGCCATATCTCTGTAATCTGGTCATCCTGTACTTTTTTGCTGGTGAAGTGGAAAAAATCTCTATATGTTTGCATTGTTGTCTGCTTCTCATGTTTGTCAGATTCTCATTCAGTCGACTTAGACAAGGGAGAAAGCGGGTACTGGAGTAAGCAAATGATGTTGTGCCCCTTTTGGCTACGTTTTCCAGCCATTGTTCGTAGTGAAGTATCCATAAGCAGGTAAGGTTCCTTCTTATATACCAAGACTCCGTAGGTAAAACAATGCTGTCATACCTGCTACCATGCCCTAAATGTTGAGTTTCACTTTATGTTTACTCTTTGCCAACTAAATCCTTTGTTTAAGAGAGCCAATGATCATGCCATTTTTTTTCACATGTGGTTGTTACCGCATTAAACAACTGCTAGTAATATCTTGAAATTGGCTCCGATAAACTTGATGCATTTCAGGGCTTCACATGATTCTCAGTGTGCTTATTGTGTTTCATGCCGTTTTCTTTATTTCTTTTTGGTTTCTTGCTGAGGCTTCACTTGAAGGCAACAAAAAAAATATAGATGGACTAATGGACAGGCACCTCCCATCCACAAACTTTAGTTCCTGCCACAGCTGTGACTTAAATTCCAAGTGTTTACTGATAGCATCTTCCCAGCTGAGGACCCTTGTCAAAGGGTGTTCAGTCTTCTTTTCTTCAACAATGTGTTTTCTCACCAAACATGATATGGTCTTTTTGCGACTTTTTTTTTGTTTGATGTCTGATAGCTGCTTGCGTTCCAAATTTTGGAGACATCTTCTGTAGCTTCTCGAGCAATTCATGATGTTCCTCATCATCGGCTGATTGGAATATTGGCATTGTGTGCTTCATACTGAAAATTCATGGGTCCTCACTTCTTCCCTGATGAAGCTTCATGGCTTGATAATTTAGAGGCAAACATGATCTCTTTAGCACACTCTAGTTCAGTTCAGTTCAGTTGAATAGCTAATTTAGAGGCCAATATGATATTTTTATGGAGTACGAATTAGTATTCTTCTGAGAAAGAAAGCTTTGTGTCCAAATCACAGGAGTGCCATCAAAACCCAAGAAAATTGTTTGATCCACTTTGAAGCAAACTTGCAGAAATTCCTTTTTAACTAGCTTGCTTTCTTGCCAAACATTGCCAACTACTAATCCATCGCAAGCTTATTTTACTTTGCTTAATTAAGCTATCTAGGCTTGGTTGCCTCTACATCCCATCCATCCCAACCTCCATTTCTCTTCCAACCTGAAATGTCAGTCAGGTCTGGTGAACCATTCTTCCTTCCTCATCACCTCATCTACTAAACACAAGAACACAAGCTCCAAATAATTATATGCAACTATCCTTCACTCCAAGTACTCACTCAAGAACACAAGTTCGGACAGAGTTTGTGTGTCAGTGAGGCAAGGAGGAATAAGAAGAAGAGGAGCCAAGAATTGAGGCGGCGGCGGCGAGAGGAGGAAGGAGATGAAGGGGATGTCCGGGCCGAAGCTGCTCGTCGTGCACCCGGCGTCGAACAAGCCGGGGTACAATGGGGTGGTGTCCCTGTCCGGGGCGACGTCGCCGGGGTCGGCGGCGTCCATGCCGTTTCTTGGCTCGGGGCGGCGTTTCTGCATCTGGCTCGTCGTGCTGCTCGCGCTGTTCACCTGCGTGTCCCTGCTCACCGTCTTCTCCACGGCGCGCGCCGCGTCGGAAGGGTGGCGCTGCCGCAGCGTGCGACGCTCACCGTCGGCGCGGCGGCGACAGCGGCGTCGACGGCGGCGGTGGGAGGGGGCGGGCTGCCGGCGTACGTGTTCGACGCGCTGGTGCAGTACGCGGCGGCGGCGGGGAACACGACGGCGAGCATGCCGGAGGAGGACGTGCGCGCGATCGCGTCGGTGCTCCGGCGGCGCGCGCCGTGCAGGCTGCTGGTGTTCGGGCTCGGCGCCGAGACGCCGCTGTGGCGCGCGCTGAACCACGGCGGCCGGACGGTGTTCCTCGACGAGAACCCGTTCTACGTGGCGCACATGGAGGGCGCCCTCCCGGGCCTCGAGGCGTACGACGTCTCCTACGCCACCGCCGTCCGCGAGTTCCCCGACCTCCTCGACGCCACCCGCGCCTCCCAGTCCGCCGACTGCCGCCCCGTCCAGAACCTCCTCTTCTCCGACTGCCGCCTCGCCATCAACGACCTCCCCAACCAGCTCTACGACGTCTCCTGGGACGTCATCCTCGTTGACGGCCCAAGCGGGTAAGAACAAACACCTACCTCCATGCCCATCTCGCCTTGCATATGTGCGGCCATGGATGATGTTGATTATTGAGATGTATGCATCGATCATTCAATCTAAAAGCTTAAGCTGGAAAAAAACGGACAATTCATTTTATATTTCAACACCCCTCAAAATCTCTAGCGTGCATTAACCAAGATTCAATCTCGAGACCTCTGATTCTGATTCTGATACGTTGGTACAACCTGTTTAACCAAAAAAACTTAAGCTGATGATAAGAAACGAAAAATTTACTTTATATTCCAACACTAATGATGTCATGTTGGATGTGTGTAGGTTCACGGAGGGGTCGCCGGGGAGGATGGCGGCGATCTTCTCGGCGGCGGTGATGGCGAGGACCAAGGGGGAGGAGACGGAGGTGCTGGTGCACGACTACCAGCGGGAGGTGGAGATCGCGTGCGCGAGGGAGTTCCTGTGCCCGGAGAACCGCGTGGAGGCCACCGCCACGCCGTCGCTCGGCCACTTCCTCGTCCGCGGCGGCGCCGCCGCCAACCGGGACGCCTTCTGCGGCGGCGGCGGCGGTAAGCCCGCCACAACCACCAAGAAGGGCAACTAGTGATCTCTAGCCATAGCCCATAGCCACACTGCCATCTTGTTCTTCCCCGGCGCATCTCTTCTCGACTTCTTGTTGTGTATTTGGCCGATGCCTCGATTACTGCTAGTTCATGCACCGATGCACGTGATTATAATTTGTAAATTGATCAGGAAATCGATCTCGAAAGATGAATATAATTTGTAAATTAGAGCAAACATAAACGGAAAATTGGCTGCCGTACAGCAGCAAGGACAGCATGCATTTTTCAGTTCATATATTCAACAACATTAAAGAACTTAACCCCCAGGCTTTTTAAAACTTCTTTTCCCTGCGAAATCGAAAATCTTGCAAACTAAATTCTTATATAAATGTATACAAAATACTTCAACATTTTAAACTTCACATACATATCCTTCCAAAAACTTGATATCTGTCCTCGCAACAAATAATAATAATAATAAAGGTTGTGATTTGTGAGACATGGCCCACTCGTCAGAGGCCTTTGGGCCGAGGAGGCCGGATTGGGCCTTGGGCTGGCCCACCTGGCAGGCCTGCAGGCGCCGCCACCGATGCGTTCCCAACACAAGCGCCGCGTTCCCAGCTGCTTTCTTCTCTTCTCCCTTCCATTTTGGGCAACGCGACGGCGGCGGAAAGCGAAGGCAACGATGCAGCGGCTCTCCCGCTTCGTCCCCTCCTCCTCCAGGTCAGTCTCCGCCTAAACCCTAAACCCTAGCTTAAACCCTAGCGCGCGCGTGGACTCTCTCTCTCGCCCGGCCGGCCGCCACGGAGCTGGGGTAGCATCGTCTCCCGAGGTCACCCTAGCCGCGGCGGCGGGGGCGGCGACATTGGTGCATCCGTTTGTGCGATTCGGAGGCCCGCCTCGTCTGAGGCTCGTGGTACCAAGTACCAACTGCGGCTGCGGTGATCTTAGGGTTCGTGTGGGTGATCTCCTACTCAGTGTGGGTGTGTGGATGTGGACCGTGTGGTGCCTTGTGCAATCGAGGGCGAAATGGGTGGGGCTTTGCAGGTTTCGGTGATAGGATTAGGGCGCTGTGCTTTTTTTCCTCCTGTTTTACTCCGATATGGGTTCTGTGTGTTAACTACGTTTTAGAGGTTTTAGGAGATTATGGTTTTGCTCCAGTTGTGCGGAGTGTCAACGGTGTACTTCCATTCTCTCTGGTATCCCTGTTTGACCCACGGGACCCCTGTTTGGCTAGTGATGAATTGGTCAGAGGTGCTGCGCTGATTTTTATTTTGGTGTTACAAGTTGTGCTTGAATAATACCGCTGCCTTGTTTCCTGACACAAATCGAACCTGTTGCCTTAACAGTACTATTTGTGAGATTCTTACAATCAAACGTAGTAAGGATTGATTGCACTGCTGCTGAACATGCAATTGGAAAATTGAAGGCAGGGCTGCAAGCCAGCATCCTGTTTCAAGCTGATCATGTTCATGCTGGTTCAGTTTGTAAATTTGTTTGGTGTAGTTCATGATTTCTCGCGTAGTAATTCATGGGCATAGTGAATGACAATTTTTAAGTAGTACAGTCGACCAATCTTAGAATGATATCTTCAAGTCAATCCTTTGTCACGTTATGGTTCTGTTCTTTCCACCTGCTCCAATAAGCGTATGATTCCCCTTCTCAGGAGAGTCACTGACCTAAAGGATGCTCTCTGGAGTGGTTCTTTGATTTTGCAACATGCCCATTCAACATTTGCAGCAGACGGTAAAGACTTTTTCCTCTATATAATTATTGTTAGTCAACGTCGCTAGTTTTATCAAAAGTTTACATGCTAAACATATTGGTTTCTATCTTTATGCAGAGAACACATCTGGTAGAAAATTCGCAAGCTACACCGTGTTCAAGGGAAAGGCTGCACTTTCTATGCATCCCATACTGCCAAGCTTCAGCAAACTGGAAGTATGCACATTTTTATTTGTTTGTGTTCTAACATACTATCCAAATTTGCACAATCTAATTTTCCTATTTCATCAGTCTGGAGGATCTCGTGTGAACAAAAATGGATCAGTGATGTTGACTTTTTTCCCGGCTGTGGGACAAAGGAAATATGATTATTCAAAGAAACAGGTAATAATATTTCTTGAGTACTTGATATTTCCTGGCAATAAAATCTGGCTACCCACTGATAATCGCTAGTCACATCAACTTTATATCCATATTGGGATGAAATAATGTCAAATTCATATCGGAAGAAATTTATTTATGAAGACCAAAGTGGTTAGATCCATAACCTTACTTTATTTGTTGGTTAATCACATGAGAAAATATGCATTTTGTTAAGCACCTAACACAGTACAAATGAGTTTGCATGATGCTTGCTACAAAGAATGCACCAGCTACCAAGTTAATAGGTACACATGATTTAACTGTATGTGCTCAATCTTAATTTAGTCATGAGAGGAAGGGAGGGAGGGAGAAAAGTTCCCTTCTTACTACCTTTTGCTAGTGATGGTCATAGGGTCATATCTGGTAATAAAGACTGCTTGATTTTTTTTCTTTTTTGAGTTTTGTCACTTCTGCTCTACACTTTGTGGGTTTTTACACTCCATACAGGAGTAGTGACCAGATTGCTCTTTGTTCCCTCTAAAACTAAGTTTTATTGATTTTGTTTATCTGCGAGATCCATTCTACAGCTCTTTGCTCTGTCACCTACTGAAATCGGAAGCTTGATAAGTCTTGGGCCTGCTGAATCTTGTGAATTTTTCCATGATCCCTCCATGAAATCAAGGTTTGTTTATAATTTTGTAACAAAACATGATGTTTGTAGATGCTTTATGCTTTGAAATCATGGCCTTCTAACCTTACCCTCTTCACTTTTGTCAGTCATGAAGGCCAAGTGAAAAAATCGTTGTCAATCACTCCTCTCGGCAATGACAGTGGATACTTTCTGAATATAAGTAAGTGGCTTTAGTAACGTATCAAACATTTGATACATGCTTTATTTTATTACCAGTATATCCCTGATTCTTATGTTCAATTGTGACATTGCCATTGGTTAAATATCATTTGATGATTTGATCAATCGGTTGACATCTTGAGATGTTAATGTTCATGCTGTTAGCATTTTTGGAATGCCTGTGTAATTACAGTATAATTATATTGTCTGCTAAAGGATGTATCCAGTGTTCCAGGCATTCTGGCTAGTGGCTACCACAAACACTTTCATCGTGAACAACTATTGACCATGGAGTCGTTATACTAGTTCTCTTTCATAAGAATTTTATGTCTCTGATTAGTTGACATTTTAACATGGTGGAATATTAAGCTATGGCATGTGCCTGTGGCAACCCTCAGCTATAATACCTAACAGGATCTAAAGTTGATCTAGTGATTAAAACTTGTATAAGAACCAACACTGCAGTTTATGTGGTTAAAGGTATGCCTGTTATGCCTGTCTTGACTTGATTTTCATTGTGAACTCTTAAAATGACTGCCTGAAATTAAAAGAGTATAAGAAGTTATTCCTGCTTAATAGCCAGTTATCAACTTGTACACCATGGTTTCAGTGATAGATACATCACAGAATCTTCTTTGCAGCTGTTCTGAACAACTTGCAGAAGACAACTGAGCGACTTTCACTGCCTATCTCAAAAGCTGAGTTTGCAGTTATGCGCACAGCATTGAGTGTAAGTTTCCTATATTGCCATTTGAAATCTGTTGCTAAACTATAATTTTGTCCAGTTAGTCTAGATCGTGCCAATATGCAATATGTAGCTAAGCTTAAAGAGATCAATAAATTAGGTGTACTATTGTTTTTATCATAGCTTTATATTGAAACAGTTCATGCCAGTGTATAGCACCATTTTTCGTGGTATACATCAGAGCTTCATTTAAACAAGTTAATAAAAACCTTATGTCTATTGCCTCTGTTGTTGCTTCAGTTTTAATGTCACTGTGAATGTGTTATATTCTATTTTACTGTATCAACATTACCAGATGGTTTAGTCCTTACTCCTTAGCGGATTCAGGCATGCATCATGTTAAGCTGCTCTATGCTACCATTGGCAATTACACACATACTAGGTGGCATTGTTCATTTACCGTATTGTAGTAATGACATTGGCAGCACTCATCCCGTGCTTGTCATGACAAGCCACTTGAGGCTGTTGTATACATACAACATATTGCGTCCTTGTAATTGTATCTGCTTAGGTATGTAATTGTAGCTGCCGGGTTTTTAATCCATTATCAAAAAAAAATTCTTCTTAGGGATTCTTTCATGTGTTTTTGTGACTGATTAGTGTGTGTACGTGCAGTTCGCGTTGCCGCACATCTTGGGCTGGGACCAGGCCTTGACTAATCACCAGCCAAGTCCATCAGCTGCTAGCAAGCCCAGGATGGAGCGCCCACACCCAGAGTCAGAATGGGAAAGGTGAAGCTCCCTTGTAGCACAGCATGGAGGGGTTTGAACATCATCACTACGGAAATTTGGATGCTCTTGCACTTTCTCCACCTAATCAAATTAGGAGATATCAAATAGATTCATGGAACTGAAGATCGAATGTCAGATTGAGCACACCATGAACGGCTGTGTTTGTTTAATGCATGTCTGAACTTCACCAGACCTACTAGGTACAAAATTCTACTTCAGTTAGTTATGGATTGCGTTTGACACACTGTGCCTTTTGCATGTGCGATTCATGTGTGACTTTATGTTCTTTGCAAAATAATGGAATCTTACCTCCAATTCACATAAGCCCAAAAAAACTACTCTAACCTAGTTTTTGGTTTAACAGTGTACGAGTGGTTTATAGCTTTTAAAAGCTAAACAAAAAACCTGTCTGTTTGTTTAGGCTTACTTTTGGCTTATAAGCCTATACAAAGAGGGCCTCATAGCGTTTACTGGACATGTTTATTCCACTGCATCTTAAACTCACATTCATTTACAAACAAGGTAGGGTACATTCAAGCAACGAGCAACGTTAACGCGCAGCACATTGCTCTTAAAGAACACTATACATAGGAGATACTGGAAATAGTGCCTCTTAACACTCTAGGCTACACGTACTAGTACAAAGATAAGGTGTCACCATCTGACAAGAATCCATGCAACCAACGTGATGTACTGGACCAAATAGTTGCAAAGAATCGCAAGGTGATGAGGCGAAAAGATTATAATCCAGCTGAGACCAATCCGTGCAGTGTTATGATCCCACAGACAACGTTGTTGCTGTCAACAACAGGCAAGAACTGCACCGGAGAAGGGGGCGATTCCATCTTCTCCATGGCCTCTACTGCCATTGCATCCGCAGTGATTGTTCTTGGGTGCCTGAAAGATCAACAAACATGTTAGGAGGAAGGCTCTATATCATATTCAAAACTAATTTCCGGAAGAATTGTAAGAATGATTACTTCCAAACCAGCTTCTTATGTATAGTACAAAACTACAAAATAATTCTAAATTCTACACGTAGCATTTGCCACTATCACTGACGTAGAGTCAACAGATAACAGTGCTCTCAGCTCGACGTAGACTCAACTGACTTTTGCTTGCCTTCAATCTCTCAAATGAAATTTACCAGTGGTCCCAAGCTGCCAACTACTCCTAAACACATCAATTTCCCAATACTTCTACAAGAACAAAATACCAGCACAGCTCTATAGACTGAAAAATCATCTCAATAAAGTTTCTCGACATAATTAGTTGAGAGCTGTAGCCCTTTATTGGGCAAACAGAGAACTGACAAAATTCTGTCCCCAGATCTTATAAAACGCCACAGTATCAGGAAATACATTATTGAGCAGCCTAACAGATCTTGTGAACCATATAACATCAGAGAGGAATTCTTTTAGGGGGCACCGACGATAAAATTAGATGAAATTGTGTAAAACACAAGGATGTGATCAGTGAACATGAGAGCAAAATAAGCACAATTAGCCCTGAAAAAGGAAAATAAACTATAGGAAAATCACTCACTAACTGATTCTCACGGAAAACTTTGTATCTGAGTAGTTCTTGGATGCCAATATTTCTATAGACCCTGCTGGAACTATAAATGAATGTTGCCAAGAGAGAATAGTTTGGGAATTTTTCAAGAACCACAACTCTTCGGAGAAATGCCACCACCTCAACCTTTGTAGCTTGATAATACAAGATAACTTTCAGTAAATTGTCATGTGTTTGGTTTCGGGAAAACCACATGTTAAAAGATGTGGGAAAGAAAAGAGTCTCTTATCATGATCTTCTGTGTGTTTCTAGCACTTGATATTATTCTTTAAGTTCCTTCTGGCCCAGGCGCTCAACCATGGAAGCTATGGTTCAGTTTACCATTTTTCAGGTTATTGCCTCCAAAAGTGCACTTAAAATGACTTGGAAGATTAGAGAAACACAATAATTTGAGAAAATAAAAAGAAAACTAAGAATAGATAGTAGGAAAACCAGTTGTATGGTGCTTTTGGTTCTGTACGAGTTATATAAAACCTTAATCATAAAGACTGAGCATAGACAAACCTGTTGCACATCTCTCCAACTGTCAGATTGAAAATTGCTTGCCCACTTGCCTTGAGTGTACGCCGGAGATCACCATCAGTGAAAGTTCCGATCAAATGGTACTCATCATCAACCACAAGTAGACACCCGCAGCCTTTACTAGTGAGTTCAGTGAGTTGATCCATTATCATATCTCCCTCCTTGCATAGAGGAAGCTCATTTTGCTTCTTCATAACATCCTTAACCTGTATAGTGAAATTTTGTCATGATTTGACACCATAATAGGGTGTTTGGATGAGGGCAATTACTTGGGAATCTTTGGATTTCAGTTCAAATTTAAACTAAATCCTGTGGAATTGGATCCAAATGTGCCATACCCAAATAGGCTCTTAGGACAAAAACATCCCAAAGATATATACAAGGAAATAATTGATCATTTCTTATAATAATTCAAGGCTAAATGACTCAAATTTACTGGTAATTAGTAACTCATGAGAAAAATTAGCAACCATAACTACCACAAGCTAACCATCAAGAATCATGCAAAAACAAAAAGGTGTCATCCAGCATCTTCTGCCATGGATGGACATAATGTGAAAATGACCTGTGAATACGGCCTCCTATTCATTGCAACCTGAATGTCCTTATAAAAAAGACTCTGACAAGTAACTACAAAAAGAAATAAAATGTTGTTTGGATAGTGACAGAAATGCGTCATAACCAGCACGTTCTGCCTTTATTATGCATTCAGCATTCCACCCTGGAAAATCGCATAATTGGTCGCACCGACAAGCAACTCATAAAGTAAAAGTAAGGTTTGAGATCTATCTAATGTTTTTTCTTCCTCATTGGGTGGCACTGCATCATAAATTTGTAGTAATCAAATTGCTAATGTAAGCAATGCAGGTAATGTAGCTTTGTAATTAGGTTACCTTGAAGATGAGGGACTTGCCAATCTTGCCGGCAGGGTGGTTGGACGCGTACTGGTCCCTGGAGAGGCGGCGCGCTTCCATGATGGCGGCGACGACGGTGTCGCCGAACACCATCTGTATGGCGGTGGAGGTGACGGGCGCGAGGCCGAAGGGGCACACCTCCGCCTGCAGCGGCAGGTGCACGTTGAGATCGCACACGGCGGCGAGCGGGCAGTCGGCGCCGGAAGCGGCGGAGGTGAGGGAGATGAGGTAGGCGCCCTTGGCGCGGGCGCAGGGCGCGAGGGCCAGCAGCTCGTCGGAGGCGCCGGACTTGGAGAGCAGCACGAGGACGTCCCCGGGGAAGACCGAGCCGATGTCGCCGTGGAGCGCGTCGACGGGGGACAGGAACCCCGCGCGCGTGAACCCGAGCGACGCCAGCGTCTGCGCCAGCTTCCGCGCCACGATCCCGGACTTCCCAACGCCGGTGAAGAACACCGCGCCGGGGGCGTCGAGCAGCGCCTGCGCGAACGCCGCCGCCTGCGAGAGGTCGAGCCGGTCGAAGAAATGGTCCAGGTGCCGCCGCTGCGCCCGAACAGCGGCGCCAGGTCCGACGCCGCCACCGTCACCCGCCTCTGCGGCGCGTATTCCGGCGAGGAGGAGGACACCGGGAGCGAGCCCATCCTCCCACCCACCGCCTCGCGTCGGCGGCGGCTGCGCGGCGCGCGGAGGGTGCTGGCGGAAATGCCGCGGCGAGGCGAGGAGCGGATCGCTTGTTCTTTTCTTGGGATCTGGGGCAAAACGGGGCGAGCCGGATGTTGGACTTGGACGAACAAGAGGCCGTATGGGAGTATTTTGATTTGGAGCTCCAACGAGAGCTACAAATTTATACTCTTATTTTTTTCACAAATACTCTCTCGTTTTTTAATATATAACACCGTTAATTTTGAGTTGTTTGACCATTCATCTTATTAAAAATAGCATTTATTTTTATTGTGGCTTGTTTAAAAAAATATAATTATTATAAATTTAAAATAGATTTGTCTGATATTTTAAATCAACTTTCATATACAAATTTTTCTCATGAAACATATGATTTAGCAGTTTAAATACTATGTTAACGAAAATCAAAGTAAGATCTGTATCTTAATCCGAAAAGTACACGGTTAAGCAATAAATTGGCGTCCCTTGTTACATGAATTGGATGAGTGGATGATTTAGGGAAAGACGACAGAAAAACTAAATGAGATGTGATGGATAGACTGAAATGTTTATATTTACGGATAAATTTTAAATGCTTGGTATGCTTGGACAGAGGGATCAGTAGGTGGCATGTTACACGACTACATATAAATACAAAATTTCCCTTTCCATTTATTTGCAAAAATAATGCGTATTCCAAGCCTAAATTATTATTTTGTATTTAAATAGCTAGCAATATTTGTGAACGAAACGCTATTTTAGTTTGGTTGTACTCCACAGTCCACACATGTCTAGTTCGTTCTTTATAGATGATGGATAAATTTGACTTATAATAATAATTCAAGGTCTTTATGAGAGGAATGAATGAACTAAATATTAAAATTTTGATTTTAAAATAGTTTCCTGAAAATGCTGGTGAAGAAAACATTTTTCTTAAAATATGTATTTTAGCGGCTTAAAAAAACATGCCGTTGATAATACTAGTACCTAATACACTACCGCATCCATGTCAAAAAGAAGAAGACCGCACTTCGTGCACGCCTACCGAACGCAGTCAGCAAGACAAATCACCGATGGTTATGCATTTATGCAAACTTTGGTTCGGTTTTGCAGTGTAGTCTAGGCGCTGTGTTCTTTTCCTTATTTTTTTAATTTTTATGTTTTTTAAACTGATAAATGCTAAACGATATGATTTTCATAAATATTTTTAAAAAATGCTTTAAAAATTATATTAATTTACATTGTTTAAATTTTTTAATTAATATTTAATTAATCACGTATAAATTGGCAACACCGATTTCTGTGCGGGGAGTTGGAAGTTGGTGATGGGCATGGGCATTCTGCTCTCCACTCCAGCAACACGTTGAATCCACGGACGAGGTAAGCAAATGGTCACCAGTCAAAAAACAATGTGATATAGTACTACGTATCACCAAACACATCATGTTAAGCACACTCGCTTATCTTGCTAGATTACATCTCCAGCGTTAGGCTGTCTTACACAGCTCCCATACAGCGATCCATATCCAAAATGCATCATGAAAAGGGCTAAAAATGATATCCAACAAAATAGATATATAAAGAGAGGGTAGTCAAATGTTCTCTTCGATCCAAATCTGATTTATGTTTTTGGATAAACTGTTAGAGTGAAAAAATTTTGGATCAATGACATATTTACTATGTATGATCTGAATAAAAAATAAAATAGATGTACAGCTTTTGACCGTTGAAGACAGTATTAGGAAGACTATCCTGGCCACAATAGTTAAAGCACACGGCCCTCAAATCATCATTAGATGTTCAGATCACAATAGTTAAAGCCAAAGCACGCAGCCATCAATCATCAATCAGGCCAATCACCGATTCACCGGCACCACAAGTGTGCCACCGGCAGATTGCATCCGTAGCAGCCTCAGACGGACCCAAATTTTTTTAATAACGAAATGAAACACGAATAAAATAATTAATACAAACATATTAATCATTAATATAAATAAAATTATAAAAACGTTCTCATCACAACTCACACAACTCACAAGTGACTATGGTTTGTTGTTTCAATAATACATATAAATGATCTCAGTTAAAATAATATGCTTAAGCCTTACTATTAGGAGATAATAAGCCCGGAGCCCGGAGAGAGAGGCCATAAGGGCATCTTCAATGTATGAGTTTCATTGATATGTAACTTTACCTGTACGATAATTTTTACAATATATGTGATAAAAGAAAAGCATCAAGCTAGGTCCCACATAATTAAAAAATCTTACTATGCATCAAGTGATGAGAGAGTTAAAAGGAAAGAAAGTCAAATATTATCGATTTGTTTTCTCCCTATGACCAAGCCTCAAGCTTTACAAACTTTCTCACAATATATAAGGTTGTTTTTAGAGATTAAAGTCTATCTTATGTCCAACATTGTGCAACATTGTGGATGCCCTAAGGTCGCCGGGCCACTAAGCATCAGTATGGTTCCAGAATTAGCACAGGTGTTAAGAACGGACAATGAAACAGAACCAAAGAAACACTTGCCGTCACACTACACTACTGTCGGCAGGGGAGCCAGATTTGTGCGGATCCGTGCTGACAGCCACTCTCTTCAGGCTACATATCACAACCGGCACCAGCTACAAAGATACTACTAAAATGGCTGTCATGCGTCTCATCTTTTCAAATACAGGATGGCTAGCCCATTGGTTACAAGGGCCAAAATCTCTGGCATTTGGCAGAGAAAAACTGGAAGGTCGTGCTCCCTTAAAAAACAACTTTTGTACGAGACATAGAATATATCCAGACTTGTATAAAATAGTTTTTTTTAAGGGAATTCATGCAGAATGTTGTACTAACTTGATATGCGAAGAGTAAAACAGTCTCCGGACATCAGGCGAAGGGATTTTTTAGCCCCAACCTGAAGAAGTGAGGGGGAATTTTTAACCCCAACTGAAGAAATTTGCTCATGCGGAGAGAAACGAAGAGATTTTTTAAACCTAATCTAAAATTCATAAAAAGATTTTTTTACCCTAACCTAAAATTCACTCTCACGAAAAGTTTGAACTCAACATCTGAAAAAGGCTACTAGAACCATCTAATGCCGCACAAAGAAACCTCAAAACCTGATCCACCGACATGGTGTAGAGTTGCAGCCAGTGCTGGTGTGGACAGAATTACCGCCTGCGCATGAACTTCAACGCGGAAAACCATATTGTTCAAAAGTGATCCGGGGATAGTTAATCTGTTTGACAAGAATTTTGCATCACTTTACTGAAATAGCTACCACATAAGGCAAGTTAGGAAGGCTACCACTATCATTTTTCGAGTGCATACCAAAACCAATACTATGGTTTTACGGAACTTCAAAAGTTTTAGTCGAGTTGACTAAAACAGTAAATGGAAGTCCTTACTACTTAGGGAGAATCAGTTGGTTAGCTCACGTGTGAATGGTAATTGTGAGCAAGTGATGATTATCCAATCAGATATGAAAGTTCTTCAAATTTAAGCAGACCCAAGTGTTCACAGCAAAAGGGAAGTCACACGAGATTAAAATGTGAACGACTGGCTGGGAAGCATAACAATAGCCATTGTGGAAGAGCATTGGCGCAAGAAACAAGGGTTATCTGTTTTTTATACTATAATGGGCAGTGAACACTTGGTACTCTCTGTTACCTTTGGGTTCTTCACTGTTTCATCAACACTCAGAATAAGAGCGGCAGCTTCAGTGGCAGCATTGTGAGCATTGATCTGAACAAAATAAGTGCACAACTATCAGTGATATAAGAATATCAGTATACTTAAATGCCAATGAATAAAAGTAAAACTAAAAGCAAAATTACCTTCACGACTGCAGGTTCCCACACAAAGCTAGCAAATGAATCAGCTACTATACCACCAGTGGGGCCGTTTGGCAGTGCTGGCTGCAGCAGCCAGCCAGCCAACCTGCCCTGAAGACAGCCACGCTTTACGCGTTACACGGCTCCAGCATTTTCGAACACCCCTAGTGTCGATGTCTACACCATAATTAGCACCTTCACTTAGTACAACAGAACAATGTATTAGTGACCGTTCACTGCTTACCATGCTCATGGAAATATTGTACTGGTAATTCAACATAAAGCTCAAACGATCAGCCAGATGCATGTTTCTATCTGAGCTTATTGAGCACATCGGTTGCATCAAATCCAGCATTGTCACAAAGCTGTCGGGAAAGTGTTTTATCCTCTCGAGAGAATATCCTCTCACAAAATAACAAATGTAAATATACGTCAATAATTTTTAGTTTAATTTGTTATTTTTATATAACTCAGTATTATGTTGTTAAATTTTTTAAAAAATTTATGACTATTTAGATGACAAATAAATAATAAAAAACATCTCATCGAGAAACGAAATTCATCTCTCAAAGTTGTCTTGGAATAACCGGTATGACGAGTTCATTTTGAGCGAGAAGTTAAATGTCCAATAACGTGTGATGTGATGTTTCAAAAGAAAGTAGTAAGGCATACGTGTAAGGTTGCAAAAAAAGTGATGTATACGTGGACACAACCAAACAATTAATCGACAATTCATCGGGTGGCTGTCAAATTTACTGACAGAAACCAAAATCAACAATCAGGAACAGGGACAAAGAGCTATGACAAAGACTTCTCCAGCTAGCAGTTACCAACACAACAAAGCATGTTGCACGTTTTCTTAATTCAAGCACAATTATAAGTTCGTTCCAATAATAAGATGTATCCATTTGAAGCAAATTAATTTTCTCTATTTGGGGTGCTAGGGTGCTAGCTGAAAGCCTGAACTCCTGATCTTCAACAAAAGTATCTTTGGATTTAGGAATTTTTTTGGTTGTTGCTCAAACCCAGAATAAGAAAACGTCTACTTGAAAGCCAAACCATTAACAATGAAGGAATCTCTCATGGTACCCTCAGGAACCTAATGGAACAAACACAGCACAGTAGCAAAGCTTTATTATCTTGCAATAAAAATAAAACAATATTGTATTATTTTTACTTGAATTACTCTGTCTCTCTCTTCCCGTGTTAAAAGACTCTAGTTTGTAAATAGAAGTCAAATAACAAGGAATCAACCGTTGCAATAAATTACCTTCTTAATTCTTTCTCACCCCCTATCAGTTTTGACGATATTGTTGTGCCTATCAGTTTTGACGATATTGTTGTGGCAGCACACTTGGCTAACAATGACTTCTTCTCTTCAAGGCTTTTCCCTTCTATGCTCACTGCCAGTTCTTTAACCCTTTGAATTACATAATGCAAATTTCAAGTTAACAGGTGTTGGTTTCGAAGATTTAGGCCAGTCATTCAAATTTCAAAGAAAAAAAGATTCGTCACAAACCATATTGCCAGCAGTCTTGTAACTACCAATAAAACTATGATGTTGTTTGGATATATAGAAAATTTAGTCTCTAGATATTATTTTAGAATATTAAATATAAACTATTTATAAAACCTGTTTATAATTGATAGATGATTTACGAGATAAATCTAATGAGCCAAATTACGTCATGATTTGACGATATAATGATATAGTAAACATTTATTAATCATAAATTAATTAAACTTAATATATTCGTCTTATGATTTTGTAATTATTTTTATAATTAATTTATGTTTAGTTATGTCTAAACATCCGACAACGTCTCTGAGGCCATAAGTACTCCATGTTGGACATAAGGTTTGGTACCTTCAAGAATTCTGCAGCAAGAAGCACCACAGTAGTTGTCCCATCACCAACATAAAGTATATAGGAGATTCACCGGGAGGGGGCAGCCCAGACGGAGGCGGTGGACGCAATGCTGCGGGATCGCGACACGTTCCTAGAGGAGATTCGTGAGCGCCTCCTTCAAGCGCAGCAATACGCCAAGCGGTACTACGACGAGCACCACCGCGAGGTGGAGTTTGAGGTGGGCGCGTGGGTGTTGCTTCGCCTACTGCACCGACCCACCCATGCACTTGCCTCCCCATCAAAGGGCAAGCTCCGTCCACGCTACGTCGGGCCGTTCCAGATCGTCGAACGCATTGGCTCGGTGGCGTACCGCCTTCGCCTTCCTGCGGAAGCGCGTCTGCACGACGTCTTTCATGTGGGGCTGTTGAAGCCTTACAACTACACCGGCGCCCCTCCCTCCGGCCCTGCCGTGCTGCCCCCAGTCCATGACGGCCGGTTGTTGCCGGCGCCCAGGGTCTGCGCGCCCAGGCGCCGGGGTGTTTGGCACCCGCCGATCAAGTGGCAAGGTCTCCCAGACGAGGACGCCACGTGGGAACCACTCGCGGACTTCAAAACTCTCTACTCGATGTCCAGCTCGAGGACGAGCCGTTTGCCGAGGCGGAGAGATGTTATGACGGGCTTGCGGTATGAAAGGAGGAGGCTCGCCCGTGGCTAGCAGAGGAGATAGCCCAATCTGCTATTTCTATCATTAGAGGATTATCCTTATTATTAGAAGGTGATTTCTATTTTAGAGGAAGATTATTATTAGAAAGTTATTTCTATCTTTAAGTAGGAGAAAAACAGCTATATATCATTGTAAAGACAATCCGCAGGGAGCAAGCAGAAACATTATTGTTTCTCGGCTTCTCAAGGAGCCGGGAGTTCAATCGTAACCTTGCCCTAATTTCTAATCCACGCATAAGCCACGGCGCCGCCTCGACGTCCTCCGCAAGCACTCCATCCCCGTCCCCCTGTTCTGCACACGTACCACCTGAGATCAACTCATGGCAGGACGAGAGCTCCTACCAATGATTTTGGAATTATTTTTATAATTAATTTAAACATCCGACAACGTCTCTGAGGCCATAAGTACTCCATGTTGGACATAAGGTTTGGTACCTTCAAGAATTCTGCAGCAAGAAGCACCACAGTAGTTGTCCCATCACCAACATAAAGTATATAGGAGATTCAGTGCTACATTTAATCCTCATTTCCCAGTTTGTATGGCACCGTAAGAAAAAAAAACATGATAGATGTTGCTACAATGGGTCAGATAAGAGAAAAAAAAAACAACCCAAACATATACGTCTCTTAGATAGCATTATAGCAGGAGGCACAACCAACTATAGATTCAGCTATATATGTAATGCATAGCACTCCTGGCTCATAAACGAGCAACTAAGCAGCAATTTAATTCAATCATTGCAATGAAGATAATATACAAAATTACTTTCTCCTTCTATGAATATAAAAAAGATACCGTATAAGTATAATTATTAACCAAAGTTTGGGTGGCAACTGGCAACAGAAGTTTATATAGTTCATAGAGAAGCAAATGAACTCCATCCACATTGGGGGACAAAAGTAAAAAGCCAAAAAGAAGCACTTGGTGGGATAAAATCTCTAAAGAGATAAATTTTGATTTTTGGCATTAGCCCTCAAAAACTATTTAGGAATTGTATTTAGGGTTTTTACTGAGGGTGGTCTCTTAACACTCCTGGTTTTCTGTCTCTGTTGGTTTTCCGCTTTGGCCGCAGTGACACTACTTGATGATTTTTGTGCTGCGTTCTAGCCCTTGATTTTTCATCCTAGGGTAGCGATGAAGCCACATCAAAACTCAAAACTTTAGTCTCAACGTGTAAAATACTACTATCTTCATTTTATATTATAAAGCAACTATATTATAAGTTGCTTTGACTTATTTTTTAAAAAAATCTAACTAAATTTATATAAAAACATAGCAACATTTTAAACACAAAATAAATATACTAACAAAATATATATATATATTCAGTATTAAATTTAATAAAACTAATTTAATGTTATAGATGTCGCTATATGTTTTTATAAATTTGATCAAATTGAAAAAAATTTGATTAAAAAAATCAAAACGGTTTATAATATGAAATAAAAGGACTAGTATAGTCTTTTTTTTTTCAAAACACAGTACAATATGGGTGCCCATAAACACGTACACACCCACCTCTATGAATGCACAACATACTCTACTCCTATTAAGCATATCTAAAGATTGGGTTGGCATATCTTTGAGATTGATGAAGTCACCACACAAAACTCGTAATTGACGGATATGTTGCTTACCACTAAAAAATATTTAACTGTAAATACGAGCACCCGTGTAACTTCAAACTGAGTGAGCAGGATCCACCATTAGAAGCCTAACCAACTAAACTACACTCACTTCACGTAAAATAGTATATTTTGTTCAAGATGTACAGATAAAGTATCCTTACAAAAAGTGCCGACCGAATTTCTGTAAATTCCTGCAATCAAAGTAGGTTAAAAGTCATTTGATAACCCTTGTAATTGCGATTGATTGGAAATATTGGCGATTTCTTACTTTTTTTTTCACTTGTAGGTGTGTGTTTGCTACCAACTACCCATAAATCCCCTTTATAACTTATCTTATGTATCTTGCTCCAAAATTTCTTAGACTGAGGTGCTAATACTATAAAGTGATCGTTTTGCTAATATTTTGTATTAAAAACAGATAATATACCACTTGATTTTAGTCTAGAAAATTCAATCTCTACCGGAATCCATCAATCGAAGAATTTTTGGCATTTATAATTTTATTTTTTTAAAGATTTACAAAAATAATTTTCGGATTCAAAAATTTGCAAAACTAATCGTTTCCCGCCCTCTGGGAGGGCGAGATTTAAACATCGCCCTCCCAGAGGGCGTTTTTTCTGACGTGGCGGATGGCCGTTGGCCGCCGTCCACCGCGCGCGTGTAATTTTGTATTTGGTCCCCTTCCCGCCCTTACAAAGTGGCGTTTTCACTTGTGCGGTGAACGGTAATAAACAGTGAATAGTGAATAGTGTAGTGAACAGTGATGAACAACGTAGTGAAAATAGTAAAATGAACAGTGAAAAACGCCCTTCGTAAGTAAGAGCGGAAAATGGGGCAAAATGCAAAAATTACACGCGCGCGGCAGACGGCACCAACGGCCGTCGCCACGTCGATAAAACGCCATCCGAGAAGGTGTTTTAAATCCCGCCCTCCCGAGAGCGGGAAACGACTAGTTTTGTAAATTTTTGAATCCGAAAATTATTTTTTAAATCTTTAAAAAATTAAAATTATAAATGCCAAAATTTCTCAATCGAACACATGGCCGTATAAAACCAAACCCTGCGATCAGCCCAAATTAAAACAACGAGCCATCTCCATCCAACCGAATTCAGCCCATTCGGGGAACACCAGCCCACGGCCCAAACAAAAAACGCCTTTGTTGGGGTCCAATCCAATTTTCTCGTTCAAAAATTTTTCGTTTTGTCTCCGCCCTCCGCTCCATTAAAAAAACCGAAAAGAAATCGCAGGGGAGCGTGCGGGCGTGGCGAGGTGGGCCCCACAGAATTTTTTCAAAATGCCGCCCCGTTCCACTTCCACCCGGAGAGCGAGGAGAAGACGAGGAGCGCCTCACCCGCATCCCCACCCCGTCAGGTTTCCGTTCCGCCTCCGCCTCTGCTGCTGCTGCTGCTCCTCCTCCTCCTCCTCCTCCTCGCCGCCGCCGCTGCCGCAGCCGGGACGAGGCATGGAGCTCGCGCGATCGGCCTGCTCCAAGGAGCACCAGAAGATCTACGCCGGCTGGTTCGCCGTCGCCGACCCAGGTATGTCGCCTCGGCGCTCCGTGTGATCTTTGAGACCCCCCACCCCCAAATCGGTCGCTGATGGTCGCTTGGTTGGTTCGACGGTGGGTGGTGGGTGTAGATGGTGATGGGCGTGTCACGGGAGCCGATGCTACCAGGTTCTTCGCCATGTCCGGCCTCTCCCGCGCCGACCTCAAGCAGGTGCGCCGCCGCCGCGACTTGGTTTTGGATTTGTTGAGTCGGGTGGTTTCTTTTGGGTTTTTGATGATAAATCTGTGTTGATCCAAGGTCTGGGCGATCGCGGACACCAAGCGGCAGGGGTTCCTCGGCTTTGGCGAGTTCGTCGCCGCGATGCAGGTTTTGCTTCCTCTTCGCCTCTTCCCTTATTCGTTACCGTTCGTCAGTCTTTGCTGCTGCTGATTCGAGAGGATGCGGCTGCGCGTTTCTGATTGTTTTGTTCTGTTGCGAATCACAAACGCAGCTCGTGTCACTGGCGCAAGCGGGGGAGGAGATCACTCAGGACAGTCTGAAGCGCGAAGGTCGTTTTTCTTGCGAGGTTGCGAGTTTATGTCTGTATTTGAGTGTTTGTGTGGATGTCCCCTAAATTTACGGTGGTTCTTGCAGACCTGAGTAGTTTGGATCCACCTGTGATGGAAGGTCTTGACGAACTACTTGCGGTAAGTTTACAATCTATGGCTTTGGTGTCGTTCTAACGCATTTCAACATCTCACTGTGATGTTGCAATGGATGGTTCATTTTCAGAGATCAAAGGCCGTGGTAAAGAGAGTACACCCAGAAGAAAATGGTAAGAAATGTGCTCCCGAGGGTACCACCTGGTGAATGATGTCAGTAAGTAGGCTGTGATGCTAACTTCTTTCTGTCGTGCAGGCACCCCTCAGGTCCAAGTGCCTTCTGCTAATAGCTGGTTCAGTTCAAAATCAGCAAAGAAGGTACTAAACTTATGTGGTGGTGTTTCAGGATTTTCGTGCACTTTTATCATGTTTATCTTAAGGCCGAATATCATTTTCTTACTCTTATAGTTTGTGGTGGAGTAATCAAAATGTTCTTAGTACTGCAGCCTGCAGTTCAACAATTTAATGATTTTGTACCCTCATTCGGTCCGCAGATGCAAGTCCCCTTGACTGCTGTTACTTCTGTAATTGATGGCTTAAAAAGACTATACGTAGAAAAATTGAAGCCTCTGGAGGTTGCGTACCGGTTCAATGATTTTGCTTCCCCGTTATTGGTATAGACTACTGTTCACATTTATTTTGCTTCCGAGTTCTTCCGTGCTAATTGGATTATTGTTCCATTTCTCACATGTCATTACATTAATTGTACTATTTTCCAGACAAGCAGTGATTTTGATGCAAAGCCAATGGTTATGCTCTTGGGTCAATATTCTACAGGGAAAACAACTTTCATTAAGCACCTGCTGAAGACAAGTTATCCAGGTTCTGTGATTGAACTAATAATATAGTAATACATAAAATTTCAGTTCAAGTCTTAGCCACGCCGTCCAATTTAACGTTCTCTTCTAATATTATCAGAGTGTAATTTTATTTTTCCCTTTCACCTGCAGGGGCTCACGTTGGACCAGAGCCAACTACTGACCGATTCGTAGTTGTCATGGTAAATGTTGACATGAGTATTTAATTTAACATGCATCGGTGATATTGGATATGCTAGTTAGCTATTGCTTGAGAGAAATTTTGTTATCTTTGAGAAAGTACCTCAAGGTATCTAAATTTTACACTAAAATTTTAGGTTATCTAGTATCCGAAGGTACCAAATTTCACACAAGAAAATGCGGTACCTCTCGGTACTTTCTCAAAGATAGTAAAATTACCCATGGCTTGAGCATATGAACTATGGGAGTTCTTTTCTAAAGCATGGAAATTGCATATGGTTGATATTGCTTTCTTGTGTACTCTTGTTTTCAATATATTTTGGGCTTCAAAGTACCATTTTTGGTAGAGTATTTCAGCAATTTTACCAAGTTAGAGCTGCTTCATCATTCATTGTCAATACACTAAAAAGTTTCTCAGTTGACAATATCAGTTTGGTCTGTTGTAAGGTGCAAGGGTGGCAATTGGCATACATCATAATCCCTTTCTTCTAAGTAGAATGATTCACATGTGAGCTAGTCATATACCACGGCGTGTTTTCTACATCTATAGCATGAATTGCCTTCAGCAGTGCACAACATCAGATAAAAACACAACTATTGTTTTGCTTATCCATTTTACATCATGGAACTACAGGTCTTCATCAAAGTTTCATTTAATGCACACATATATAACATTCAATGATTCTTTTTAAGTTGTTGAAAAAAAGGTTTGCTTCTGAAATCAGTTGGTGATTTTGCGATGTTGGTTAGGCTGCTACTGTAGCATATCTACGTAATGATCCCATTAGTCTCTCATTTTTCTTTTTCATTTTGTATTAGTCTGGATCTGATGAAAGGACTATTCCTGGAAATACTATTGCTGTTCAAGCTGACATGCCATTCACTGGTCTTACGACATTTGGCGGTGCTTTTCTGTCAAAGTTTGAATGCTCTCAGATGCCACATCCGGTAAGCTTCAGTTGGTGATGTTGATACATACAGAAGACATTCATTGCACAAACTGATACAAGCCTTTTTTTTCCTTCCATGAAGCTGCTCGATCATATCACCTTTGTCGACACTCCCGGTGTCCTGTCTGGTGAAAAGCAGCGGACGCAGCGTAGCTATGATTTCACTGGCGTGACTTCGTGGTTTGCTGCTAAGTGTGACCTTATTCTTCTTCTGTTTGATCCTCATAAGCTTGATATCAGTGATGAGTTCAAACGAGTGATTGCATCTTTACATGGGCATGATGACAAAATACGTGTAGTGCTGAATAAGGCAGACCAAGTTGACACTCAGCAGGTAGAGGTTTTCCTTGCAATCAATATGTAGGAAGTGTTGCACCACATTCAGTTTTAAAAGATGCTATATTGTGCATCAGAATCACCTAATCCCCTTATTCATGCTGCAGCTTATGAGAGTGTATGGTGCACTGATGTGGTCTCTTGGAAAAGTACTCAATACCCCTGAGGTCGCGCGTGTTTATATCGGGTAAATTCTTACATCTTCAATTATTTAATACCGATCTTTTGCTTCTGTTTATAATGCCGCCGTAATCTTAATTCTCCTGACTGGATGTTGTAAAATTCCTGTATCAATTATAGAACTTGTACATAGAATATTTTTACAAGTCTAAAAGCATCGCTAGTAACTGATTGTTCAATTATATGAGCAAAATATCTAAATCTTGCAGAGTTAGATGAAGGGTGTTGGAAACTGAAATTCAGTCTGAAACTAATGTTTGCAGGTCATTCAATGACAAACCAGTGAATGAATCAGCTGTTGGACCAATCGGAAAGGACTTGTTTGAGAAAGAGCAAGATGATCTCCTCTGTGATCTGAAAGACATACCCAAGAAGGCCTGTGATCGTCGGGTATGATGTCCTCTCCCACTTATCTGAATTTTTTCTTCTTTTGGAGTGCTGAATTTTCAATGAATGTCGCCATTTGTACTTGCAGGTCAACGAGTTTGTTAAACGTGCTAGGGCTGCCAAGATTCATGCTTACATAATTGGCCATCTAAAGAAGGAGATGCCTGCAATGATGGGGAAAGCTAAGGCTCAACAGCGACTCATAGACAACTTGGCGGATGAGTTTGCAAAGGTAATAGTACTTACAACCAACTTAATTGCCAGGATAGTTGGATCTATATTCATCACAAGAAACTCATTTCCAACCGCAGTGACAAAATTGATAAATGGATCTTATAGCTGCATTTGTTCATAATCTTCACTTGCTTGCATCTGAATTCAAACTGCTGGACCAGGTCCAAAGGGAGTACCATCTTCCTGCCGGAGACTTCCCCGACGTTGAGCACTTCAAGGAGGTGTTGGGTGGGTACAACATCGACAAGTTCGAGAAGATGAAGCCCAAGCTGGGTGCAGGCCGTGGACGACATGCTCGCGTACGACATCCCGGAGCTCCTCAAGAACTTCAGGAACCCTTACGAGTGAACTCGCTGACCTCTCGTCAGTTGTAAGATAAGATGACCCCGCTCGGTCGTGACACTGTATGTGAGTGACACCTGATGATGAAGGAATATGTTGTCAAGGCTAGAACATGGACGGTTTTCTACATTCTACCTGCCCATCTTTGCCAGTGCTCTGTGAATGTCTCCACATTCAGAGACGTTTTTGAACACAACGTTGTGCCGGATCGAAGTAATGAAAAACATGCGAGTGAACAAAAGAAAAATTAGCCTCTCATTGTATGCTCGTCGTTTTATCGGCCGTAAAAAAATTTGAATTTTAAAATTTAATCATTGATTAATCTTTGACTTGTTTTTAAGATTTTGTTCGTTATACTGAAGTCGGTTACTTAAGATTAATTATAAGTCATAATGATGTATTAACAATAAAGAATAATTTGAAAATAAAACTTTAGCGAACGAAAAGAATTATTAATGCTGAAAAAACTATAATAAAAAACATAAAAATCAAATTTTAAAATTTAAATTTTAACCGTGGCTTATAAGTCTTATAAGTAACGGTAAAGCCCTGAGCCCGAAGATCCCAGCTGATGTGATCCTCTCCACAACCTGCACGGCCGAGCGAGGCGGGCAGCGAATATGCCTCGCTAGTGGCACGCAGGGCGACGACCACCTCCTCTCCGGACCATGCCACGATAAAGATCCGCACCCACCACCACCACCACCACACCTGCCTCCCACGGTGACACGCCCCCACCCCAACCCAACCCAACCCAACCCAACCCAGCCACGCCAGCCAGGTCCGCCTCGCCCCGCGCCAAGAGGCGGAGGAGGAAACACGCCGCGACGCGACGCGATGCGATGCGCCACGGGCGGCCGACCCGCGCGACCCGGCCCCGCGACGTGGACGCCGCGGACGCGGTCGGGCGCCATAAACAAACCGACGCAACCCCACGGTCGTGGTGGGCCCGCCTCGTCAGTGACACGAGGGAGGGGGCCGTGCCGACCAAACAGCGCGGGGGCGCGCACGCACGCACGCGGAGTCGGGGTGCTCGAGGAGGACGACGAGACGAGCCAAAAGGAGAGGAAGAGAGGAGGAGCGAGTCAGAGAAAGAGAGAGAGAGAAGACTTCTCTCCTCGTCGGAGGAGATCGCGATGAGGCGGGCGAGGCTGCCGCCGGCGCCGGCGCCGGTGATGGAGGGGGAGGTGAGGTACCGCGGGGTGAGGAGGCGGCCGTCGGGGAGGTACGCGGCCGAGATCCGGGACCCGGCCAAGAAGACCCCGATCTGGCTAGGCACGTTCGACTCCGCCGAGGCCGCCGCCCGCGCCTACGACGCGGCCGCGAGGTCGCTCCGGGCGCCGCCGCGCGCACCAACTTCCCGCCCTCCACCTCCTCCGGCGGCGCGCGGGCGCCTCCGCCTCAGCCACCGCAGCAGCTCCCTCCCTCTGCCGCCGCCGCGGCGGCTACGTCTAGCCACAGCAGCACCGTCGAGTCATGGGGCGTCACGGTTGCCGCCGCGGCCGCCTCCGCCGGAGCTCTCGGTGCTGCCGCCTCCGCTCGCGGCAGCTTCCCCGTCGCCGACGAGGACTGCCGCAGCTACTGCGGCTCCTCCTCGTCCGTTCTCTGCGAGGACGGTACCTCGGGCGCCGGTGACGAGGACGTGGCCCCGCGCTGCTCGCCGCTGCCGTTCGATCTGAACCTGCCGGCCCCTTCCCCCTCGGCTGCCACCGCCGAAGCCGACGAGATGGATTGGCGCTGCGACACGCTGCTCCACCTCTAGCCTGCACACGGCCAACCGGGAGCAATCGCCGGCGAACTCTAGCCTACGACGACGACGACGACCAACCAGCAAGCAGCAAGAACCGGCGAACTGGTACTGGGTTGCTGCGCTCCAATCCAACCATCCCCATTGCTACTGCGAAGAAGCTCTACCATCTCCTCCATAGACACGGATAATTAATTTTTTTTTGTTTTCGTTTTCTTCCATCTCTTTTTCACCACTCAGGATTTGATACTCCTCTTATGTGATAATGTGAATAACTTTATCATGTAAACCGTGAGTAAATTCGATATTTCCGCCGCCTCTCTCGTGCATCTCTGTATTCAAAGGGTTGCTGCTGCTGCTGCTGCTTTCAGTTGTACCAATAGATAGAAATGGTAGAGAAGATGAGAAAATTTGATTGAAAATTTGTAACGTAAACGTAATCGGAATACACTGGGATTAGAAAGAAAATGAGAGAAAACAGACTCTTGTTTGCCTCGTGGATGTAATGGTATCGAAATGGATGCATTACAGTGTTTTTGGCTCGAATTACACTGGACATTGCAATACTCTTGTTACAAGTATTGAGGTGTATTGCCAACAAAAAAGTTACAGATTTGATTGGAGACTCAGATTACGCTAAAATAGAAAAGGATGGAAGATTTACAATCCGACAAGAAAGCGATTGAAGATTTATAATCCAACAAAAAAGGGCAATGATAGAATTCTGAACTAAAAAAAACTGCAACAGAACATATTTGATTGAACATTTTGTTGATAGAGATCAAGAGAATACTGACGACAATCCCCATCGAATACTGAGACATCAGATTGAACAGTCCATCCCTTCCAACCTCTTGTGTGTTGCACGTCAGCGATGGGGGAGATTGGCAGGGTTGATCATGGAGAATTGGAGATCCATTGCAGTTTTGAATCCATTTGCCAATGGATTAGCACGAGCACAAGGGAATCAGGGGAGAGAAGAGATGCGCAAGAGATCCGCGAAGAGGCATGGGTCGTGGGCTGTAACGTACGTGACCCAAATAGCTTCGTGCTATTCCTTTTGGAGAACGATGGGCTTTGAATTCCCCCGGTATCCCACGGGATCGAATTAAGGCCCAACGTGTAACATGATCCATCAACACTGAAATGGATTGAGCATCTCTAGTCACTTTGTATTTCTTTTTTAATAGTTGAAGGGTCGATATATATGATTTTAGGTTAAAAGTTACAAATTAGATTAGGTTTATATTTTGAGCGAGTTAAATTGAATTTTTTTCCAATCAGAGAGGTAAGAAAAATTCAGGATTCCTAATTGGTGCACACGTGTTGGTCACTCGGGAGAAAAGGCGTTACCTGTGTCTCGACGAGCGCCGGTTGGCATATGCAAATGAGATCCTCTAATGTATGTCAAATGAACCCATGTCAATGACGCAAAATGAGCTGATGTTATGTCAGAAAAATTATTTTCGGGCATGTGGCTGGGAAATGGTGACCCCTTATGCGAGTATGTCCATGTGTACAGTATTTTATGACCAAAATTTGAAACTATCAACTTAAATTCTAAAACTTTCCACTTAAATTTTAAAAACTTTAAACTCAAACACATGCTTCAATTCAAAAGGAGGGTAAATTCAATGAAGCTAAAAATGTAGGAGTAAAATCACAATTAGAGACGGGTAAAAACATAACATGCTTAAGTTGTAGATTTCACCTTTGCAATAACAAGACAGAACGAATACACTTTTGATTGGTGGTAAGGATGGTTTACTTTGTTACGGAAGGTTAAAATTGTCATTAACCCAAATGATTGTACAGTTAGCGCATGATGTACAAAGATGATGCTACGATCCGTCCGTAGTGGTGTGGTACAATCCGTCCGGAGAGTGAGACAGTCGCAGAAAGGCAAAAAGGACAGCAGATATGGCTCCCTGTCTCGGCCACTCACACAGGCACCAAATCACAAAAATCGCAGGGTCATAAATACATAGTGTCATGTCACGACTCAAATCACACCACCAATGCCTCGCGAAAACACAAACAGGGACTCACCATGCTTGCTACAAACCTGACGCCAGAAGCAACGAACTGCTCGTACTCCTCCTCCTACCCTGCCTAAGCATAGGCTAGCGATCATTGCAACGTTGAACCAACCCAACCAAACCCATCTCGGCGGACGATCGCCTGCGCAGCGGCGCTGCATGGGGTTACGTGCGCGCCCGCGTAATCACGCGCATTCTGTCAAAAAATTGCTATACATACGAGCAAACCATCCGACTCACGTACGACTGAATTTGATCAACCGTAACCTTTGCAGTGCACATAAGCATATCACTTGCAGCATATGAACATATCTCCTCTTATTGATTTATGGTTGTATATCTCTAATTGTATTTTCTTTGTCCTAAAACAAAATCAGCTCCTATCATACGTTAAAACAGATTCTTAGATAAAAGTTGGTTTTTTCTAGGTCTCGTTTGTTTTTATTAAAATATAGATTTTATTTTGGTATTTGTTAACACGTTTTTTAAGTACTTCCTTCGTTTCATAATAAGTTTATTTTTAGCATCTCCTGTTTATCTCAAAATAAGTTCATTTTTAAAGTAGTCATTGCATCAAAGTTTGTAAAAGTAAAAAATAAATATATTAGAAGTAGATAAAGTGAGAATAACTGTATTGAAATTTGATAAATTACGAGGTATTATATTTTTTTTATGTTGTATTGGTATATGTGGGATGGATGAAAATGAACTTATTTTGATAAAGAAAATATATTTCGTGAAAACTTTATATTTATATATATAAGTTGCTTTTAAAATATCAGATAAATTTATCTTTTAATCTTATAATAATTAAAATATAATTAATCATCTGCTAATTATTTTCTCTAACTTTGTACAAACAAACACGATAGTATACATGAATTGTGTACATCTTCTCGCACCACACTCCCATGCCACGCTTGGACGTCTTACGACTTGTAAAAGCTTATTTTACAAACCGACTTAAATGTGGGTGGATCATTTTCACGGCATTGACGTCGTGACTCGACAGGACATTGACGTCATCCTCTAGCCTTACGATCTCAATGTCATTAAACACGTCAATTATTTTTGAAAAATAATTATTAAACAGGTTAATTTTTTTGAAAAATAATTTATTTATAATTAAAAGGAAAAAAGTCCATATTTGACCATCCAACTATGGCCGAAGTTTAATTTTGACCATCCAATTGTAAAACCGGGTATTGGACACCCTGAACTATGCAAACCGGTTTTGTTTGGAGCGGCCAGGCGGTTTTCACTGTTTGAGATCACACGTGGCGGCTAGGGTGAGTCGGCACTTGCGACTCGGTAGTCACCGTTACCGTAGTTCACGTTACGCGCGCGCGCTCTCTCTCACACGCTCGTTCTCTCACACATCCTCCTCTCGAGCGCGCGGCCAAGTAGGCGGGGGGGCGGCGCGTCCCGATCTGCGGCGGGGTTGCTGAAATCGAAGGGGCCTCGAGGAAATAAACGATGGCGCGGAGGAAATCGCGGCGCGCGCAAGGCGGGAGCGAGGTGGTGCGGCGCTTGAGATTGCGCCTCAACAGTGGATAGTAAGGTATGAACCCTAGCTCATTAAGAACGCAAGCTCAATAGGTGTATTTGTTCTATAGATGATGTGTTGAAGAAAGTTTTTGATTTGTTGTCCTTCTTAAATTTGTAGTCATGGATCCACTAGATATGTTGACTATTAGGTTTCATTACAATGGGGAATTTGTAAGAGGTAATAGGAGGTTAGAATATGTTGGTGGATCTAAGGGTTTGAGTTGGGTTGAGCGAGACAAAGTCTCTCTGCCAGAGATAAAGGGTCATCTAGCTAACCATTGCAATGTGGAGCCAGGAGCATTGATGCACTGGTTGTGTCCTGGAGCAGAACTAGTAGATGGGTGGAGGGTGTTAGTAGATGACACATCTTGTTTGACAATGTCCAATTATATAGTTGATGGTGGAGTAGTGGATATATATGTTGAAAATCCAGTAGTTATTCAATCTAGTGGCAGTGACTATGAGGATGAGATGGAAGTTGACTGTAATCAGGATTCAGAAGAGGATTCAGATGCTGAGATAGAAGTAGTTGGTACTGCACAGTCCACTGTAGTGAGGGGAAACAATGAGAACAGGAAAAATATGGAAAATATTGAGAAGGACAAGGGCAAGGCAGTGTTAGTTGCATGTCAAGAGGATGATTATAGTGACAGTGAATTTTTACCAGGAGATGAAAGTTCATCTGAACAGGATGAGGAAGCTGAAGAGATAAACAAAAACTTTAGAAGTTTCAAGTTGTGTACAATGAGAAGACCAAATGACAATGAGAATGATGGTTATTGTACACCCTATGCTGACAGCAGTGAAGATGAAGCTAATAGTGATGATTTCAGTGATGATGGGGATGTGACTGTTAGGACTAGTCAGTATAGTAGATTTAGTAGAAAGGACCCAATACCAAAATTTGAGTTGGGAATGAAATTCTCTGGCAAGGATCAGTTTAAGAAAGCAGTGTAAAATATGACTTGGCTGAGAGGAAATTCATAAAGTTTGTGAAAAATGAGGCCAAGAGTATGATAGCTGAATGTGAGTGGGCCACCTGCCCTTGGAGGTGTTTATTGTCAACTAACTCAAGGACAAATAGTTGGCAAATTGCTTCATTCAATAGTGTTCATACCTGCCCTCCAAGAAAAAATAACAAAATGATAACTGCAAGTAGGGTGGCTGAAAAGTATGAGAAGTTCATACTGGCCAATCCAACCTGGAAGCTACAAGCTATGAGGTCAACAATCCGGGAGGAGATGTTTGCAAATGTCGGCATCTCCAAGCTGAAAAGAGCTAAGTCCATTGTGATGCGAAAGGCCTGGATGCAACCAAGGGGCGTATCAAATGTTGTACAGTATCGGCTTGAGATCTTGAGAAGTAATCACGGGAGCACAGTCATAGTTGTTAAGCAACCAAATGTGGAGCCACCAGTGTTCCAAAGAATATACATATGCCTAGATGCATTGAAGAAGGGGTTCATGGTGGTTGCGGGAAGGTGGTTGGTTTGGATGGATGTTTTTTCAAAGGAGCAACTAATGGGAGCTGCTATGTGCTTTAGGAAGGGATGCCAATAATCGGATGTACCCAATTGCTTGGGCAATAGTTGAGAGGGAGACAAATGATTCATGGGACTGGTTTTGTGACTTGTTATGCGAGACATAGGAGTTGGAGATGGGTCCGACGGGTTTTCATCTCGGATCGCAAAAGGTGAGGTTTTTAGTACATTGTTCCTTCGTTCTTTTACAATTGCATTATGTGACTTATGTTCATGGTTTCGGGGAATACTTGCTTGTTGAGAAGTGGGCTCCCTTTGCTGAGCACGGAATTGTGCAAGGCATATATATGCCAACCGGAGGAAGAGGTACAAGAACAAAGAGTGGCAGAAGCTATTTTGGAATTATGCCAAGGCATCTTCACCAAGTCTTTTCAACCTCAGCAAGGCTAAATTGGCACAGGTAACAGCTGAAGGTGCACAAGCACTAATGAATACGGATCCATGCCACTGGAGTAGGGCTTGGTTCAGGTTAGGGTCTTCTTTGATGAGTGTAGATAACAACATGTGTGAATCATTCAATAAGTGGATAATTGATGCTAGGTATTTCCCAATTCTAACAATGCTAGAGGCAATTAGAAGGAAGGTCATGGTGAGGATACGGAAAACATAGCTAAGGCCGAGAGATGGACTGGTATCATCTGCCCAAATATTATGAAAAAAATGAATGCTATTATAACTTTGTCAGGATTTTGCCATGCAATTGCAAATGGGGATCAGAAGTTTGAAGTGACACATATGAACAATAGGTTCACAGTTGATATTGCTAGAATGGAGTGTTACTGTAGATATTGGCAGCTTAGTGGATTACCATGTGCTCATGCAATTTCTAGTATCTACTTTAGTAGCAGGAACCTAGAAAACTACATTGCTAGCTGCTATTATGTCTCAGAATTCAAGAAGACCTATTCTTTCTGTTTGATACCATTGGATGGACCAGGTTGCTGGCCAGAGAGTGATCAACCTAGCCTTAGAGCTCCTTCTTATGTGAAAATGCCTGGTAGGCCTAAGAAAGAAAGGAGAAGGGAACCAACTGAAGGCCCAAAAGCTACAAGAATCTCAAAAGTAGGTACTATGATCAGATGCAGAATTTGTAAAGCAATTGACCACAACAGGTCCACTTGTGTGGGCGGGGTACTTGCGGGGAGGGGCTCAATCGGATCGGTACCGGCAGCTGGAAGTGTAAGTCCACAAGCAGGAGCAGGACCATCCACTGAAAATGCAAGTGCACAAGCAGTATCAAGAGAAAGCATCAGACCATCGAAGAGGAGGAGATTGTCTACTGACATGTCTCAACATAGTGCATCTTCAATTCCCAATGTAAGGCTTAGAATATACATTTGCATCAGCCCTTCTTTACTTCAATAAACTTCACATTTGCTTTCTAATATTTTCAGGACAACTTGATTAGGGCCACTGCCACTGCAAATGTCAATGTTCAAGGACCTGCACAAGTGAACTTAAAAGCAAATGTGCCAATGTCCCAGGCAGGATCAAGTGTGACAATCAATATTTCCTCTGGTAAAGCTTTTGCCAAGTTTAGTGCCCAGGAGCCCAAGAGAGGAAAGCTACAAGTGAGGAGAAAATCAGCAGCTGCAACCACCAGCAACAACATCCTGCTTCTGAAGGGCCTTGGAGACAACTAGATTTGAAAATTGTGTTATGTGTATCCAGCAACTTCTATGTTCTGTGTATCAAATTGTGTCACATTGTAATATGTTTTTAAGTTCTGTGTGTTTGAGAACCATTGTCAATGTTCTGTCAGTTTGAGAACTATTGAACTTGCTGGCCAGAGTGTGCTTTGAACTATGGTGAAGTTGCCAAAATGGTGAAGTTGCTGTTATGAATGAAGCAGGCAGTGTTGCCATTTTGCATTTAGTGCTTGAATGTAATGGAAACTGGCAAATTTGATGCTAGTGCTAGAATGGAATGGAAAATATGCCTTGATTGCTGGAATGCAAAATGTGCCTTGACATCATAAAAAATGACATGATCAGATTTCATTGCACATTTCCATTACAATTTTCGTTGCACATTTCCATTCACAAAAAATGCCCATGTCCATTGCACACAGCACACGTTCCACATTTCACAAACTTGTAGTACTGTCATGACATCACAAAAGTCCATTTTCATTGCAAACAACACAAGTTCCACATTTCACAAACTTGCATTTCGTAGATATAGTACTGTAATGACAAAGCTCCACATTTCACATTTCCATTGCAAACAGCACAAGTTCCACATTTCACAAACTTTCCATTGCACAAAGCACAAGTTTCACATTTCACATTTCACAAACCCAATTACATCACCCAACACACTACATTCTTCACTACATTACTATATTTTTATCCACCAAATCGTCAAGACTAAAACAGCTAATGCAAGCAACCACTTCCAAAAATTAAGTTGTTTCTCTAATCGTGTTAGTCTTCCTCTCAACTCTTCTTCAACTGGCCGATCCTCATTCCAATCCACATGAGCTGCATCATCGTCCACCCTGCTTAGCATCTGGTTCTCCCTCCTCAGCTCGCTAACCACATCGCGCAAGTCCACGAGCAACTCCTGTACGAATGTCGACGGCAATGGATCCACCCACATCCAAAAATCACATCCTCCAGTGCCGAGCTAAATGAAAGGGGTAGAAATTGAAAAAAAACAGGGGATGATGCAAAATAAAAAAACCCTGGTTCATCATACAAAATCAATCAAATCAAACATTAATCAAAATCCAAAACTCACTCTTCCATTGGCACACTTCATGAACCGTCGCCCTGGATTTTCATCACTCCATGACACAAGCCGAAGAGCCTTGCTTCCGCACTTGCATGTCACCGCCGGCCAGTAATCCAGTGGCCCTTCCCGATAGGGGATGGGGGCCGAGCTTGGAACAACACCACGAGCCCTCGTCCGCGTCCTCCCGCTGCTCGATGTCGCTGAGATCGCCATGGCCACTGACGGCTTCCAAACCCTAACCCTAGCGTCGTCGCTGAGAGGACGAAGCACGAGAGAGAGAATAGAGCGTGAGCGAGAGAGTGGCTGAGAAGCGCGGGTTTGTAACGGTGACTGCTGACTCAGCAAGTGCTGACTCGGCCCTATCTGCCACGTGTGATCTCAAACGGTGAAAACCGTCGCCGCTCGAACAAAACCGGTTTGCATAATTCGGGGTGTCCAATACCCGGTTTTACAATTGGATGGTCAAAATTAAACTTCGGCCATAGTTGGATGGTCAAATATGGACTTTTTCCTAATTAAAATTATTTATAAACAGGTCAATTTTCATAGAATTAAGTTAGTTTCTCCAGAAAAGCTAAAGGGATTATGTCAATGTTATTGGTGCGGTCATGATCACAATGTCAAATGACGTTAGCGTCACGAAAGATTTATTTCTGAAATATTTTTTTAGATATACGTTTGTAAAATAAGTTTTCATAAGTAAAAAAAGTGAAAAATCCTGTACGGGGCACGGGGGTAGTAGCCTTTGCCGCTGGCTGCGGCGTAGCAGGAGGGAGGAGGGAGGCAGGCAGAGGCTGGGGACATTTTCACCAACCCAGCCAAAGGACGTGGCCGGCAAAGCGTCCCCGGGATCAACCGCATTCGGAAACTCTGCGGCCACAAAAGCTGCCCCCATCCCTGCCGACCCTGCCTCCTTCTGCAAACCCCATCCTGGAAACTCGCATGCAGCTGCTGCTTTTCACTCGTTGGTGCAACACAACAGCAAGAGAAGAGGAGAGAAAAAACTCGTTCTCATGCGTCTCTGCTCGCTTGTGACCTATACTACGATCCGTGCGACGCTGTATGACATGGAGATGGAGAGGAAACGGCGATCGAGAAACGGGTGACTCGGATAGCAAGCGGACAAACATACCGATGCTGCTGCTGCTGCTGCTGCTGCTGCTGCTGCTGCTGCTACACGAGATCGAGATCGATGTGCAGCGGCAAGAGGCAGATGCAGATGCAGATGGATCGAGCTGCAACTGCAAAACGCATGCATGCCGAGTGACCAAGTTTTTTCTCGAGAGGAGGCTTCGTTTCACGGAAGAGGAAACTGCCTGACCGTGCAGTTCTCGCTTGCTCCCCTTAATGGCGCACCCGAATTGTAGTAGTAGAAGCCAACAGGAGCAGGAAAGAGCAGAGATTCTTCTCTGCCAACAACACGTTGTACACATCGACTAAGCTGTGTATCACAAGCTGGGCTGCTTCTAGTTGCACCACACAGGACAGCAGGGAAAGCCCGGCAAAAAGCCAGCCCTGGAAGCACAGATGTGGGGCAAACACATGCAGTACTACGTGCCAAACTGCCCATTGCATTGCAACACAGAGCAGGGAAAGAAAAGGAGGCAGAGATCAAGCTGCATCAACAAAGGAGACAGAGCACCAAGCACTCTCATCAGACAAAGAAACATGAATCGAGACATGCTACATAGCAGTACAGACCAGATAGAGAGATAGATAGAGAGAGAGAGAGAGTAAATAAGAGTACACAATACATGGTAGTACTAGGCTATTGTCCAAAGTCTCCCAGCCTTCCCGTCCTCGCTGCTGCCGGCCGTTGCATGGCTGCATGCATCGCTGGGGCGTTTGCACCGAATGGGAAAGGGAAGGCATGCCTAGACTTCGGATTTGACCGTGCCACTCTACCACTAACCGGCACGAGACAAGCAGAGAAAAACGAACGAGCTAAACGAAAAACGAAGCTACTAGTCCCTACCACTAACACCTGACCTAGCAGCTGTTGCATGGCTTGGTTTGACTCAGATCGAGACGGATCGTTTCTTTGTTCTTCGATCAATCAGTCTCCGCCGCCGCGGCGGGTGAGCAGCGTGATCGGCCGCGGGGGCACACGGATGCCGACGGTCTTGACCTTGCCGTCCGCCGGCGACGGCGCGGCGGCGGTGGACCCGTCCCGCGGCGGCGAGAACACGGCCGGGAGGTACTCGTCGGTGCCGCACTCGTAGTAGGTCGTCCGCCCGAAGTGCCTCACCAGCGCGTCCTTGCCCTGCGCAATCCAAAACCAATCTCATTCTCAATCTCATCAGCAACAAACATATCACATCACATCAGTATATTTTCAGTAGCCATATCCTGCTGCTGCTGCTGCTACTACTAGTACTACGTACTAATCGTAGACGCAGGAGGAAGATCTTGTGTGGTCGCGATACGCATGATTGCATTCTGGGGTCTCGTCGCGTCGAGTCGAGTTGCGATTTTTTGCGTACGTACCTGGATACGCGCGGCGCGGATGTCGATGACCTTGCCGGAGTCGAAGGCCGAGCGCTTCCAGCGGCAGCCGTGGAGCGCGCGCTGCAGCCCGCGGGCCGCCTCGGCCGTCGTGAAGTTGACGAACGCGTAGCCCATGTTGCTGCTCCGCTGCTGGTTGCACATCCTGCACAGCCCAACGCAACGCAGCAAACACAATATGCAAAACCAGCTTTAGATCATGCCATGCTAATGACAGCTCAGAATCAAAACGCATACTATTGTGTACACTGTACAGTGCAGGTGCAAGTGCATGACAGGATATCATCGCATGACACGACTAGTGACAGCTAAAACGATTGATTAATCTGCTAGGAGAAGTATGACTGGATTAAGGGGCTGTTCGGCTGGCTGGTTAGGTTGGCTGGTGCTGATTTGTTGTGAGAGAAAATCTTATTTATTTGGTCTTGGTTGGTGGATTGATTTTTGGAGAGCAAAACACTGTTCGGCTGGTGGCTGGTGAACCAGCCGAACAGCCCTTAATTAGCTGGTTTTTCTTGAGATTTAATTTGGTGCTGTGCCACCAGCTTTTGTTTCTTTTTTGGGTTTTTGTCTTGTTGCTTCTTTTGCTTTTTTTACTGTTGAAGGACAACTGGTTCTGAGCATGATTTTTTCGTACTATTACAAAATATATTCAATGGAGACAAAAGAAACTTGTTGCCTCTACTCCTGATCTTTCAAAAACTACTGCACTAGTACTACTGTATCACACTACAGATTGCAACTCGTTTGCAAGTTCACACAATTACTTCTTTTTTGCACGAAAGATGCAGTTTTTGCAAGAACGGGGTAATGGAATGCTATAAGACATTTTCATTTTGAACGACGCTACGAGAGATTTCGTTGCTCACCCGAAATCCATCCGAACGTAGACGAGATCGTACTCGGCGCGTGGCTCGCCGCCGCGGCCGCGCCGCCTGTTCTCGCGGGCGCAGTGGTCGTCGAGCAGTCGCACCATGTCGAAGCGCCTGAGCTCACGCACGCGTAGAACACCAAAAGATTTCATCAACTCATGCAAACGGAAAACCACACGAAGCGGAAGAGACATTGATGGAGGTGGCGAGAGAAGGCGGCGGCGTGCACGTGGTGCATGCATGGCATGGCATGGCATGGCGAGGCCGCGAGGCATGGCGGTTGGGGGCTTCACTTACGTGAGCTTGTTGGGGATGTTTCGCACCATTACGGTGGTGTGCGTCGGCTTCAGCTTCTGCATCGGCGGCATCGGCGACGTCGGCCTCCTCGTGAACACCGGCGACGGCGACCTCTTCCTCCCGGCGCGCTGTTGCCGTGGCTTGTACTCCTTGCTCATGCCCCGCCTAGGCTTTCCCGGCGGCAGCATCCGGCGCGGCGCGGCGGCCACCAGCATCCGGGGAGACGCCGCGGTGGCCACTGTGGCCGGCGGGGGGTCGCCACGCCTGCACGGCCACGCGCACTCGCGTCGCCTTGGCCGCCGCCTGCGCCTGCGCCTGCAGCTTCTCGTCGGTGACCGTGGGGACGCCCTTGTACAGCATGAGCTTGTGCGGAGGGCGGTCGTGCGGCGGCGGCGGCGCCGCGGCGAGGACGCCCTTGCTGAACAACGCGCCTGGCGGCGGAGGCCCCATCTGCGCCTGGTACCCGCACGGGGGGTAGAGGTGACCGTGGAAGGGGAACGAGGCGCAGGAGTAGGTGGCGAAGAAAGGGAAAGGCGCCGCGGCGCACGTGCCGGCGGCGTGGTACGCCAGCATGGGAGGAGGCGGCGGCGCGAAGAGCAGGTGGCGGCGGGAGCAGTGGAACGGCGCCGCGGATGGGTTGAGCTTTCTCACCGCCATGGCCGGAGACGAGGGTGGAGGCGGCGAGGCTGGATTGGATTGGACGTTCGCCGGCGAAGGCAGTGTTTGCTTTGCGGGGACATGGGATGGGTGGGCTTTATATGCGGAAATGGCTGGGGTTGTAGGTGTCAGGGTTCGATGGCAGCATGTGTCACTGCATGTGGGACCCGCAGGGATGTTCTTGCTGCTAGGCTACTGATGATAAGGACTTCTGGTTTCCCAAATGTCCCAGATTGTACCAACTGATTGGGGGCACAAATTGGTTGGGTATTAAAAATTGAATTGTTGCTTGAGCAATATTTTATTTTCCAGCTTCGCTAATCGTCTGTTGACAGGAATGATATGTTCGATTCGTGCACTAAATGTTTCAAAACGTTACTGATTGAGGTAAATTGGTTGTGTATTAAAAACTGAATTACTGTTTGGGCTATCTTTTATTATCCAGCTTCGCTATAATTGTCTATTGACAATAATAACTAAAAATATCAGTCGAATCTATCTATCGTTGATTCGTACACGAGACCCATGCTTTAATTGTCGTCTCTTCGATGAGTTCTTCTTTGATGGCTTATAATGACAACACGCGCAGATTAGGTTTTAGGTGAGGATCATAACGGGAGAAAGAGGACAATTAGGGCCATCCAGAACAAAGGAATTGTTGGTGATGACAACACTTGAGAATTGGAAAGGGAGCGAGGAGAGAAGGCGAAAGGATAGGGTTAGGTTATAGGGTCTGCACGAATCATAAAGCAATCTTAACTAAGTTGATATTTACGTATTTTTAAGTCGGTTGGTGAATAGAGGATCCATTGAATTAGCTTTTTATACTACATGGCTTTTCTTATTTAGAATAGATAATACTCTTTTATCATTGTTGCTTCGGATCACTATACTATTTTATTAATTTCTATCCAACAAAATATTTTGACCAACATTTGACAAAAAGACATGTATAAAAGGGTTGCATGGTCCAAATTAAAAAAATGGTTAATTACTTAGTAGAAAAGGTTATATAAAAGGTGGTTTGAAATGATACTTTTTTAAAAACTTGTGTTGATAAAGTTTTACGGTAGAGGGTAGACCAACTTTTTATCCAACCCTTTTCTCTTCGCACTACTTAATTTTGTTTTGAATCTTCTTTGACTGTTGCATGCGAACGGACTTCCCTGAGCATAGGCCACACCTTAAAACTAGATGTAAATGGAAAAGTTAATTTGGGTGGTTGAAAGTACAACAACATTAAAACTATCTACTCAAATGGTTATAAGACGATACAAAGTGACGTTTGGTAACAAAAGACCGTCTAAACAAGCGATCGATTCAAAACCTAATCAGGATGGAGCTGGCATTAACCAGTGATCTACATTTTTACGATGTGTATTAATGCACTCTATACACTTATTATTAAGCTTGAACTATAGATTTAATATTGCTTGCACTAATAAGCTCGAGTCAGATCAGCTACTCCGCCGAACTATACATGTGTATGCATTATCATCTCACACAAAGATACACAATTATTAATTGGCCGAAATACACATACTCCAATTCCAAAGAATACACCAAAGGTAATCGGAGAGATGACTTTGCTGCTGCATTGTTCTTCAGATATAGTTGGGTCGGTAAGGGTTGGAGCTGCCTCTGCTAAATCACGAGAAGCCAACACAGAGGCACACAACTTTCCGTTTCAATCAAGAATGGAGCTTGATAATGTGCTCATCTAACCTGTTGGAACACGGTTGAATGTTAACCGGAATCAAACTGAATTACCGATACTTCCGTTCATTTGTCTTTCAGATCAATTCCCTGTTACTGCTGCGAGGTGACCTGTTCTGATTACAGTGAAATTGAGTGCGAAATAATGGGGAGACAAGGATATCAGTCGTCTGATTCTTAAACTCATAGTCGAGGTCTGAGTGGTTCAGCTAGACATTTATCCGTAGCTTTGTGCACCATCCGGACGAACGAACAATTCTGCCTGACAAGATCACGTTGGGTGGCATACGATCCATGCGTCATCGGCTGGTTGCGATCCATCGAACTCCTATGGATCAGTGAAAATGGCGGAATCGGCTGCCAGAGGCCACTTAGCCGACGGAGCTGCCGGCGAGGCCCATACGCGGCGCGCCATGGACGTCGTCAACTTCCTCGGGCAGCTGAGGATGGTCGTGGGCGCCGTGGTTCTGTACTGGGCGCGTGATGTCGCGGGTGGGCGACGCCGGCGTACTGCGCGTCCAAGGAGGCGGTGCCGGTAAAAACACGCGGCGACGGCCGAGGAGCTGCTGGTGGAGGCTGGGCCGTTCGTGGGGTGCGCCGTGCGCGTGGTGGGGGCAGTGGTGCCTCGGTGCCGCGCCGTCCGGGCATGTCTGCGGGAGGCTGTTCCTGGAGTTCGCGGCGGCGAATTCGGAGCCCGCGCTGGCATCACAGACGAAGAAGGCGACGGCGAGCGGCGGGGGCGAAATTTTTGGGATTTTTATTTTTTATTAAAAAATTTGCAAAAATAATTTTTGACAAATTTTTGCAAAATTAGTCGTCCATCGTTTTTGAGAGGACATTTTTTAAAAACCCTCCTCGAGTATGATTTTAGTGACGTGGCAGATGCCGTCTGCCTCACGCGTGTCATTTTGCATTTGGCTTGCTTGCAGCCCTCGCGAAGGACTTTTTTATTGTGTATTATTGTTAATTGTACTGTGCATCACTATTTATAGTATTGTTTATTGCAAAGGACAGTAAAAAACCGCTATTTGCGAGGGTTGTAAGGGAGCAAAATGTAAAATAATACTCTTGCGGCGAGACGGCGGCTAACGGTCGTATACCACGTCACTAAATCGTCCTCTGAGGACGATTTTTAAAAACATCCTCATGAGGACGATAGACAACTAATTTTGTAAAAAGTTTAAAATCAGAAGTTATTTTTATAAATTTTTAATAAAAATAAAAACCAAAAATTCGCGGAGCGCTTGTGTGGCAGGCGCGAGATCGTGGAATTTTTGGCATTTATATTTTTTAAAAAATTTACAAAAATAATTTTTGGTTTTGAAAATTTGCAATACTAGTCGCTTCCGCCTCCGGGAGGCGAGATTTAAAAACGCCCTCCCGGAGGGCGTTTTATCCGACGTGCGACGGCCGTTGGGTGTCGTCTGCCGCGCGGGGGATATTTGCAGGCGGCCCCCTTCTCGCCCTTCGTAAGGGCGGTTTTTCACTGTTCAAACAGGGGCCGCGCAAAGGACGCGCCCGGATTTTTGCAGGCGGCCCTTCCCACCCTTGGTAAGTGGTAAGGGCGTTTTTGCCTTTTTTACAGGCGGCCCCCTTCCCGCCTTTCGAGAGGGCGTTTTTTGCCATTTCCGCCCTCTAGAAGGGCGTCTTTATCCTAAACCCTAACCCTACTCGACTGATCCCTTTCTCGTATTGTTTCAAATGTAAAATGTTATCGTCGTATTGTTGCAAATGTAACTGATCCATTTGATTTGTCGTATTGTTTCAAATGTAAATATTATCGTTGTATTGTTGCAAATGTAACCGATCTATTTGTCGTATTGTTTCAAATGTAAATGTTATCATTGTATTGTAAATGTAAATGTATCGTACGTACGTAAATGCAAATGTAAATATGTTGTGTAATGAACCCTAATATTCGAGGTATCGTACATATGTTGTTTGCATTACCTATGATCTATTGTTTTAACCAAGTTAACTTAGTAACAATAGTTAAGCAGTTGTGTGTCACATTGTTACATAACTCATTAGGTATGGATGATACAATACATGGCAAATGTCTTATTCATACATGATACAACTTACTCATCCCCGACGAGTCAAGGCTCGGCTACCTACGGAACCGTTCAAGGGCGATAAGCTTGTCATCAATTTTCTCTTTCCTTCTCGGCGTTGTACTCCTTTTGAGATAAGCCATACCTGATCAATGTTGGCGCATTGGAAAAATCGTCTCCCCCGGGTTTTTGTGAGGAGGGACGACGTAAGTATGCAGCCATCTCCACAATGACATAACGGACGGTCACACCATGGTGGAAAAAAACTGCTCAAAGGATGGAGTCGCCAGTGGAGACACTTATGGAATGGATGATATGAAGATCTCATTGTATGAGTAAATGTAGAAAAGAGAATACAGATTTGAAGAGCTTGTATTCGGATCTAAGCAATATATAGTGCAGGGAGGTCAAGGTTCACATCGACGTATCGTTTATGTCTGTCACGGGGCAACAGCCGAACGCGACGTATCGTATAGGATTGTCACGGGGCAAAAGTTGATAGCGACGTATCGTGTAGGACTGTCACGGGGCAAAAGCTGATAGCGACGTCTCGTGCAGGTTTGACACCGCCGAAAGTTTTTTGTCGTTAGTAAGAGTATCATGCAGCGAACGATACGGAAGGATCTCGTGACATGTGAGTGCGACGAACAGACAGAGATATATACAAACATCGAATACAAAATAAATAATTACAATTATTACAAACTGTTGCACACAGAAACTACTGACGAGGCCTCTTACTCCTAGCCCTCCTAGCCTGTGCTCTAACGTGCCCCTGAGAGTACGTCAACCTGTCTAGGGGCACGACACGACTAGCACGGACATCCGGCGCGGACGTCTCCTGTGGCGGGTCCTAGCTCTGTGGTAGAGGTGCTCCACCAAGCTGAGAGGCGGCGAGAACATCCCGATCCGGGTCCTCCAGTCGTCGAAGTCGTCGCCCGTACCTAACCCCCTCGTTGCCCGCCCGGACCCCGCCCCGCCCGCGACGATGAAGCCCCCGAGCGGAAAATCCCCGCCGAGTAGAATCCTCCTATATATAAGCAATGTGAAGCATCAGTGATTTAAACTAATAAGTCTTAACTACTCGTCGAACGACGCTTGCTTACCTCCCGGCTGAGTGAGGGGACGAGGAATGGAGGATCCACTCGCTCCAGCAAAGCTCGTAGTGGTCGGCCGAGTCGCGAAAGGCCGAGGGATCGATGATCCACTCGCGCCAGCTGTATCCCCAGTCGGTAGCGTCGGACGTACGCGACATTCGGTTTGTTATATCACGTTGTAGGGTTGCCATAATGAAAATGAGCGGAACTAACCTGTGGAGACACCAGCGCCGTGTGGTGACCATCCTGGTACCGGACCGCGTGGACGTGGACCTGCAGCAACCTGCGGAGGTACCGCGTCGACGGCTGAACGACACGAGAAGATGCGCAAGATTGAACGTGCAGTCGTCTGCATCCGCTGGAACGTCATCTTCTGTTCCACGTCGTTCAGGTGAATGCCTGCATCCAACCTCAGCATCGCCGAGTCGATTTCGGCATTCAATGCCCATGCGGCGTCGGCCTACAAAAATCAAAACAAATTAGGTTCGTCGCTGAAATATACAGGAATTATGACGTACAAAGGCATTAAGGCCGAGAAATCATGACGTACCCCAACGAAGTAGTCCTGGTCTCGGTGCCTGGGGTAGGTGTCCGTGACCGCTGCCTGGTGCTGCAGCGCGGCCGGTGTGAAGGTCACACGCGGACGCGTCCGCGGTAGGTACCACCGAAGGTAGGCAGTGTAGTTGGTGAACATCACCCACCCGGACATCCAAAGCAGGTACGCCTCTAACGAGCGTTGCACGGAGTACTCGTCAGCGTCGGGGTGGAGCTTGTCGGCCTACAAAGGAGAAAACCATGTTAACAATCATAACATGTAATGAAAAATAACGAAGTCTTCAAGTTAACTTACTGTGAACTGCATGATCCAAGTCTTTGTAGGCCCGGTGGTCGCGTAAGGGTAGATCGCTTAAACAGCTGGGAGCCCCGGTAGCCTCATCACCTGAGCGAATCGTGTAGTGATGTCCTCCCTCCATCCACCAATAGCATCCACAGGCCCAACAACCTCTCCGGCTAGTGGTAGCCCTAGCAGGTACGAGACGTCCTGCAGCGTCGGTGCCGTCAACCCACAAGGAAGATGGAAGGTGTGCGTCTCATGACGCCACCGATCCACCAAAGCAGCTATCAGGGACCGGTCTGCATCCCACCGTCTCGCCTGGTCGTGCTCGTCGGCACGCGTCTCAACAAGCCTGCTAAGAGCGATCAAGCCAAACTCACGCAACCTGCATATCATCAAGTGTAATATTAGTGTCAAGTATAATATTATTGTCATAAATCAAAAGAGTATGATCATACCACTGGACGTGTCGCGGATCGACACGCAACAACTCGCGCGACGGGCGTGGACGAAAGGTGGTCAGCTGAGCACCCTGCACTGCCGACAAGTACGACCTGTGCACCCTGTCGACCGACCTGCTGAAAAGAGTTGGTGTATCGTCCGCCATACCTGCATGAATACATGAATACATCAGTATGCAATTTATAAGGAAAAAACAAAACAATATGAATAAATAACATAAATGGTCCATTATATCTGAACATTGCAAAATTTACACATCGTAATTCAAACTACCAAACACAACATAAAAATATCACAACAACAATAAAATAGTTCATGTCTCACAATCATAAATATTACATGCACGACATATGGCAAAAACATAACAAATGTTACAAATTTCGGATCACCACTAGATAGATAGGAGCAAACAAAATAATCAAGCAATTGCATCGTCAGCGGACGACGTAGTCGCCGCACGACCACGTCTAGGACGTGGTCGCCTCGTTGTTGTTCCTTCTCCCGATGGACGACTGCCATCGGTGGACTGTCCGGATAGACCTGCACCTGCGACGGTTGAAGTTTCTGAATTCTTCGGACATTTTTGTATGTATGTCCGCGCTCATCGCATTTGCTGCAACGTAGGGTCCTTCCCCCGGCCTCCGACTCGTCCATGTCGTTTCTGATGCGTCTCGACTGACGACGTCCCTTTTTCATCCTTAACTTCGACGGATCTGGAATGTAGAACACTTGTGGCCTCAGTGTTGTGTACGGTCCAGATATTCCAAAACCATATATCTCCTCGTTCCACGTATGAAAAATTGATTCTTTCCTGTAGTACGGTGACACATAGATATCGGGAACTATGCCGTAATCCCCAGCTGCGGCAATGACGTGTGAGCAAGGCGGATGTCTAAGCTTCGGCTTCATACAAACGCAACTACAACCACCATCCGCATGAAGCACACATTCTGCACAACTTGAACACGGTTGATGCCGCGCTTCTCTCCGTCGACACACATGATCTCGTACCTATGAACTTGGGTTCCTTGGGGATTACTCTGTGCTTCATAGCCTTTAGAATTTTGTCTTGCATATATTTCGTCACCACGATGCCAAATACAATGTTGTTATCGACCATCAAAGGGGATATTTTCTTAAATCTATCCCTAAAGTATGCCTGAGTGCCATGGAGGATAAATTCCACAATACCCACCAATGGAAGCCCCCGAACTCCTCGCATCACCCAGTTGTACACCTCGGCCAGGTTGGTTGTCATTATACCATATCGAGCTCCGTTAGTGTCATACAACAGAGACCACTTTTTTTTGGGTTCATTCTCTATCCAGTGGGAGAAATTACGTATTGATGGTGCAGACCTCCTTCTCATTGTTGGCGGGTCATTATGCAATGGACCAAGAGGTACTGCAGGCTCGTCAACCTATGGCAAACGAGATTGCTCGTCGATTTGTTTCGTTGTCAGCTCATCCAACCTTCTCCACATCTCATTGAATTTTTCTCTTGATTTTGACCACATAGCCTCTTGAATAGATCCATCGGTGCGTGTTCTTGAATTGTTTGTAGAAATTGGCTCCCATTTGCCGCGTGCACCACCTACTCTGAATATCATGCCACCTAGCTGGAAGTCCCCTCTCCGGCCAACCATTCTGAAGATAGTCGATTGCCCTCAGCATGTCCGCATGACGATCATGTATGAGACAAACATTGGGCCTCATACGAACGACTTGGCATCGAACTCTCTCCAAGAACCAATACCAGCTTTCGGTGTTCTCACTCTCGACAAATGCAAACGCCATAGGTAACACCTGGTTGTTCCCATCTGCTTCAATTGCCGTCAGTATCTGACCTCTGTATTTGCCTGTCAGAAAGGTTTCATCTATGCACAGCACAGGGCGACAGTGCACAAATGCGTTGATGCAAGCACCAATCGAGAAAAAGGCTCTTTGCAGCACGCTCTTGCTCGAATCAGTAGATGATGGAAAGGTCTGAATGTCGTAGTAGGTATTGGGGTTTCTCTGAGCAATGGTGGCTAATAGACGAGGTAAATTGTCATACGATGCTTCAAATGTGCCATACCTCACTCCAATATCTTTTGTTTCGCCCTCCAAGCCTTGACGTAGCTAATAGTATACTTGAATTTGTTCTCAATGTGCCTAATAATGGAGCCTGGTTCAAAGTCCGTGTTTTTAACAACATGGTTGTACATCTCACCGGCAACAAACGCCGAGGTGATGTTGCGGTGGTACTTATCTACCCCCTGCAACAGACATGTGTGCTCACCAACAATGCTCACTTTCCAATAGTCACTCCATTTCTCCTTGTATGCATGAACGCGCCACGGACAATCATCGTTCATACACTTCACATCATACACATAGTTCGTAGACTTCATCACCCTAAACTCTTTATGCAAAGAGACCGTCCAATGCTTCACTGCTTCTTTCATGTCTTCCTTATGAGCATACCTAGCATCCTGGATGACCTCGTTATCCTTGTATTCAAATGAAACATGCTGCCCTTCCGAGATAACAAGCTGAGAGAAATCAGCTTGTTCCCAATCGACGGGCATGACATCTTCTTCCTCGTCCGATGATTCATCGCCCTCCGCCTACTAATTTTCAGAATCCTCCCTCTCCATTTCTTCAATAACTGCTTCGATTCTCTCCCCCTCGTCCGCCACGCCAATCGCCTCCTTCAAGCTTGCTTCATTGCTCAGACCTTCACCATACTCTGTTTGCATTGTATTACTGCTATCGATTTCGTGCAATGCCACAAAAATAACAAGGGCCAGGACCTTTCAAGTGCCATGTCCACATAACGTCTCCACGACTCAGTGTTATCTATAGGCATAAGTTCTCAATAATATCCTTTTGTTGCACGACTTACTACAACGGATAGAGACATTGTGTTCACTCTTGTATCCACTTTAAATCCACGTAGCAACCAACTATACACTGACTCAAATGTTTTCTCGGCTGGCCTATCGATGCCCTTCGATTTCATCCTAAATTCTGACAGATCTACACCTTCTGGACCGTATCTAACGTTGTCTTCACCGTGAACTATCTGAAATATGATCTTACTTACCGTAGTGCCTGACAAACAAATTGAAACTGAGTTTATTCCATACTACGAATATGTTGCCTACAATTCTGTGCCTAAGTTAATTTTTTTAACAATATGTTCTCTGGTCTACATCTTAAAATATCCCGAATCGGTTTGTTCGTTTCATCTACCGCCAATCGTACCTTGTTCATTTAAATCTGACAAATTTTGTAAACTAAATTAAATAAAATCATACTTTATATCTACACATATTTTGATTATCAACGAAATTATACGTACGCTTATCTATAGTGCTTAACATCTACTCACATAATATACACATTTGATCCAAACATATTGTACCTAAGTTGATCTATCTATTCTACCTATGTTAATGTACATTAAATTATCTAAGTTGATCTAAATTAAATAATCTATTTTACAAATCTAAAACAAAATATTCAATAACTATTCAAATATTAAAAAAATTATTTTTCCTAATATTGCATTTACAAACAAACTAACACAAAAAGTACGAGGGGTATTGCATTTACCTCGGATAGAGTACGCAATTCAGCAGGGCTTCGCCGCGCTACTTTCTCTTCCTCACCCCTCTCTCTCTTCTTTTTTCTGGATTTGGGAGGCTACAAATGAGGAGAAAACCTTTGACTCTCGGCTTATATACTGCCTAGGCTAAAAAACGCCCTTCCAGAGGGTGGAAAGGTCAAAAAAACGCCCTCTGTAAGGACGGAAAGGGGTCCGCCTGCAAAAAAAAGCCAGTACGGCCGCCCTTTTTGCAGGCGGCCCCCTGTTTGAACAGGGAAAAACCGTCCTTACGAAGGGCGGAAAAGGGGGCCGCCTGTAAATATCCTCCACGCGACAGACGGCACCCAACGACCGTCTGTCACGTCGGATAAAACGCCCTCTGAGAGAGCGTTTTTTAAATCTCGTCCTCCCAGAATGAGATTGTGAATTACGTGCGGCCCATTTCGTTGATGGGCTTTCTCCCAACCGGCCCAACCATCAAGGCTACAAACTCGCGAGTCCAAGCGAGTCGTCTCGGCTCGGCTCGTGTGTGGATAGCGCGAGCGCGGCAACCTTGCGGCGGAGAAGCTCGGGCGCTCGCCGACCTCCAACTCCTCCTCCCATGGCGACCGCCACCGCCTCCCGCCTCGCCGTGCCGGCGCCGCGGCCGTCGCCGCTCGCGCCAGGGCGCCGTAGACCTGCGGCTCTCCCCTCCGCTCCGTCCCGCCCGCGCGCCCTCCACGCCGCCCCCCGCGGCCGCGTCGTCTACCCAGCCATCCCCGCCTCCGCGCCGGCGTCCACCGCTGACGCCGGCCAGGACCGCCTCGATAAGGTAATCGCCCCCTCGCCCATCGCTGCTCAATATCACTCAGTTCTAGGAGCGCTTTTGGGCTTGCTAGTAGATGGACGAACACTTCTGACGAACACAAAATTTTGGGGTAGAGTAGCGATTCCAATATTCATTTTAAGCACAGTTGGTGCTGTGACTAATTCATTGCTGCTTTGCTCTACTAGGTTCCCATTTCGAACATCAGGAACTTCAGCATCATTGCGCACATCGACCACGGGAAATCGACGCTTGCGGATAAACTGCTTGAGCTCACGGGGACGGTGCAGAAAAGGGAGATGAAACAACAATTCCTGGATAACATGGACCTGGAAAGGGAGAGAGGGATCACCATCAAACTGCAGGTTGGTGGAAAAAATATATTTGGCCGAATTATGTGAACTCATTGTTCCTTCTCTTACATTGGGTAAAGAAGTAAATACTTGATGTAAACGTAGAGAGTAGAGAGAAATGACTTAAAATTAGCTACTATACGATGTAGTTCCTGTTTCCTTGAATTTTGGCTAGGAGCTCTGAGGTTTACTATTGAAATTGAACGAGCATCAACACTAGTCAAGAAGAGGGCAGCCCTTTCGCACCAAGTCAACTAACAGTTTTCTCACAGGATGTTGTCACAACTTGTCAGCTTACATCGTCATTTGATTGTAATTTAATTTTCATCTGGACTGAAGTTTCCTAGCATGCTCTTGATATTAGGTGTTCCATATCTTATTGATTTTGTACTGTTGTTATAATCATTTGTTCTTTTAGGCAGCTCGCATGCGTTACATCATGAACAATGAGCCCTACTGCCTGAATTTAATTGATACACCAGGCCATGTTGATTTCTCATATGAGGTATAACATTTGTACTTCCATTTTGATCTCTTAGATATAGAAGTTAACTGGAAAACATAATATGTTGTTGCCAAAACAACAAAGATAATTTTTTCAACAAAGTAAGACCGACATATTGCATGAAGGTCTCACCTTATTGAAATTTCTAAGGCCTTTCAGAGTGTCTTGGACGGTACTCTGTTATTCTCAGCATGTTTTCAATATTTGGAGTTGATTGAAACATCATGTTAAATGTCTGACTGCTTACTAGGTTTCCCGTTCTCTTGCTGCTTGCGAGGGTGCACTTCTGGTCGTTGATGCCTCTCAGGTGCAATATATATTACCCTCCTGTAAGTTTCAATAGCTATGTGTTTGAAAACATTTGCCCATAGAAGCTACCTAAATGTTTTCACCAAATTCGAGTTAATCTTTCTGACAAAAGATTTGTAATGATGATGCAGGGTGTTGAAGCCCAGACATTAGCGAATGTGTATCTTGCACTGGAAAATGACCTTGAAATCATACCGGTGAGTTTGAATTGTCACGTTATAGGCACATCAATGGGTTCCTTACCTTCTAACTTTTACAAATATTTTCTTTTCACTGCTAACAAATTCGTACATATTTGGTTTTGCCTAAGGCTTTCATGTGCGAGTCAACTTTTATGTGAATATTGCATGTTTGCCTTATTTTAAGTGGATGTAAACTGAGTAATGATGATAACTAATATATACTGTTTGAGGTGAATATTGCCCCTTTCAACTGGACAATACTGCAAACTAGTTTGTAAGCTGTAACATAGTGGAGCATCTTGTTTCATGTTTCATTTTGCTCCGTATAGATGATAACATTTAAATCTTTAACTGTTACGTGACATTCTGCTACAGATTTTCAATTTTTTCTATTTGACAGATGACTTGTTCTAGTTTAGGTACTAAACAAAATAGATCTTCCTGGTGCCGAACCTGATCGTGTTGCACAGGAGATTGAAGAGGTATTCTGAAAGTATTAAACCTTTCTTATACTTGTCTTATACTGGATCGTGCTGACAACAGTTCCTGAATTTTCCATTCAAAGTTATGCCATATTGGTTCTTATTGCTAAAATCATGCTTGTCTTTTTTCTATTATCCTCAGATAATTGGAATGGACTGCAGTAATGCAATTCGTTGCTCAGCAAAGGTTGTTTTTTGCTACTTTAATCTCTGTTCAGCCTTCAGAGTTACGTACACATGCGTGATGCATAGAAAGTTCTATTCCCCACTTTATAAAAATATATTAACATCTTTGTTTTTGTTTGTTTGTAGGAGGGCATAGGCATAACTGAGATACTAGATGCCATCGTGACTAAGATACCCCCACCACAGAATACTGAAAAAAGTCCTCTCAGGGCTCTTATATTTGACAGGTATCTTTTAAGAACTTAGACTATTTAGAATCTCCTCAATGGATGTTTCAGGTGCTAAAATTACAAAATGCAGACGATAATACTACAATGGTCTTGAATTTTTTGTGTATATATCTGAATCCTTATGCTCGTTTGTCTTGGGTTTCAGTTATTATGATCCATACAGAGGTGTAATTGTGTATTTTCGAGTTGTTGACGGCAGTATAAAGAAAGGGGACAAAATATGTTTTATGGCTAGTGGAAAGGTAACTAAAGAAAACCTGAAATCTCTAAAGCAAACTAGTGTGTTTTGCTATGATAAAATAGTTTTTGGAAAAAAATAGTTCTATTCAACTGTAAATGTACAACTTTTGCAGCATACTATCTGATTTCTGTTCTAATACACCACTGCAAAGGAGCATTAGTTTTTTCCATATCACTTCCATTATGTTTTTCTCTGTTATAATATCATTTACTCTTTATAGTTAACTCTCTTAGAATCAAACGCTATGCCCATCATCTTCATCATCCTTATCTATGCAGAGACACAGTGAATACTATGCTGAGTTTTTTTTTGTTTTGTAAAAATAAACAGGAATATGTCGCAGATGAAATTGGAGTATTATCTCCCAATCAGATGCAAGTTAGTGAACTCTACGCTGGCGAGGTAACTTTTGATTTACCATATCTTACATCAACCATAAGTCTTAAAGTTATCTCTTATGTTTGACTATATCTTCATTCCACTTTTTTTTTGTGAAGTAGATCCCCATTTTACTTAATATAGAAACATTGGTACCTACAATGTTTGCCAGAATTTCGATCTGGCTTCCTGAATATGCTATTGATACACCATTAAGCTAATAAGCTAATGTTATTAGTAATGCAATATTTGCAAAAAAGAATTGTTTGTGGCTTGATCAGTGACCATTCCTTTTCAGGTTGGTTATCTTTCTGCGTCCATAAGATCAGTTGCAGATGCCAGGGTTGGTGATACAATTACTCATTCTTCAAAAAGAGCAGAATGTGCTTTACCAGGATATTCACAAGCTACCCCAATGGTTTTTTGCGGCTTGTTTCCTATAGATGCGGATCAGTACTATACTTTCCCCTGTAATGTTTTTCCCATTTTATTCTGCACATGGATCACATATTAAATATGGTTGTCTGTCAGGTTTGAGGAGTTACGTGAAGCACTGGAAAAACTTCAACTAAATGATGCTGCTTTAAAGGTGAGATTCCTGTCCGACATATCTTGAGACAAGATCACCAGATTAGCACAATGCATATTTCAAGCTGTTTTGGTTTGTTTGCATTTCCAGTATATGAAGTTGCGGTGTCTTTTTGTTTACCTTTGTCCTTGTATCGCAATGCATCTGTATAAACTTCATAGAGGAACATGATACTCCATATTGAAAAGCAGGCAAAATAAAGGCAATATGCAATCACACATACTTTTTTTACTAATAAAAGCAATATGATTTTGACAAAGAAACTTTATGTTTTTAATCTCATTTTTATAAAACTGAAATATGCAGTAAAAGTTGATTGTGGAAAAGAACGGATACATAAGTTCAGTTAGAAAAAAAGTTGATGCATTTATTCTCATTTTGAGTTAGGTGAATGAATGTTTGGATCATATGTAGAGGGAAATGCAAGCAAATCTATCAAGTCATTTCACAAAGCTAGGAGATGTGGCAGATGCCACATTGCCAATGTTGATTGGTGACTAATTAGCATTGTGCATTGCATTTCTCTCTTTGCTTTTCTAAGGCAGTAACAAGGTTTTCAATGCAGTTTGAACCAGAATCTTCAAGTGCCATGGGCTTTGGCTTCAGATGTGGGTTTCTTGGTCTTCTTCATATGGAGATTGTGCAGGTTCTTATAATCTACTTCACTCTCGCCAGTCCATCTCATATTACAGTGATGGTGACTTGGAATTTTGATAACATATTGTTCTCTATGTTCAGGAAAGGCTCGAGAGAGAGTATAACTTGAACTTAATAATTACTGCACCCAGTGTGGTTTACCATGTCAACCTAGCCGATGGTGAAACTGTAAGTTCTTTAGCCGTTTTTCCTTTCAAAAAAAAGATGTAAGTTCTTTATAACTCTGAAGAACTTCTCTATCTGCTGCTGTTTGGATTAGTAATTGTTAGAGCATGCAAGGTTTAACTATGCTATGTCCTTTATTAATGTATTCTTTTTCTGAAGAATCATCTACAGTTGTGTTGGGCATGCCAACCAGATTAACACTGAACACTGTGTCCTAATTTCATCTTACCTTTTTCCCCACTTCAAGGAAATAGTTATCGAGCACTTCATCATAGAAAGTGAGTTAAGGAAGCCATTAACAATTGTTACTTGCATATATGTAGTGATTAAATCATTGCAGGGTGCATATGTTTGCACCAACTTGCTCAACTTTGCTAGATTAGACTTCCTTACAATAGAGTTAATCAAACAATTACTTGTTTATTTTGACTAATGGACATGTCAGTGTTGTTTATTTGGCATTGGAATGTTAGTGTACTGACATGCTTACTTATTGGTGTAATATAGGTTGAATGTTCGAATCCATCCTTGCTTCCAGAACCTGGTAAACGGAGATCCATCGAAGAGCCATATGTAAAGGTTGTTTCTTCTGCATACAGGCTTTCACCATCCATTTGCAGTCATCTTTAAGATTGGGAGTGTTGAATTATGCATGTATCTGATTCTCTTCTTTGGTCTCTGCATTTTTTTTCTATTTTAGATTGACATGCTTACACCAAAAGAGTATATTGGCCCAATAATGGAATTGGGTCAAGAGAGAAGAGGTGAATTCAAGGAAATGAACTTCATCACAGAAAATAGGGCATCAGTTGTTTATGAGCTACCGTTAGCAGAGGTAATTCCTTTTCTCGATATAAAATAATTACCGTGCATGGTGCACCTCATCGTAACTATTTTCATCAACTTCCTCTGTTTCATGACGTTTTGGGTTTTGAATAGATTCATGCATGGATCCATGTATGTGCTTTATATATGTCCAAATTCATATGGATAACGCGTGAATGTAGACGAGGGATGGAGAGGCCAAAACGTCTAATTATAAGTCGTTTTGGGTTTTGAATAGATTCATGCATAGATCTATGTATGTGCTTTATATATGTGTTCAAATTCATATGGATGTTAGTGTGAATGTAGACAAGCGATGGAGAGACCAAAACGTCTTATAATGTGAAACGGAGGGAGTAGCAAATAAAAGGGGAAAACATACCTTAACTACTCCAACACACATAAAGCGGGCACTATGCAAACAGGAGTTTCAGATAGAGATGACATGATTGTTTAGACGCTGGAAGGGTTTCTACGTTGTACCTATTAGTGATTATAAAATATGCACCGGTCACTAATACCTTCATCACAATGCAAACATGCCTTTAGGATAAGCATATTTCATTTATTGATGTCTCTATTTCTGTTCTTTTGTTCTCAATTTTGTGTAATCTCAACTCTTTGGTTCATGCTAGCATATATTCTTAAACATCAAGAAGTACATATCTTCCAGAGCATATACTTGACTTGCTGCATAGTGCTTGGTGGATTCTCTGCAGATACTTATTCTTACCCATTTTTGCAGATGGTTGGTGATTTCTTCGATCAACTGAAATCTCGAAGTAAAGGGTATGCTAGCATGGAATATTCACTTATCGGGTACTTGCACCCTTGTTCTCTTAATTTAATATTTCTCTAGTCATTGAGTCCAGGACACTGTAATGGTCATAATGTCATGATGTAACAGTTGGTTATGTAAAAAGGCATATCTCATTTTAATGATCATTATATATATTCGAAGAAGCATGAATAGAGGTGGTTGCTTTCCAAACAACATTAACTTGTGTCTAAGATGGGTGATATTAAGATAGTAAGTTCAACTTTGATCTTAGAATGTCCTGGCACCTGGGATGCATATGATTAACACCCAGTGACTATTAAAATTTATTACTTTACCACTTAACCCCATAGCTAGTTACGTGCCTTTTGTTTTACCCGATCGCTAGTGCTTAATAGTTCCTTCTGTAAAATCAACTGACATATTATCTTTGCCTAATTTGCAGGTACAGGGAAAGTAACCTAGTAAAGCTGGATATACAGATCAATGGTGATCCTGTGGAGGCACTGTCAACAATTGTGCATAGAGATAAGGTACTAAACTTGAGTTGCTTACTAGCCAGTGCTAGTATATTCATGATCTACATATTTGTGTATAAGAAAAGTTGGGTCTATGTAAACTCACTTTATGTTAAACACTTGCTTGAAATTTGGAAGCTATTACTCTTACAGTCTTGCCCTGGGTCTATTCTCTATCACATCCTTGAAAAATGTAGCTCTAACATGAGACAACCTGTGATGTTCAGGAACACCACCAATGCCATCAAACTTGTTCGAAACCACAAGAGTTAGTAGGAACATGAAATATGATTGGATTTTTGTATACATGTATTTATTGTTAAGGATTTATTGCTTTAGTTTAGGATTAAGTCCCTTGATTTATTTATTTTATACTTCCCTGTATCCATATGCTCTGTTAAGAAATCTGCAGTCAATATATTCATGCTTACAATTCATTCCATGATTCTTCTTGTGCAATTAACTGTTTCTTCAATATTTTCTCCTACCCTTGACTTTGAGAAGCAATAGCTTATACTTAACTGGCTATCATGCAATAATTGCTCAAGCCAATCTGATTTTTGATTTTTGTCGTAGGCATACTCTGTCGGGAGGGCGCTAACTCAAAAGCTCAAAGAGCTTATACCTCGGCAAATGTTTAGAGTACCTATTCAAGTGAGATTTATCGCTTTGCTTCTACCTGATTTCTTGACTATACAATTGCACTGCAAGCTGGCAGGGAAATATTGCTCGTTGTAATTTGTGGTCAAGTCTACCCTATAAGATGTTTACATTGAGAAGGAAAATGGATCATTTTTTCTTGTCGAACTGATGTTGCATTTTAACTAAAACAAAATTAAAGAAACAACTGGTATTGCTGCTGTCTTGGCCTTATATTCTTATTTCAACCAAATCATTATTATTCTTCACCAAAAAAAGGCTTATAACTTGTTGGGAAACAGAAGCAGCCATCTGTTCATGAAGAGACAAAACTGCTTAATTAGATCTTAATTAGGAATGAGATTCTTACTAGGACCTTGACAGGCATGTATAGGTGCAAAGGTCATTGCAAGTGAAGCCCTTTCAGCCATCAGGAAGGATGTCTTGTCAAAATGCTATGGTAAACAACACTAACTTGCATTTTGAGATCATCATAAATTCATTGGAATAATCTGTTGTCTTATGTTCTGTTCATGAGTAGTTATTCCTAATGTGTATCTTTAGGAAGAAAAAAAAAGATTGCTGCATTTTTGCAGTGTGAATTTGCATAAGTTTATGTTGAGCGCTATTTTCTTTTACTTTCAGGGGGTGATATATCGAGGAAAAAGAAATTGCTGAAGAAACAGGTAAGCCTTCTCCGCAACCATCTCAGATTCACATAAGTTGACATTTTTGTGCTTGGCCAAAGCTAGTAGCTGTATTCACCATCACCATTTGAGATAAGATAATATGATCATTTGACATTTGCCAACAGGCTGAAGGAAAGAAGAGAATGAAAGCAATAGGAAGGGTTGATGTTCCTCAAGAGGCATTTATGGCCGTGTTGAAACTAGAAAAGGAGGTGCTATGAAACAGCTTGCAATCAGCACAGGTCTCTCGTTTGTGTGAAGATCTCTTGTTTGGCCTCAACTGCTCAAGTATAATTCATTTGAGAGGAAACATAGTTTCAACTCGCCAAGAGCTGGGCCAGAGGAACCAATCGACAACATATCCGTGCCGGAAAGTAAGCAGCTAATCTGACATGCACTAATTTTGGTCCATACATCAGGTTATGCAGTCCAAAAAAAATGATGTGGTCACACAGCTATGCCAGTCTGTGATATTTTTACACCAAATAGATTAGCACGCCATTTTGTTTGGTTATCTGTAATTTTCGCCGCCACTGAGTTTGCATCAGACAATGTTATCGTGTAATTTAATTACTTGTAATGCTAAGCGCTCTACTTAAATTGTATGCGTATATGGACAAGGAACATGAGTACAGTACAAGAGAGAAAAAAATGAAGGTCAGCTTACTCAGAAAAAAATATTGTAACATGGAATATAATTAAGGTCAAGTTACTGAATATAATATAGTAGCAGACGAGAACATCAGAAGCTGTTGAATAGGTGTTAGCCTCACCGATTGCAACACTTCTGAAAGATTTTCTGGAGCACTATTTTTTCTGAAGGTTTACTGATTGATAACATTATGAATATCATGCTAAAGCGTGCACACTGCAAAGCTTGGATTCAAATGATCCTGATTTATTCACCTTTACGACCATTAAAAATTACGCATAAAAAACGATTTTCCATTTCCCGGATAGCGCAAGGTTACTTTTGCTTATAATTACTGTTGATGAGCTGTAGGTTGCTGGCTTTCACTTCGGAGAAATGATTGGTAACCACCTTGCAGGTTCCTCACATTCATGAATCCCTTCACATCCAAACGGCAGATTAAGCTAATGACCCTTAATTAGTCAAAACCATATACATATTGAGCTTAAATCGAGAATGCACAGGCTTAATTACCGCGTCCAAAAGGTCCTTAGTCGCGAGCCTGGATCGCACACCTGTGTTGCAACCCTGTGCCCAAATCAAATCATGGTAGAAATTGCGGTTATTCCAATGTCAAATTTGCAGTTTTATATATGTTAGCTACATAATAGCTTTTCTACCTTGGCAGGTCTAGTTTAAAACAGATGGATTATCTAAGGGGCTGTTCGGCTGGTTGGTTGGTGGTGGTCTTGATTTGTTGTGAGAGAAAAGAAATCTTGTTTGGTTTGGTTGATGGGCTGATTTTTGTGAGAGGAAAACACTTTCGGCTGGTGGCGGTGAACCAGCCGAACAGCCCCTAAATGAGTATAGATATAAATTAAATATTTTGATAAATAAACTTAACAAACAAGGATCTGTACAACGTAGTAGTTTTTTTGACAAAACATATTTTTAGAAACATGGAGCAAATAATCCGTGACAATACTCTCTGATGAAGTAGCTGAAAAGAACATGGCTATGATTAACTGTCAGTAATACAGTGCTATATGTGATGGTGAGCTTACCACAATCAAGTGCTCATCCTTGCCAAAGAGCGCTGCTACTTCATCTAAAAAGCATGGATTCTTCTCCTTCCCTTGAGATGAACACAAGTAGTAAAACCATCAGCAACAAAATGCTTTAGAGGTTTCAAAAATTAACAGTAGAAAAATCATAGAATAATTGGAAATCACAAAAATTTAAATTCTTCGGCTGAGCAAGGCAAGAAAGATGAACTGAACTGACCGCTGGGAGTGACTGAGAGGTAGTAGGAAACGTTGAGAGCACCGTCAGCATGCGCCTTGTCAAAATCCTTCCCCAGCCTGAAGATTCCATGAGCTCATTCACGAAAAGGCAAATCAGTGACAGTTCGGAATGATCATTAATCGATCAGCAGCAAGGCAGCAGGTGAAGAATGGTAATTAAACATATGGGAGAGCATGGAAGCTTCTAGAACATTCTCATACCATAAGAGATTGTAGCTAGAACGTACCTGACATCGAGGTAGCGGTGGCCGGAGCTCATGAGCTCGCGCACCTCGCCGGCGTCGACGGTCGGGAGGGCCTCCAGCTCCTTCTTGTCGCTGCAGGCCACAAGTTATTAATCATCTAATTCGTCGCCATGGCTCTGCCGATTGATTGATTGACCTCTGCACCAAGCTAGTTACCTGCTCATCACCGCAGACGCCATTGACGACGATGTGGCGTCCCTGTTACTGCTCTTGTCCAACCTTCAGATGTATCTTCAGATGTTGCTGCGGTGACATTGTCATTGCTTACCTAGGACAGCCTACACAAAAACGACAGGTATTGGTTAGATTGGTTTTGGTTGACTTGAGAATGTGACTACACAACAGCATGTATGTGGTTGACTTTGGGCATGTCTAGCTGCTACATTCTTTACTACAACCTGTGTGATTGCGACTTCTTATTTACTATTTATTTTGGGTCTGAGAATACCTACTTAATGCATGAAGCCATCTAAAAAATTGTCCAAAAAACTGATGCCACCTCGATCGATTTGCAGGACATTGAACTTCTGTGCCATCTAATTGCATTGCCAACAAGTGGTCACTGCAATCCATATATAAAATTTCCATGTCGTTGCATTTTCTTTTTTACCCTCACATATTTGCCCCATCTTATATGTGTTGAGGTCAACTAGGACATTGCTTCCAGCGATGATCAAGACAGCAAACAACTAATAATTGTTTTATTAATGTCTTGAGTTGGGACTTGGGAATGACTCACGCAGGGCGTGCAAGTTGTCTAGCTCAGCTAGACATACCCCACAAGTATGCAAGATCTTAGTACATTCTTTTTTTTATAATGAAGATTTTATTAAGACTCGGTCAAATACACCAAGATGATACATTTCAACTCAGTCCACCTCCAGTCTGTGCATAAAATGCACAGCCAAAAAAAGACAAATCTAAACCCCCATCACGAAACATATAAATTAGTGGCTATCAATCCGTAGGCTAGATCGCTACCTATGCTCCTGGGTAAAACATTCTCATGACACCTGGTCCAAACGTCACGACACCACCGCAATAGTATCCTAAAGTCTCAGTTTATGGATGATAGCCCAGGTACGAAGCCACCGGGTAACTAAAGTAGTAACTTGCAAAGGAGAAGACACCAACTTGTTATAAAAAATAACTCCGTTTCTACTTACTTAGCTACATGGACTAACAAAAAGTTGTTGCACAAATCAAAAGTAGATTTGTCATGTCCTTAGAAACACATGAAAGCCAACGTCCAAATATATGAGTAACATTTTGAGGAGGTTGTAAGTTCAAAGCCATATGAATAACGACCATACCAAATGAGATAAATGACATTGGAAGAACAAATGTTGAATCGTTTCGTCCTTATGACAAAAGCAACATTTCTTACTACCTTTTCATTTTTGCGTAGCTATGCTATCCGTGGTTAGAATTACTCCTTGACGTAAGTACCAAAGGAAAACCTTAACTTTTAACGATACTTTAACCTTGCAAATACGTCTATTGATATTAAGGAAGAATTGACCGAGAAGACCCTATTGGGGTGAGGTTCAAGTGAAATTCATATTGCTCCTATGTGAACACCAAATCAGCTACGCGAGACAATAAATTATGCCAAGCAGCTAATTTTGCTCCGATTAAATCTCATCTCCATGAAAAGCTTGGAGGGTTGGTCTAAAAAATTTGTGAGATTGTTGATTGTTTAGGCCTAGCTATGTTAGTGTTGTCCCTAATACAAAAGGACCCAAACCGAAGAAAATCTTGTTTGGTCTTCATAAGACTAGCCCAAAAATGTGAGTCTCCCGCTTTCCAACAAGCCTAAGATAAAGGTTATGATCCCTAATATTTATTACGTATCATCTGTTGCCACATTCCGTCTGTGGTGAGTAACTTGTATAGCCACTTGCTAAGCAACAGTATATATTTTTTACCTCAAGGTCGTGAATCCCAAGTCCCCCTTGATCTTTGGGATGACAAATGTGTCCCACTTAGCAAGCCGATATTTTTTCTTATGGCCATCCCCTAGCTAATAGAACCTAGATCAAAGGTAATCAAGTTTCTTAAGTATCCTGCTAGGTATTGCAAGGAACGACATCATATACATTGGGAGACTGCTAAGTACTGAGTTAATCAGTGTAAGTCATCCTCTCAACGAGAGAAGTTTTCCTTTCCAACTACTCAATTTCTTTTCAAATCTTTCAACCACTTCTTTTCATTCCACATTTCTTAACTTCCTACAATGGATCGGAATACCAATATATCAGAAAGGGAAATTGTCAACCTGGCAACCGAAGAGTTGGGCATATTGATCTCTATAATCAAGCGCTTCACCAAAACAATATAATTCACTTTTATAAAAATTAATCTTCAGACCGGACAATTGCTCAAAGGCTAGAAGCACCGACTTCATATTCTGAGCTTTCGCAAGGTTATGATCATAAAAAGCATTGTGTCATCGACATATTGTAGGATGGACAGCCCCCCATCAATCAAGTGCGGTATGAGACCATCTACTTGCCCTTGTGTTTTGGCCCTGTTTATCAAGGTGGCTAACATGTCAACAACAAAGTTGAATAGGATTGGAGAGAGAGGGTCTCCTTGTCGAAGGCCTTTTGTAGTATGGAAAAAAGGTCCGACGTCATCATTGACTTTGACTGACACGCTTTTCTCGAAAATGAAAGATCTGATCCAAGAAAACCACTTGGGCGAAAAACACTTGTCATAGGCCTTTTTGAAGTCAATTTTGAATATCACAGCATTCAACTTTTTCTATGTAGTTCATGGACTGTTTCATGTATGATGACAACTCCATCTAGGATGTTTCGGCCACGCATGAAAGCTGTTTGAGTTGGATTCACTAAATGGTCAGGTACCCAACTAATTCGGTTTGTGGCGACCTTAGTGAATATTTTATAACTGACATTTAACAAGCATATCGATATATATTGTTGGATTCAATTTGCTTCTTCAACTTTTGGAACAAGAGTAATAACCCCAAAACTTAGACCAAATATTGGAAGACTGCAAGAGTGGAATTCATTAAATAAATTCAGCAAATCATGCTTAATGACTTCCCAAAATTTTTGGTAAAATTCAACTGCGAAACCATCTGGTCCAAGAGCTTTATTATGCTCGCTTTCTTTATTTCTTTCTCCGAAAAAGGAGTAGTAAGAAAGTCATTTTCTACTTGTGTAACCTGAGCCATATCATCAGTGATGTGCTCATCAAGTGAAAACGAGTTTTCCTCTGGCGGTCCAAAGAGTTTCTTGTAAAAATTCGTAATGTATGTTTTCAATGCATCAACCCACTCAATTTTTCTTTCATCCTGATCTACAAAGAAAATCCTCTTCTTCCTATGTTTGTCATTGGCAATCAAGTTAAAATATTTTGAATTATTGTCTCCTAGCTAGGAGTCCGTCTGAGTCTTTTGAGCATTGGTACAATTTAATCTCCTCTTCACGAAGTAAGCTTGCGAGATTATCCCTCGATTGATCAAGAAGATTTCTTTCTTGATCTGAAAGGAGTCGAACCTCTGCAGCAATGTCTAGTGAGTCAATGGTTTGTTGTAGATGAACTTTTTTCTGTTTAAAGATGCCATTGGTATAAGCAGACCAACCTCTCAGATGTCGGCGTAAAGCGCTCATCTTGTTATTTCATCTTTGGATTGCATTACGACCCTTGACTGGTCTATTCCAAATTTTGATAACACGATCATGGAAATCGTCACGCAGAAACCAGCTAAGTTCCATCTTGAACTGCTTAAGGTTTCCAGAGAAGGCCGCTTCCCCTGTGTCAAGGAACAACGGCGTGTGATCTGACACTCCTCTATCTAGTGATGAACCGATACCAGAGGGTATTTGGATTCCCATTCCGTGGAAGTGAGAACCATATCTAACTTCTCATACGTCGGAATAGGAAGTGAGTTTGCCCAAGTAAATTGCCTGCCCGTTAGAGCGATTTCTCTTAAGTCAAAGCTATCGATCACAACATTTAAGAGAAAAGGCCAGCGAGCATTGTATCGTTCATTTTTTTTGCACTACTTTTCAGAATGTTGAAGTTCCCCTATTAGAGTGGGGAGATGATTTTGCTGGCATGTGTGAACTAACTCTGTCAAGAAACTGGATTTAAAATCATCTTGAGCCGGGCCATACAGAACCATCAAAATCCATTTAAAGTTATCCTCCCTATTGTTGAGATGAAATTTAACAAAAAATTCCCTTCAACAATTAAGGATAGATCCAAGACAGTCGCATTAACTCCAAAAAATATACCTCCTGATCGATCTTCCTTTAGGTGGGAGACAATGCCAAACAAAATCAGCACCTCCAGAGAAGCGATCTAAATTTGTCTTTGACATTTCGCCCTTTCTTGTCTCAAGCAACACAATAAAGTCTAGCTTTTTTCTCTAACTATTTCTGCCACATAGCGGTATTTAGCCAAGTCTGAAAGACCTCTGGTTCCAAAATATCGTTTGAAAGCCAAGTCTGCCACATAACGATCTTAGTACATTCTTTATGATAAAACTTCTTGATTGTGTTGCAAATTTCATTAGTACATAGAATGCCAAAGTTATTAGCATAGAATAGATTTTTCTCATAGAAAATAGTAAGAAAAAGTATGAGCTCTTCAATGCTAACTCTTTTTTTTTTTGAAAACTGTCCAGCTTGTGCCGGATTTATATATTAAGCAGGAAGAGAGTTACAGTAGCACGAAGAGTGCTAAGAGGAGTTACAGCAGAAAAGGGTAGAATGAATGAAAAAAAAGAAAAACCACTTGTACAGCAGAAAAGAAGACGCTACCTATCGTTTGCGCGAGAAGGTAATTTACTGGCTTCGTTTCCTTTGTTGTTACGATGGGAGGATTAAGCGTAGGTGTTTGTTGCCTGCCAAGCTCCACATCCGCTGGAGGTCTTGGAAATTTGTCATCAGAACAGCCGGTACCGTCGCCTTTTGCCTGAAGATCCGCCCATTTCTTTCACTCCAGATTGACCAGGATAAGGCTAAGTATACTTGCCGTTCCCTTCCACTTTTCTTTCTGGGTGGATTTCACGCATATTTGCCAAGTTTGTTGCAGTGGTTCAGAGGGGGTTGCTGCAACGAATGGTGGCAGTTGTAGCCATTGAGTCACTTGGTTTTGCCATACTGCTGTTCTCGTGTCTGTATTGTTTGCTGGCAGAAAACGCATGACGTTGTTGCTGGCCACGCCCGAGCTAGCAATCGATCCTCTGTCCATAACCTGTTTTGATGCAGTAACCAGGCAAAGAAGCGGCAAGAGTTTGGTGCCCATGGCTTCCATATCACGGTAAGCGCCGCGGATGTCAGTGAACCTTCAAACTGTAGGAGATAGGCACTCTTTGTAGTGTACTGTCCACTCTGTGTGAAACTCCAGGTAATAGTATCAGGTTGCCCTTCACGAAGCAATATTTCTTCGTTGTCAATGAATGTCCATAATTTCAGGAAGTCTTGCTCTTCAATGCTAACTCGTTAGAGCACTTCTGCTTTTCTAGCTATGGTTTACCAGCCTTTTATTTTAGAAAGCGAGGCATAGCCCCCCCTACCCATTTCCATTTCAGAAATGGCAGCAAAGATCAGAATAGCTATGGTTTACCAGCTAAAGTGCTGGGTGTTACATGCACAGGTAAGTAAGATGATGTCTCCTATTAAACCAAAGCTAAGGTACTGTCCGCTTTGCTCAGGTGTATAAAAATTCTCTCTCAATGGAAAGAACAGCAGAAGCAAAGAAATGGTCAAGCTGCATGCTTGCTGACAAGATGCGAGGTACCAAAATTTGTTGCTAGCACCTTCAGTTTTACGCCTTCAATCAACGCGAGGGTAAAAAAGCATTGTGAGAGAAGAGCTTAGCTGATATTGCTCCTGAGTCTTGATGTCTGAAGACCGGTAAAGATGACAACAGGAGGCGACCAGGATTTTTCATACTTTTGTCAACTTGTTATCCTTCTGAAGCAGCTAGGTAAGAAAGGCTTCCTCACACAGTGAAATGCGCAGTTTGATCTTGACGGCAGTCGGCAGTGGAAGATCCTGTCCATATGTTCCAGGATATGTACATGTCTAGACCATTGAAATTTACTCTACTTTCCTGCTGCATTTGAGTAATCATCCGTTGCCACCATTCTGCAAAACTGCACACGATCAGGGTGTTACTGTCTGCTCAATCGATGACCGTGGACCATTGATAGCAAATAGGCGCAGGTTTGTGGCTCTCATTCACCTCTGAATTGGTCTTTTGATTCTGATGACCTTGACTATTGTCTTTGTGATGACCAGCCACTCAGCCAGTAACTTCAGTCAGCAAAGACTTCACACCAGCTCTTTTCAGATTTTTCAGATTTTGAGATGCACTTGACAGTGTATGTCGTAATAAAGGGTGTGCTGTTTCAACCACGAGGTCTCATGTTCAAATCTTCACACGTTCATAATTTATGTTTAAAAAAATGTTTGGAGAAACGTCTCTCCATCCAAATCTCTCTTTTTTTTAGATTTTTCAGATTTTCTGGCCTCATGCCTAAATACTGCATATTGATTTATCCAGACTGTACCCAATCTGAGAGAAAAATAATCCACCATCAGGCCTTTCCACTTTCCATGAAGCAGAAGCAGCAGTGAAATTACTCAGAAACTTACTTGGATTTGTCTTGTGTTAGTGCTGTGTTTTAGCCGAGACGACGCTCTGGCAAATGGTGGATTGGGCCCTACCGTACTCAAGCCAGCGCCAAATTTAGGCTGTTTGGCCCGCCAAAGTCGACGCGGCCCATATAGACCCATCCATATGATCGTTACCAATGGTTGAGCAAGTTTAATGTAGAGGTGACGGGGTGATGAGGAGGTAATGAGTGATGAATACCTTTAATAATTCATATACTAATGTTCTAAAAAAATCATATACTCATCACTTTAAAGCTAATACTTCCTTCATTTTGGTCCCTTTGTTTGATAATAATTATTTATGAGTATCGTTTGATAATAATTATTTATGAGTAAAACTTTTATATGTGCGTGTTTTTAGTGACTTAGATATCAATACTTTAAAAATAAACTTTGATGACAAAATTTTAAAATTAAGTTTTAAATTTAAATTTTGAAAATGGCTGTATAGATAAAACGATGGAAGCCTTATTTACACGATGTTTTTAAAACTCAATATTATTATTAATTTAATTTTAAATTAACCAACATCAAATAAAATATAACAGAGATAGTATTGCATTGCCTTAGCATACTAGTCCCTTTCTCTCTACTTCCTTAAAGTTTTAGAGGTTCGCAAACATTTTCTCTAACTGAAACAAGAACAGCAGCAGCCAAGAAATGTTCAAGCAGCTAAAAAACAAGATTTTCTATCCAGTTGTCGACAGTTTTTCTCCAAGAAACTTCCGCTTCATGGACCATCTGATCAACGTTGAGATTCGTGTGCATAAAGGGAAAAAAAAATTCAGAGCTGCGCGCGTGAGGAAAGACTCAAACCCATGATTCGTGCATAGAGGTGTGCAGTGCTAGCCGCCCAGCCACGTTCACTTTTTTAATAGTTACATATTGTAACAAGTAATTATATTTTAATTATATCATTTGAAAGTTTTTCACCATAAAAGCTGTCAAATGTTATGTAGCTATTACGAGCCAGGATTTTTACATGTGATATGCCAAACCAAAAAATTCATATGTAAACCGATAAAAACTATTTAGTAATTCAGTAAAGTTAAAAAAAAATTATCTGATACACAACTACTAAATGACATAGTAAGTCTTAAATTATGAAAGATGAAGCTAAAACATGTTTTTTTCATCATGCTTCTAGAATATTAAAGCAATGTCTCCATCCCTTTTCTTCATAGTTCACAATTCACAAATCCTATAACCAAATCATGGATTCTATTGATTATTCGATTTAGGGATTTTTGCCAACTAAATACATGACCAAATCACATGATTTTTTTTCACATTACCAAATAAAACCAAATCCGGACGAGGACGGGTTTACTCACTATCGGAGGGAGGAGAGGAGCCGGCGCCGGTGGGGACCAGAGCCGCCACGCGCTGTCGCTGGGAGCAGTGCGCGCGCCGGGGAGGGGGAGCCACGCGCGCCGGAGACCGAGGAGCCGCTGCGTCGCCCCGGGGACGGGGAGGCTGCGCGCCGGGCGAGGAGCCGCCGCGCCATGCCACGGAGCCGCACGAGCCGCCACGCTGGGAGCCGCGCGCGCCGCCGGGAGCCACCGCGCCGCGTCGCCGGGAGCCGCCTCGCTGCGCGCCGCGAGCTAGGCTTCGCGCAAGAGATGGGAGTCGGGTCGGGCACAAGCGCAACAGGGAAGAGTTTTTTTTTTTTTTATTTTTTATTGGGCTGGGGTATTATTCTTGTTGGGTTGGACTTAGGGTATGCCACACTATACCCGTGCAGCCTATTGGATCCGCCTGGCTATTCCCTCGTAAAAACTATTTTTCAGCTAAAAATAGAAATTGCTTCCTGCTTTCATCTCTGGTCATGACACCAGAATTCTACACATAGTCATTCTTCAAAAGGAAAAAAAAGAATTCTACATATAGTCTTAAAAGGAAGAAGACATAATTCTACACTTGAGACAGTAAGCATAATGTCGAATCTGATGATATGAACATTCAGCAACTCCATTTCACAAACAAGGACAACACGAGCAAAATGAACAACACATTTCTCCTTGGCCTTCCGGCTCTTGAGCTTCCGCTCCTCCTGCTCTCTCTCCCCTCTCCTGCCATCTCCTGCACGGAGCAGGAGAAGAGCTCCCTCCTCCAGTTCATCGGCGAGCTCTCGCCGGATTCAGGCGTCAACCTCACCCGATCATGGCAAAACGGCACAAGCTGCTGCATGTGGGAAGGTGTCACCTGCAGCAGCAGCAATGGCACGGTGACTGAGCTCTTGCTGCCGTCCATGGGGCTCCACGGCTACATCTCTGCATCGCTTGCCAACCTCACCGGCTTGCGCCGCCTCGACCCGTCGCACAATTCTCTCTCCGGTGGCCTCCCCCTGGAGCTCATGTCCTCCGGCAGCATCGTCTTCCTTGGCGTCAGCTTCAACGGCCTCAATGGCGCACTGCAAGAATTCCCATCGACGCTGCCTTACCATCCTCTGCAGGTACTGAACATCTCCAAAAACTTCTTCGCGGTGGTGTTTCCATCCACAATGTGGGAGAAAAAGAAGGATCTTGTCACGATCGATGCGAGCCATAACAGCTTCGTCGGCGAATTGCCGTCTTCTTTCTGCATCAGTTCGCCATCCTTCGAGGTGCTTGATATCTCCTACAATCTCTTCAGTGGCAGCATCCCCACTGACATAGGTAAATGTTCTGCACTCAGAGTGCTCATGTCTGACTACAACATCACCGCAACCTTGCCAGATGAGCTCTTCGACGCTGCCATGTTGGAGCACCTCTCTTTTCTCCATAATGATTTGGAAGGAGAGCTTGATGGTGCACAGATAATCAAACTCCTTAATATGGTAATCTTTGATCTTGGATGGAACAACTTCATCGGCGACATTCCGGGTTCCATAGGTCAGTTTAACGGATTGGAGGAGCTCTATTTGGACTACACCAGCATGTCTGGGGAATTGCCACCATCTCTAGGCAACTGTACTAGTCTCAAGCTCATCAGCATCAAGCATAACAATTTCATCGGCTCCGTGTACCAGGACTTGAGTTGGTTCGTCCGTCACTCACGCCGAGCTACTCGACAAGCCTACACCAGCTTACCGTAATCAAGAGACTCCTTTATCCTAGTAACTTCTTTCTCTTGACTCAACCTGCAACAGTGATCTATCTTCTCACCTATTACCACAGTCGTCTTGCCAAGCAAAATTGGATTTCTTTCTAGCTATCACATCATAGACTCTCCAAAGACCATGTTCAATTCCATCTACCATCTTAAATTTAACTTGATCTAATCTATGGCCAGATAAACCGTGTCATCACTGTATAGATAAATTAAACTCAACAGACATGAAGAAAACCTTTTCTTCCTTGATGTCTCAACATCCAGGCTTCTCCGCATCCATAAAATGAATACATGATACTTTAAAAAAAATCACCATTGACTTAAATCACCCGAAGAAATTATCATCATAGCGCTTGCTTTGACGTAGATTTTCATATATCTCCATCGTGCCAACCCGCAGATCCTGGATATATCTAAACAATCTCGTTGACTCTATCAACGAATTCGACCTGCTGTTGGTCGGGTCCTCTCATTCGCCCACAATTGCCTCTGCTGAGTCAAACCTTGACTTAACACACTTCTAATGCCGCCTTACTACATGCATAGTCCTCTATTGCATCTACCATGGCCACACAAGACCTTCCACAAACATGTGCATGCATAACAAGCATATAAATGACCTTCCAGCATGTACGAGACCACCTCGTGCATTCATGAACATGCTTATCCTCCAACATCTTTCACATGTCTATGAACCCTCGGTTTGACCAAATTCATATGCATCCATCAGTAACGTAGCATGCAGCCAGCTTGTACTCCTCGTGAAGCCACCTTCAACCAAACAGAACCAACCACCATGCAGTCAGAAAAAGAAAAAATCGCTGGTCAATTGAACCCACCAACTAAAACCAGTCAGACCGTTTGGTTTTCTTCTTCCTCCAAAAACCAGCCCGGTTTTTCTTGGTAAAAAACTAGTCAACAGGAAAACCAGGGAAAAAATCGATCCCCTTTTTCTCCCCAACTTCCGAGGCACACTTTTAAGATGTGACAATTAAGAATTTATCATTCGTAGTCTATGACATATGGGTCTAATAACAAATCCTTAATTGTTACTTGCAAATAGTTAAATATCTCACAGCTTCCTCGCTCCTCTGCTCGGCTTCCTCGGCCAAACCACGCCGCCAAACACCACCGTCGACTTCACCAATGACTAGTGCCACTATTCTGATGGCTTTGTGATTTTCTTGATATGTGCTAGAAAAACCGGTAGAACCAATCCTCTCCAGGGTTGAACCGACATCGGATGTCGGTCTAGACACCCTAGGCTTAGTTATGCCATCCGCCGCTAATACGTTGCCTTTGACACAACCGTCATGCAAATACCTCGTCAACACCTCCAAACCAGCCTCTAGGATTCACCCGCTCCGACTTCCGATTGAACGCCATCAATCTAGTCACGAGTCGAAACCACAACATCTTCCCAGCCACGGAACGACCCAAGCGCTACGTCTAGCTGTCTCACTATCGAACGCAGCTCATCGAAACGCCCAGGTCACCCCACCCAGTGTTTGATTCCATTGATTGAGAGCGCCAATTGCCTCCAGCTTTAATCAACCCAAGCATGTGGCCACATGTCTCCCTGTTGAGAAGCTCACTAGAAAGTACGGGTCACCCACCCGAAGTGTTCGACCCACCGGTTGGATCGCCAATCGCTTCCACCGCCATCAATCCGAGCACCACGTCTGGTCGTCTCCCCATTGAAAGCAACCATCAAACGGTTCAAATCGCCGCATGAAGTGTTTGATCCATTGATCAAATTCCGTTGATCGCTGCTATGCTCCACCTTGCGCACATGTCCTTCCTTGGACATAAACCGCGAGCGATGCGGTGTGAGGCACACCATCGCGCCTCTATCTATGGATCTCCTGCAGGCTCTGATATCACTTATTAGAAAACCAGCACCGAAATCACCATCAGTAGCTAAACGCGAAAGACACGCCATAGGATATCCAATCACGATGATGATACCGAGATATGATATTGGTTAACAAGGTTTAGCCGAAGCCTACATCCCTGGGGCACTAATTACGGGCGCTCATTCCCGATCCAGTATATTACAGCGTATCAGGTTGATGCGCTAGCAGCCTACTCAATGTGCAAATTGCAACAGCTCCGCTGGCACTAGAATTCGAGGATGACAGTACACAGCAGATAGTCGTCGTTTTGCAAGCATGAAGGTGAATTGCATGGCGACCGAAGCTACAAGCATTTCTTATCAAGTCTTCTCCCTCTTTCCATTTTAGTTTACTATGCTGGAATGTAAGAGGCCTGAACAATTCGGCCAAGAGAAAAGTGGTTAGTGAGTTAGTTAAATCCAGTGGGGTTTCCATTGTATGCCTGCAAGAGTCAAAACTCGAGGATGTCAATATTTTCTCTGTAATGGGAACTTGTGGTTTGGAATTCGATAGCTTTGTTACGTTCCCGGCTCAAAACAGTATGGGGGATAATTGTGGCATGGAAAGGAAGCGTTTTCTGTGGTAGCATGGTGCACAGGGGGCAATGGTCAATCACTATTTAACTGAATTGGGCTCTGGCCGATAGACCTTGGCTGCTTACTTCAGTATACGGACCACAGTCGGATCCAGATAAGTTGCTCTTTTTGAAGGAGTTATCAGAAGTGAGAGCAAACAATCAAGGTCCTTGGATGATTGCCGGTGACTTCAACTTGATAGCTTCGGCAGACGACAAGAGCAACTCTAGGATAAACCGAAGAATGATGAATGCGTTCAGAAGCAAACTCAATGTACTTGAACTCCAGGACTTGTATTTGTTTGGCAGGCGGTACACCTGGAGCAATGAGCAGCGCCAACCCACACTCGTAAAGCTTGACAGGGTCCTTTTGTCCACTCAGTGGGAAGAAGAATTTCAACAATCCTTCTTGCAAGCTCTTAGCTCGTCTGCCTCAGATCATACCCCTCTGTTGCTAACTTGTGGTGATGCTGGTAGAAGAGCAAGAAGATTTTCTTTTGAGACTTTTTGGACAAAACTCAAAGGATTCAGTGAAGTGGTTGAAAACAATTGGAACCAACCAGTGGCGGCCGAAGATCCATATGTAATCCTTCACATTAAAATGAGGAGATTAAGCAAGGAATTGTCATCTTGGGGTCAGAGGAGGCTAAGTAAGTTTAGATTGCAACTACAATTGGCGAATGAGATTATCTTCAGACTCGATTCAGCTCAAGACTTCAGGCAGCTGTCTGACATGGAGAGAAAACTTCGGGCTGTTTGCAAAGGACGCTGCCTCGCGCTTGCCTCACTACAACGCATTCGTCTTCGGCAACAAGCAAAAATTTTCAATTTAAGGCCAGGAGAAGAAAGCTTGTGATACCGATGCTTGAGCATGATGGCTCAATTGCGACAACACAGCCCGACCTAGAGTTGCTAGCGGCAAACTACTTCCAGAATTTACTGCAACTCGAGAACGGCACATTGAAGCAGCTGCGGTTCGATAAAATTCAATTGGCTTCGCAGACCTATCCACTTTAGATGAGCCCTTCACAAAAGAGGAAGTTTGGCAGGCGGTCAAATCTTTACCAACCAAGAAATCGCCGAGACCGGATGGTTTCACGGGGCTGTTCTATCGGCTTTGTTGGGGAAGTATCAAGGCAGATATGATGAACGCTTTGGCCAAATTCAGTTCAGGCAATAACCAGAATCTGTCTCTCTTGAACTTGACAACTATTGTGCTGCTTCCCAAGAAGGACAACCCAGCACTGCTCAAGGACTTTAGACCAATTAGTCTGATCCATAGCTTCTCAAAGCTAATCACAAAAGTCCTCGCAATCAGATTGGCGCCAAGAATGAAGGATCTTGTTCCACCCTCACAGACCACTTTAATCAGAGACCGGAGTGAGGTGAAGTCAAGGCTGTCAGACTGATCCTTCAATTATTCGGGGAGGTCACTAGCCTTAAAATTAACCTTATGAAGAGTGCAGCGACTCCAATCAGGTGCACTTCGCAACAAAGGCAGATAATTGAGGAATTGCTCTCTTGACGAACTGAAGATTTCCCAATTGTTTACCTGGGTTTACCTCTATCTCCCGAAAGCCCACGAAAGCATAGCTCCAACCAATGTTTGACAAGATATCGAAAAAAATGGCCGGGTGGAAACCCAAATTGCTCTCCATAGATGGGCGGCTGTGCCTAATCAAATCGACGATATCGACATTGCCAGTGCACTATCTGTACTGCAGCTCCCTCGATGGGCGATAAAAGAAATTGATAGGAAATGCCGAGGCTTCTTATGAAAGGGACAAGAGGATGTTAGCGGTGGCCATTGCCTTGTGTCTTGGCGCAAAATTTGTTCTCCTGTCGGAAAGGGTGGTTTGGGAATAAAGAACTTGAACCACTTCGGTCAGGCACTTCGCGCAAAGTGGCAGGTGAAATCATTAGAGCACAAGAACAGGCCCTGGACTCATGTGAACTTCAAATTCAACCAAGACGTCGAGGAAATTCATAGTGCAGGGGCACTTTACAACCTAGGAAATGGTACGAGCACACAATTTTGGATGGACAACTGGACGGGAAGGGGATGCTCGGCACGGCGATGGCCCACCCTATACTCATATGCAAGCAGAGGAAAGCTTTCAGTAAAAGAAGCCTTGCACGCGAACCGCTGGGCGCAAAGTCTACAGGGGACTCTATCGAATGAGGCGCTGGTTCAGTACTTTCAGCTTTGGGAGGAAACGAGCAACATCATTTTACGACAGGAGGAGGATAAGATTGTTTGGAAACTGACGGCAAATGGCGTGTTCACAACAAGTTCGACCTATGATCTGTTTTATGTGGCGACAGAAGACAGCGATTTTGGGGAGTTGGTCCGGAAATCGTGCGCACCTTCGAGGATAAAATTCTTTATTTGGCTGACTTTGCAAAGCCGATATCTCATGACTGAGAACCTTGCAAAAGGAATTGGCCTCATCCTAGCATCTGTCTAATGTGCCAACGAGACCAAGAAACAAGCCACCACCTTTTTTGTAACCTGCGACTTCGCGGCGGCCATCAGAAACTGCGTCGCTGGTGCAATGTTCACTTCACAACACCTGCAGAATTCAGCCATAGCCTGGGAGAGTGGTGGTTGCAGTACCGGGAGTTTTTTCGGAAATGCTACAGGAATAACTTTGATTGTCTACGTGTTGGCTGATTTGGAGAGAAAGAAATGAAAGAATTTTCCGGCTTACAGCGAAAACAGCTGACGAGCTAGCAGAGCAAATCAATGAGGAAATCGCTATTTGGCGAGAGGCAGGGATTTTTGAGCATATCGGCAATTGAGTAATAGTGCTGCTAGCAGGTACCAGGAAACGGGAACTCCGGTGGGCTTTGCCCTCCGGCTCTGGTTTTCGGTTATTTTGTGTTCTTGTAAACAGCAGTTAAAGCTCAAGCTGGTTTTGGTTTTTCAAAACCGGCGCGACAGCCATTGTGTCGTTCATAAGCTTTTGTAATTAGCATTTCTCCATTCTTAATAAAACTCGGTCGGAGGCCTTCTCGGCAAAAAAAAACTGAAGGAAGAAGAAACTAAAAAAACTGAAGAAAGAACAAATTTAATTAAAAAAAGAAACAATGCAGAATCCACGGGACGATGGAGTAAAAACACACATTTTTCCTCTGAAGACTGCAGAACAAGGAGAGAACTTTCTGAACCTGAAAGACTGCAGACCGGGCACACGGCCAACGAACGCGTCGGCAGCAATAACGCATCGGCGATCTGAATCATTCATTCATCGCCAGATCGCCACCAGTTTTCCACAATTTTTGCACTGCAAGTGGCAGGTGTGAAACGAGAGGCGAGACTAATTTTAATCATGTATTCTTCCATAGCCTAATAGTGATATTATGACCCTGTTTGTTATTTTAGTCCAGGGACTAAAGATTAGTCCCTGGACTAGTTCTGCCTGTTTGGTTGCAGGGACTAAATGAGACTAAAGGAAGTTAATTACATGATGCAAAGACCATATTACCCTTATGTAGTCATGCAAGTTAAAAATAAAAAATCCATTGAAAATACAAATTGGAGGCAAGGATACTCCGTATACATATCTAAAAAACATTTATACAATCATGTAGATAGCAAATATAGTACCGAAAACATTTATATAAAACACATGGAAGGCCATGGCATTAGCATTGCACAAAAGAGTTTTCAGTATACTGTTTATCTACAAAAATGTTGCTCATCCAGTTTCAAGTGGCACAGCTTCTGATAGAAAATTGTATGCATAAACAATTACAATATCAGCAAAAAATTCTATACCGTTAATCTTAATTTTGTATACTTCATTTAGCACAAGCTGTAAATTGGATAGTTAAGAAAAGGAAAGAAAAAAAGATGGCCTGCTAAAAACAACTAGACCAGTTCATCTGTGGTGCTACAAAAGCATTAATCTTGACTGTGAGTATGAATTCCAGAGTTGAAGACCTTACTTTGGAGAAAAAAGAGCCACATAATTCAGGTGCTCGGTACCACCTCGTTGCGACATAATCCTTCACATAGTTAAACAACAGAATTAATAACATAAAGAGGAATGTAAAAAATATCATATACAGTGAGGTCATCGTTGGCTCTGATGACTTGATGGAGATCTGACTCCAACAGAAAAAGAAAGAAACGTAAGTTTTACGAGATCGATCGTTTCATAGATCACTGGAATAACACAGGTCAACAGCCAAGATGACGAATCGGATGGCAGTTTACAAGCAACAACCGAAAGATGAAAGATTCGATAGAAGACGCGAGCTTTACCTGCACTTCAGTTGTATTGCACAGATCATAGAAAAGATGAAAGATTCGATAGAAGACGCAAGTAGTAATGTTGTACAGTATGTAAGTAATTCAGGTGCCACAAAGATCTGATCTTGGCTGAAAATCCCTCGTGGGTGGCTACGGATTAAGGATCACGAGAAAGCCTGTTTAACTTTCATTTCACCCCAAAGTCCCAAACTAAAAAGCAGAAGAAGCAAAGCAAGCACACTCCACCGGGCACCAGGCTGACCTCACCTTCTTGTGGTTCTCGACGGGGAGCGGCATCTTGCGCTTGGGGACGCGGATGACGCGGAGGGCGACGAGATCCGGGTCGTCGACGACCTCGAGGTCGGAGGACGCCGCCTCCTCCCCGGCGTTGGACGACTGGTTGGAGTTGGAGCCAGAGCCGGACGCCGTACGACGGTGGAACAGGCGGCGGAATCTGTCAACGAGCGTGCCCCCTCCCCCTATCCCTCCCTACCGATTCCCCGCCGGCATTGGCTGGTCGGCTCCGAGCAGCGCGAGGAGGCGTCGGTCGACCGTGGGGAGGCGCGGGGAGGCGACGCTGCCCAGCGCGCGCCGGGGAGGCGCTGGCCGACGCGTGCCGGGGCGGCGCTACACAGTCTTCGACACGTGTACGACGTGCTGCACAGCAGGACAGCACTACAGTCATATGAATTGGAAATGGCCTCTATACAGCTGCTCTTCACACTCTTCAGGGTTCGGAGGGTGTTTGGACCCGTCTGAAGATCTGTGTGGTTCCCGTCCGTTCTATAGACCATGTCTACACTTGCAGCCTGCAGCCCTCACACGCTAACCAGCTTACTTCAAGTCTTCAAGCACTTCCAAAATTCAGAGATAGACACAAGAGTCATAATTAGCCGGGAGAATGGAAAACAACTGCAAACGTGTGGACCAAATAAGCCGAAACGCGTGCTTGTAACAGAGAGTAAACGCCATGGCCCTTAGGTCAACAAGGAGAAGAACTGAAGAAGAGAGCACCAGATTACCCACCCAATCACCCACCAGTCGTGCTTTGTTGTTTTCCAGAGCATGCACACACCATGACCACGACGCCAATGATTGCTCTAAATTATATGCACCTCTCTCGAATGATGCTTTGCATGTAGTATCTGCAAAGCAGATCTTGCAAATCTTCAGAAGCTGCGTTTCTTTTCACAGAGACGAGTCTTTTCCTCCTTACCAAAAGGCATGCTTCAGAAGCTGTGTAAAGATTTGTCCATGTTAGTACCAAGCAAACAGGTCTGTCAAGGGGAAGAGAAATGATGTCAGATCAATTGAATTTAGCCAAGCTGTAACAATGTCAATGTCATAAGGATTGAAATAAAAATGATTGAAGGAAAATAACTTGTACGGTCAGGGAGGCCGACCACTTGGTTTTTCAATATATTATAGCAGGCACCCGCTAGTGAAACGTCGTAATGTGAACCAAGAAGCTGCTATAGCAGTTTTTTTTTTATGAAGTCCTTGACCTGTATTTCTTTTTGATGACCACGACTAGAAAGACAGAATAAAATGGAAGTTGGAGCTGATTCTTTCTTCCTCCTCATGTTCTTTCTTGATTAGACCATCTGGTGCTTTGCGCAGTCAGGAACTCAGGATACAAACTCGCATTCGACTTCCATGCTAGTACCAGAAAACCATGCAGCCACCACATTCTTCATACAAGACACAAAGCAACAGACTGCCCATACCTGTTCTTAGCCTTGCCCTTGTGCTGCTGCTCAACTTCACCTCTCCCACCAGTTCATGTACAGAGCAGGAGAAGAACTCTCTCCTCAATTTCCTCACGGGGCTTTCTAAGGATGGAGGCCTCAGCATGTCATGGAAGGATGGAGCGGATTGTTGCGAGTGGGAAGGGATCACCTGCAGACCAGATAGGACCGTGACTGATGTTTCACTGCCTTCTAGGAGCCTCCAGGGGAACATCTCACCATCTCTTGGTAACTTGACTGGATTACTGCGCCTCAACCTGTCCTACAACCTGCTATCCGGTGTCCTACCGCAGGAATTGCTGTCTTCCAGCAGTCTCATCGTCGTTGACATCAGCTTTAACCATCTCAATGGAGGTCTCGACGAGTTGCCATCTTCAACCCCTGCCAGGCCACTGCAGGTACTCAACATCTCAAGTAATTTGTTAGCAGGACAGTTTCCATCCTCCACATGGATAGTGATGAAAAATCTTGTTGCAGTCAATGTCAGTAACAACAGCTTTAGTGGAGACATACCAACTAATTTCTGCACCAACTCGCCATCCTTAGCTGTGCTTGAACTCAGTTACAACCAATGGGAGCATCCCCCCTGAACTTGGAAGTTGCTCCAGGCTCAGAGTCCTCAAGGCTGGCCACAACAATCTTAGTGGGACTCTCCCAGATGAACTCTTCAATGCTACCTCGTTGGAGTACCTCTCTTTCGCCAACAATGATTTAGAAGGAAACATTGATAGTACACCTGTAGTAAAACCCCAGTAATGTGGTAGTAGTTGATCTTGGAAGGAACAACTTCAGTGGCATGATTCCAGATTCTATAGGTCAGCTCAGTAGATTGCAGGAGCTCCATTTGGATCACAACAACATGCATGGTGAACTTCCATCGGCTTTGGGCAATTGCAAATATCTCACAACCATCGACCTCGGGGGAAACAGCTTCAGCGGAGATCTAGGCAAGGTCAATTTCTCCACATTGCCCAATCTGAAAAGTATAGATATTGGAATGAACAATTTCAGTGGTAAAGTTCCAGAAAGCATCTACTCATGTAGCAATTTGATTGCACTGCGGCTCTCGTACAACAATTTCCACGGTGAGCTGTCATCAGAAATAGGAAATCTGAAGTACCTCTCGTTCCTATCTCTGAGTAACAATTCTTTTACAAATATCACGAGAGCTCTTCAGATCCTTAAGACCTCCACGAACCTTACCACCCTGCTTATTGGGTCCAACTTCATGGAAGAGGTCATTCCACAGGATGAAACCATTGATGGTTTTGAGAATCTTCGGATTTTTTTCCCTGTACGATTGTTCATTGTCTGGAAAAATACCTCACTGGTTATCAAAGCTCAGAAATCAGGAGATGCTATCTTTATATAACAATAAACTGCACGGACCCATACCTGACTGGATCAGCAGCCTAAACTTCTTGTTCCATATAGACATTTCAAACAACCACCTTTCAGGGGAAATCCCATCAGCCTTAGTGGAGATGCCAATGCTAAAATCAGATACTGTTCCACAAAAGGTCTTTGAGCTGCCTATCAGTATAGGTTATGCACTTCAATACCGAAAAAACAGTGCTTTCCCTAAAGTGCTGAATCTAGGCAACAATAATTTCACTGGAATGATACCAAAAGAGATTGGTCAGTTGAAGGCACTTCAGTTACTCGGTTTGAGTTCCAACAGATTAACTGGAGACATACCAGGATCAATCTGCAAGCTCACAAACCTGCAGGTGCTTGATTTGTCAAGCAATAATCTCACTGGTACAATACCTGACATGCTGAACAAGCTAAACTTCCTTTCGGCATTCAACATTTCTAACAACGACCTTGAAGGGCCAGTTCCAAATGCAGGACAGCTTAGCACATTCCCAAGTACTAGCTTTGATGGGGAACCCAAGGTTGTGTGGTCCTATGTTTGCACGCCATTGTGATTTAGCAGAAACACCATTTGTCTCCACAAAACAAAATAATGAAAAGGTTGTATCATCATTTGTCTTTATGATTTCCTTTGGTGCATTCTTTGGTCTAGGGGTGCTCTATGATCAGATTGTCCTATCAAGGTTTTTCTAGCCCTACTTCACTTTTGGTCATATTTGGTTGTGTCATACCAATATGTATCAAATGAAGCATATCAAACCAACCAAGACCAGCCAGTGACACCACGACAGCCGTCACCATCTCCCGCCATGGCCTGATGATTCTTGTAGTCCAAGCGATCAATCAACAGCCGCAACTAAACTGCGCACCTGTTATTCAAGTATACAAACAGAGAGATAAGTTGGAAGGTGTTCATATGTTAAGAGAAGCCAATTTGTTGCAGATGTAAAATTTACATAATGTAATTATGTAAGACTGTTGAACTGAAGAACCCAACTGTGTCAATAACTCAATCTAGTGCAAACCCACTGTAATTTTATTTTCAGTATTTACCTTAGTACGGTTTTTATCGATTTATTCCACAAGCCTCTTGAAGCTGCCACCTGCCATGTTATCGATTTCTTCCATTTACAGTTTATGCGGGTGCATGTTTGTGTTGCCAGTACTGTGCGGCTAGCCCATTCCCCAAAATGTTGAATCTAGGTAACAAGAAATTAAGTGGTGTGATCCCTGTGGAGATTGGTCAGTTGAAAGCACTGTTTTCACTCAATTTGAGCTTCAACAACATAAATGGGGAGATCCCACAATTGATCAGCAATCTCAAGAATCTGATGGTGCTAGACCTGTCTTCCAACCATCTGACAAGTGTAATCTTATCGGCACTGGTGAACCTTCACTTCCTGTCTGAATTCAGCGTTTCCTACAATGACCTTAAAGGGCCTGTACCAATTGGAGGCCAGTTCAGCACATTTCCATGTTCTAGTTTTTCTGGGAACCCAAAGCTATGCAGCACTATGCTTGTGAACCATGGCAATTTGGCAGAAGCAGCTCCAAGTTCAACTTCCCCGATCCCCACAAAGGCCAAAGCTGTATATTGACAAGGTCGTCTTTGCATTCGATGTGTTCTTTGGAGTGGGTGTGCTATATAATCAGATAATCATCGTCCAGAAATTTTGGCTGAACCAGGTTTACGATAGAGCTAGTCAATAATGTGTTCTGGCTTAGTGGATTGTAATGCAACTTTGTAGCCAAGCAACCAACAGCTGCGACTATGTAATTACTATAACCATATCCAACCATGTAGTTATCTCTAGCGGTTCTCACTTTAGCAAGGCCAACTCAGTGGCTCGAGAAGTAGCAGGACGAACAGTCAGATTAGCTTTAAAACTCACTGGAGAGCTCCCCCTGCGTCGCCCACCCGCAGGTGACACGGGGGGCGAACCCCTAGCGCCGCGCCGCCCTTCCTCCCCCCCCCCCACCTAGCCGCCTCCGGAGTTCGTCGCCGAGAGCCGGCGGGCGAGCCAGGATGGCGGCGGCGGGGCCTCTTCTCGGCGGAGCGTCCCTAGGGCGGGGATCCGGCCTTCCGTCGGCCGCTCGGGCGTTGGCCGTGGCGCGGCGGCGGGATCCCGTCGACCTTCACACGCCTTTAGTTGCGCGGTGGGGGCTTTCTCGTCGTCGGCCGAGGCGGCGGGCGGCATCGACGAGCGGGTCGGAGAGCACGGCGAGCCACGACCGGCACACGTTGCGAGCGCGCGCCACGACGGCCTCGCCGCCTCGGAGGCACAGCAGGGCGCCGAGCAGTAGGTCCTTTCGGAGCAGCGCGCGCTAGCTCACGGCGTGAGGACGGGGGTGCGGCCGGTGGCGGGCGGCATAGGGGGACGCCGCCGCCACCACGTTCTCGGCCTCGGTGGACGGGCTTTCGGCCTCCGGTGATCCCGCGCGTCGACCTTGCCCGCAGAGAGACGCCCGGTTACTGCAGAGGTGGCGGCGGCGGCGAGGAGGTCGGCGCCGCGCGAGGACAACAGCCGATGCGGTGGAGGCCGATGCTTTGTGTGGTGCCACCGCCGACAGTGGAGCCCGATGCAGCGCAGGGAAACACGGCAAGTGGAGCTGGAGGATGGTGCGGCTCGGCGAGGCGCGGCCGGTGGCGGCGCGCAGAGTCTGGTCGGCGGGGGCGTCGGTGTTTTGGTGCCTACGCGCCGACAGAGGTTTAGTTGGTGATGGAGCTCTGGGGCGGCAGCAGTTTGTGGATAAGCAAGGGACGTACGGCGGGTGAAAACCTAGCTCGGCTTTGGCTGGGTCGGCAACGGTGTCGCTCGGGCATCACTCCCCCTGCTGAGGGCGTTTGTCGTGCCGTCTCGTCCCCTCTAGCGGGCGGCCGGGTGAAAACTCAGTCCTGGTTCTCTTGGAGACCTCGACGGATGGCACGGCGGTGCTCCGTCGCTTCTCTCCTTGGAGACGTCGTCTAGGCAGTCCCTTGCCGAAACCTCCCGATCTACCGGTTCAAGCGCGCTCTAGACTCAAGTTCTTTTTTGTCGGCGTCCTAGTTTCGACAAGTTGGCCATATCAAAGGGCCTAGGGGGGAGTGGTTCCTTCTTCTCTCTCACCCTCTCTCCCTCAACCCCAAAGATGTGGATAGAGTGAGGCTTTGTGTCTGTTTTAAGGGTGGGTCTTGGGCAATCTCGCCTGCAGTCCCCTTGTTGGCCTAGTGGCGGTCGGTCACGCTTAGCGGCGGCCGATCCGGTGTTGGCCTTCTTCTGGGTCTGTGTGTTAGGAGCTGTCGGTGTGTGGGATGTTGTTTTCCCTGTTCTTTTTTCCCTTTTGCCTTAGGGCTGTATTTTTCTCCTTCTCTATTTAATGAAAAAGCACTATTGTGTTTTCCTTTTAAAAAAAAAAGTAGCAGGACAACACACCCCATGCGAACCTGATTGACTAGCTCGTGATCTTCTAGTGAACTTCAGTTAATATTTTCTGCTTCAAAAAGTAGAAAGAAGTAAATTGAAATCTGTCAGTAAATGAATGATGTGAATGTAAATGTTCTTGTATTGATTGGTGATTATATCTAGAAAAGTTTCTCTGGAATTTGCCACAAATCTCTGCAACTAATCACACGGCATACCTGGCCGCGGCTCAAATCAGGAGGGGGAGAAGACAAGGCTAACCTCGAGTCCTCCGGTTCTGAGAGGGAATGACGCCACGGCGCCGCCCTCTCGCTTCGGCTGCCTGCGGCAGTGCACGGCGACGACGGGGAACGGCGGTGGGCAAGCAGCTCCTCGCTTGCCCTTCTCATGGCCGGGCCGGCGAGAAGGTGGCAGTGGCTTTGGCGAGGAGGAGGAGCGTACATGGTGAGGGACGACGAAGCGGTCGTCTTTCCCCGGCCGCCACCGGCAGCGGCGGATCCTATCGCCGCCGCCATGAGCTCGGGAGGATGATTTTTATACATATTTATTTTAGCCCATGAGAAGGATTTTTTATTTATTTTATTTATTTTTAAAGATTTTTAAAAAATAAATTGCCGTTTTGCAAAAATGTACTCATCCCGCCTACCATAGGGCGGGGCGTTATGAATATTTTTTGCGATCCCCATGGAGATTGGTGAGTTAAAAGCACTCGTTTCACTCAACTTGAGCTTCAACGACTTAAACGGTGAGATCCCTCAATCGATCAGCAACCTCAAGAAGTTGATGGTTCTCGACCTGTCATACAACCATCTGACAGGTGCAATCCCTCCAGCACTGATGAATCTTCACTTCCTTTCTGAATTCAACGTTTCCTACAATGACCTTAAAGGGCATGTACCAATTGGAGGCCAGTTCAGCACATTTCCAAGTTCTAGTTTTGCTGGAAACCCAGAGCTATGCAGCCCGATGCTTTTACACCGTTGCAATGTAGCAGAAGCAGATTTGTCTTCCCCAAATTCAACAAAAGAGTACATCAACAAGGTCGTCTTTGTGATTGATTTTTCTGTATTCTTTGAAGTAGGAGTGCTATATGATCAGATAGTTCTATCTAGATATCTTCGGTTAAACCGATTACAAATGGGTCATAGAAATGAAACAAGCAAAGCAACAGCTGAGACATTGTAATTACTATAACCGTCTTAACTGTGATCTCGAGTGGTTTTCAATTCAGCACGGCGACTCAGTGGCTCCAGCCCCAGCAGGGTGAATACCCCAGGCAGACCTGATTTGACCAGCTCGTGATCTGTTAGTAAAATTCAGTTAATACAGTCTGCTTTAAAAAGTAGAAAATAGGAAGGAACAGAAGTGAACTGAAATCTGTTAGTAAATTAAAACAACATTACACATGAATGTAAACATTATTGTACTAATTTGTGACTATATTTCAACAATTATCTATGCAATTTGCCATAAGGGGATCACAATCTGCAACTAGTGACACAGCAATACTGCATTGAGAAATGTCAGAAATCGTTGCAGGAAAAAACTCATGCAGCCACATCCCAAATCTGACATGAACCAATCAAGCAGCTACTCTGCACAACCCTTCCTTCTAAGAGGCGGCTGCAGAGAGAACAGCGACGCGATTGATCTGGGAGAACTGTTCACCGGCCGGCTACGGGGGGTTTCGATTCGTGGGATTCCCCCTTCCTGGCCGCAGCTCAAATCTGGAGGGGGAGAAGAAATGGCTAACCTCGAGGTTTCCGCTCCTCGTAGCGGCGGCGCCCTCTCGCTTCACTGGCAGCTCTCGCTTGCTCAACTCATCACTCATGGTTGGGAAGAAGGTGGAGGCGGCTCCGGCGGAGAGGGAGTCCATGGTGAGGCTTCCCACCTTGAGCAACGGGCGACGGCGAAGCGGTCGTCGGCGGCGGAGCGGCGTGGGACGGAGTGCCACGCTAATACAGGGGCTACGTAGTAAAATTCCTGGCCACAAACAAAAATCACGACGATGAAAGACCAAAATGAAAATTACCAATTCGATAGCATCATAGCAATGATAATAATACTATAGTCTAGCTAAAAATACTCGTTATAATAGTCTATCTCCCCCATCTCAAAATAAATCATTTTGTCCTAAAATAAATTAATTTTGACCTTTTTTATCTATCATTGGTCCACAAATTCAAGAAATTTTATTCCTTCAATATCCTTTATCTACCCACCTATCAATATAAACAATTGATTAGAGGTATTTTGATCCTTTGTATCTTTTCTTAAATTTATTTTGAAATTTAGGGTTGGAGTATTTGTAAGATAGAGACCCATATAATAGTTACGTACATATACTTACTATCGTTAACATGTTAGTCTTTTAATAAATTTATATTTTTTTCCTCTTTTTTCCTTCCAGCCTAAACATTGGTTTGATGTGATAATTTTTAAAGCACTCTTATATAAGTATTCGCTTCGGTCTGTATAATTGAAAGAAGGGTACGATATAAAAATACTTATATAGGTCCAAAACAAAGCACGGAATCTAACATGACAGAGTAATTCTGAAATATGCGTATGCAAGATGTTAGAAATTAGGGTTCTTTAGGTGCCGATCTAGAGTTAGTCTAGCTCATTGGATAATAGGATTAACCTTAAAGAATAAAAGAGGGAGAGAGGGGAAGAGACGGGAAACCATACCAGCGTCGGATTTGGAGCTCGATGCGGCCATGTCATCGGCAAGGCTGCGACAGTGACGTGGGGTTTTTTCCTCACTTCAGCGCGCGTACTGATCGGTGGAGCTAGGGTTTGTGGGAAGTGCGTTTGCAATGACGAATCTCGTTCCCCATGCGCCGACGGCTCCCCCTTATTTATATTGCGCTACGTGAGAGGGGCCCACAGTCAAGGGTAGGTGACGCCCCGATCAGGGCGCGTGAGCGAAGTGGGAATCGGATCTCCGATTTCCCGGGGATCGTAACTAACACAAGAAGCATAGAATTTTTACAGAAACTTTGTTGAAATTTCGTAGAAAACAACAACGGAGGGATATGTACTTGAAGGCACAAAGTTTGTCAACCATGCAAACGCAAACGAATTTCAGTAGCAGCACGCAAACATGTCACATACCTGCATCAGTTACTCTTTCAGTAACCCAACCAACCATCTCTCAGGAGAGAAAAAAAAAGTAATACAATTAGAGAAAATGGATTGTTAGGGATGGGTTATGAAAATGCAGATGACAGAGAGAGTAATGAGATTATTAGCAGCGGGCCGGCAGTGTACGTCATCATCATAAAAGGTCAAGGAACCAGAATTTAACAAGCTTGTTATAATATAAGTATAGCGTGTCTCCAGTGGCCAGGTGTACAGGTGTATGGTGAAGAAATTTACTTGGTCCAATTCAAGGGCAAGCACTATTGTCAATGTCAAACAATCTGAGACTCACAATCATGTCGGCAAAAAGGAAATGAGAGAAGAAAAACCTAAGCATAGCACCAAGCAGCTAGTGAGGTAGCGGAAAGTAAACTCATAGGTCAACACTCCATCAACTTGTAGATCTTCGATGCTTCGACAATATACAATATTCGTGTGTGCGTATTATCCTTACACATCACTCGAACTTATATACCTCATAACTCTATCACTATAAATTAAATAGAATTCATGAATGGAATCATAGTTCCGATCTAGGAACTGAATATCAAAACATCAAGATATGCCTTATGTCGGGTAGCGTACTAGATTTCTCATACATGCCTCTACTTTTTTTTTTGAAAATTAATATAAGCAACTTTACTGAAATTTCACACAAACTTTACTGAAATTTCATATAAGCAACAACCGCAAGCATATGAACTGAAAAAGAAATGAAAGCAATATACTACTAGTAGACAGCACTATAGCAGTACAGGAGTACAGGCTTTACCGCACAAAGCAGGTCCAACAAAGGATTGGCAAACAAACAACACAACCTTTACTTGAAACTTAAGGCTTGATCAAACTTTGTTCCTTTACTTGAAACTTGAAGGCTTGATCAAACTTTGTTCAACCATGCAAGCGCGGCAGTGTCCACCAGCAGCAGCAGCACACAAACATGTAACCCGAATCAGTTACATTTTTAGCAGTGTAGCCAAACCATTTCAAGATTAAAAAAAAGTAATGTAACCAATCAGCAATGTAGGTCAATCTTTCGATTGCTGCAAAAGATCATCAGTTCATCACAAGCCAAGAGCAGTCAACAGTCACAAGTGAGTTGTTGGGGACGGATTCAAAAAGCAGTGCTTGAAGTGATGAGATTACAAGCACAGTGTACGCCATACGTATCTCCCTCTAGAGGAAAAAAAAGAATATAAAAGGAAATCAGTAGTGCCCAGAGACCTAGACTATGACTCTGAGTAAATGAATGGAGAATTTGACAAATACGGAGTAGTAGCCAATTGGCCAGCTGCACGAGGAAAAATCCAATTTAAGTGGAAGCACGCCTGTCAAGCATCATAAGCCAAAACACAAGATTGGTAAGAGAAAACGGCAATAGTTGGACTGAACTTCCAAACCTAAGCACAGCACAAAGCAGCTAGTAGTGAGGTAGGGTAGCAGCAAAGTGAACTCACAGGTCAACAGTAACACTCCATCAGCTTATAATATAACTCTTCGATGCTTCTACAATACAATATATTGCTCAGGATCTGTGGTTCGGCATAAATCAAGCTCCCTACTACTAGCCCATCAGTTTCCAAACCAGTTTAATTCAGATACTGACCATGAACAATCCAATAATACCTCATTCTCCGTACATCAACAGATCATCCAGCAGGTTTTGCACGCATTTCCTTGGCCTTGTTCTTGTGCTGCTGCTGCTGCTGATGATGATTCTCTTCGCCTCTCCGGCCAGCTCCTGCACGGAGCAGGACAGGAGCTCCCTCCTCCGCTTCCTCGCCAGGCTGTCACACGACGGCGGCCTAGCAGTGTCGTGGCGACCGGACAATGACTGCTGCCATGCCTGGGAGGGTGTTGTCTGTGACGTGGAAGGTACGGTCACCGAGGTATCCCTGCCGTCTCGAGGGCTCCACGGCCACATCTCACCGTCATCCCTTGCCGGTCTGGTTGGCTTGATGCGCCTCAACCTCTCTCACAATGCTCTCTCCGGTGGCCTTCCACCAGAGCTCATGTACTCCACGAGTCTCCTTGTCCTCGACGTCAGCTTCAACAGCCTCAACGGACTGCTACCACCATCACCGCCGTTAACGACTGGCTTGAAGCAGCCTCTGCAGCTGCAGGTGCTCAACGTCTCGACCAACAATTTCCATGGTGAGATCCCAGAGTCCATTGGTCAGCTGAAGAAGCTGGAAGTTCTTAGATTGAGCAACAACAACATGTCAGGGCATCTACCATCAAGTCTTGGAAACTGCACATGTCTCACAACCATTGATCTGAAGATGAACAGCTTCAGTGGAGACCTTGGTAGTGTTGACTTCTCTTCCCTACACAATCTGAGAGCCCTAGATCTCCTGCATAATAACTTCAGTGGGGTAATTCCAGAAAGCATATACTCATGCAACAATTTGACTGCGCTGCGGCTATCGTCCAACCAAATCCATGGTGAGATCTCATCAAAAATAGGTGATCTCAAGTACCTTTCTTTCCTGTCCATTACTGAAAACTCTTTCAGTGATATTGCAAAAACACTCCATGCTTTCAAGAGCTCCCGGAACCTCACTACCCTGTTTATTGGGGAGAATTTCTGGGGTGAGGTTATACCACAAGATGGGACAATTGAAAGTTTAGAAAGTATTCAACATCTCTCAATTTATCGTTGCTCATTGATCGGAAACATACCTCTTTGGATATCAAAGCTAAAGAATTTGGAGGTACTAGATTTATCCAACAATCAACTAACCGGGCCGATGCCGAGTTGGATCAACTCCTTCAACAACCTCTTCTATTTGGATGTATCAAATAACAGCCTTACAGGACAAATACCAGCCACCTTGATAGAGATACCCATGCTAAAATCAGATGATTACAAAGCTCATCGAACAATACTATTTGATCTACCTGTGTATGTAACCACTCTATCGCGACAATACCGCGCAGTCACATCTTTCCCTGCACTCTTGAATCTTAGTGCTAACAGCTTTACCAGTGTGATTCCACCCAAGATTGGTGAGCTGAAAGCTCTTACTCATCTTGATTTCAGCTCTAACCAATTACAAGGAGAGATCCCACCATCTATCTGCAATCTCACAAACTTGCAGGTGCTGGACTTGTCCAGAAACTACCTCACTGGCCCAATACCTGAAGCACTGAACAGGCTCAACTTTCTCTCAAAGTTCAATATTTCTGACAATGATCTGGAAGGACCTATTCCGACAGGAGGCCAGATGAACACATTCTCAAGCTCCAGTTTTGCTGGGAATCCAAAGCTATGTGGCCCTATGTTGGCTCCTTGTGATTCAGTAGAGGTAGCTCACACCATCCCAACTATCTCTGAGGATCAACAATGCAGCAGCAAAACAATCTCTGCAATTGCCTTTGGTGTGTTCTTTGGAATTGGAGTGTTGTATGACCAGCTAGTCTTGTCCAGATATTTTGGCTAATGTAATTCTGCCTTTGTCCGAGACGATCGTGCATGCATGAATACTTCAAGAATCTAATGGTGCTAGACCTGTCTTACAACCATCTGACAGGAGCAATCCCTGTTTTCGCTGGCAAACCTGCACTTCCTTTCTGAATTCAACATTTCTTACAATGACCTTGAAGGGCATGTGACAGTTATAAGCCAGCTCAGCACATTTCCAAGTTCAAGCTTTGCTGGGAACCCAAAGCTATGCAGCCTATGCTTTTGCACCGTTGCAATTCAGCAGAAGCATCTCCAGTCTCCATTATCTCCATGAAGCCGTATATCGACAATGTCATCTTTGCAGTTGCATTTGGTTTGTTCTTTGCAGTAGGTGTGCTATATGAACAGATAATCATATCCAGATATTTTGGCTGAACCGTGTGCGCTGGATCTACATATGGAATTACTATATGTATAATCATCTTCAGCTGTGTAGTGAACTTGAGTGTTTCTCACTTCAGCAGAGCCAAGTCATCTGCTCCAGCCACAGCAAAGTGAACAGCCCCGCCAAACCTGATTGGTGGGGCCATGATCTGTTAGAGAAATTCAGTCAGTTTAGTCTGCCCCAAGAGGTAGAAATTGAGAACTGATATGGCCGAACAGTCGATGAACACATGTAAACAATCTGAACTGAAGTAGTGAAGTGAACTGAAATTACACAGTGGAGTAAATGGCCCGTGTCAATATTGTGTGCGAATGTGAATGTGAACGTTCATCGAGATATTTTATACTAAATATTCCGAGTATTTTCGTCCGCAATTTGCCACGAGGTGACAACAAATCTGCAACCAACAACACTGCAGTGAAAAGTATCAGAAATCTCTGTAAAACTACAGAGCTACAAACAACTTAGAGAAAACCAAATCTCACATAGGCACAATCCCAAATATGTGGTAAAATGGGGTATGAATCAATCAAGCAGCTATTGCTATCATAGACCTTCCCTTTCACAAGAACTTTGCAGCATTGGTTTACCTCTGGGAGCATCGCCCACGGCCTCATGGAGTCGGTTCCTGCGCCGACCCGATATCCTGCTCTGCCCAACGCGTCCGCCGACGAGCAACCGCCGCGCCGGCGCGTGCGCGAGGCCGCCGTTCGGCGGTGGATGGTGGTGGGAGTGGCGGCTCTCGCGAGGGCGAGGGCGAGAGCGACATAGGTGGTCAGAACCTCAGATCGCCTGGGCCTTCATTACAGGCCAAGATGTGGGTGGGCTGTGGGCCGATGACATACACATGTTGGGCCATGTGGGCTTCATGTTAGTCTGCTTGGGCTGGGAGCACAGAGTATAAATGTGATTATGGCACATAGTGAATTTCCTTTAAGAAATAATATTATTTTAATAAATAAATCACACAAGTATAGATCGGCCGACTGAAACAGCAATTTTAGTACTTATGGAACCACCAAATTTCTGACAGGAATCATATCAAACAGCAAAGATATGATTTGTGACCTGTCGAACAATCACGATTCAACAGTGTAAAAAAAATACATGCACACACGCATGCAATCACGATTGAACCTTTGACAGTTCGATAGGTGCATATGGTAGGTCCTCCTGTCAACCTTTGGAAGGTTGATAGGTCCCTGCGGTAAGCCCCATCAACCTTTGGCAGTTTGATATGTCATGTGATTAGGAATGAAAACGGCCGTAAAAACCTCATTTTTATTTCCGTTTCTATATTATTTATTGGAACGAGATCCGGTTTGAAAAATACGGGTTCGAAAACGGAATCGAAATATACGGATGCAAAAACGGTCGAAACCCGAAACTTAAGTCAGAATTTACGTGTCTTCTAACCATGTTTGGTTCGTTCTTTTGATAATTAACAAGATAATTAAGATAATTCCTTTTGTCGAAGTGGAATCGTAGAACAGAACTACCAATCAGTCAAAATTATAAAATAATTAATATGAACAGTCTGTGATAACATACAATCATTCACTTCAAATCAAAAGGATCTCGACGGATGGATGATAGGGTAGGTTTTGTTTAGATGGGCCTAGATGGTTGGGCCTTCAAGACACAAATATTAATGAGCCTAAAATTGGTTAAATCTGGATACAATCCGAAAATATTCGGATTAAATACGGAGCGAAAACGGACGGAAAAATATCATTTATACTTCCATTCCGTTTCTGTATTTTTCCAAAAATACGGAAACGGACGGGTCGGGACGGGAAAAATTTCGTCCGTTTTCAACCCTACCTGTGATGGCCTTGTGAATAACATTTTTATAATTTTTATTACAATAATATTATTCCCAAAAAATCACACCTAGTGCTGTTAAAGACTAGAAATCAGCTATGCCTATATGAAAAAATGAGAAAAGCTGCACACACAAATTTCTTTTATAATTCTTTTACAAAATCTAATGTGGTACACTCTGATTGAAACTTGATTTTTCTGTAACTCTTAGTTGCTTAAATCAAACGTCTAACAATGTACTTTTAAGATAAAAAGATTTATTAAAATTAGCCAATCACAATACAACTATCGATTTTTGCATATCATATAACAAACCGCTAAAAGAAAAGAATAAGAACGTATCAAACAACTCCCTTGATGGAGATGCCAATACTAAAAATTGAATCTTCACTTTGATCTGCATGTTTATTATATCAGCATATCACGTCAATACTGTGCACTCACATCTTTACCTGCACTGTTGCATCTTGGATCTAATAACTTTACTGGTGTGATTCCGAAAGATATTGGTCCTGATTACTCGTCCTGATTTCAGCTCTAAACAAATTACAAGGAGAGATCTCACTGTAATCTAAAAAACCTGTAGGTGTGTTATACTTGTCCAGCAACTATCTCAATGGCCCAATACCTGAAGCACTGAATAAGCTCTACTTTATTTCAGAGATTAAGGTCTCCTTTGGTTTCTGAGACTAAAAACTAAAATTTAGTCATGATCACATCGTTAGATACTATTAATCGATGGATTATTCATGAGATAAATCTAATAAATTTAATTACATCATGGTTTGACGATGTGATGCTACAATAAATATTTATTAATTATGAAATAAGTAGGTTTGTTAATTATGAAATAAGTAGGTTTAATAGATTCGTCTTACGAATTATCCTCCGATTATATAATTGTTTTTATAATTAATTTATACAATGGTTTTTATAATTAATTTCTTAACACATACAACGTGACACGATTAATCTTTTCATCCAATCACCTCACGTGTCTAACTATGAACTAGGTTGTTCGGTCTCCGCCATTCAGATTCGTTAATGGCGTCGTCGTCGTCGTCGTCCTCTCCTCCACATCCTACGGTCGTAGGCTCGTAGCCTGGAATAATCAAAGCTAAGCTAAGCCAGAGCGGCGCGCTGCTGCTCTGATGCCGAGTCCCATCACTTCGTCTAGAATTAATTATAAACTGTAACGTTTATTAAAAATTAAAACAATATATTCCTAACGATTTTAAAAGCCAAAGCTTTAAAAATAAAGATCAAAATCAGCTTTATACTTGATTTTTAAAATTTAAATTTTGGCTGCGACGTTTAGTGGCATGAAAACCAATTTTGCCTACTATAAACCACCCATTGCAAGAAGCAGGACGAGATCAGTCATCCCATCTGTTGTTTTCAAATAAGTACTGTAGGTATGATCAGTGATCCTGATCAGCATTTGATAAGTCATCTTATTCTGAATTTCTGATGAGTGTGCTATTGCAGAGGGCAACAAACATATTATTTTGCGCAGAATTCATCCAAATTACAAACAAGCTGCTGAAACAGAAAAGGCAAAATTGGTTCAATGCCCCTCCGTCTCAAAATATAAGCTATACCACTCCAAAATATAAGATACAAAATACAAGCTCATTACGACAGCCGATGGGATCGAGATAATATCAGACCTTAGATAAGTAAATCTGGAACATGCGAATGCAATAACTGTCTGTGACAGAGAAGTTTCACACAAACTTTGTTGAAATTTCTCAGAACAACAAAGGGTCATTAAATGGAAAACAATATATACTACTACTAGATAGCACTACGGCAATACAGACTTATAAAACACAACCTCGAAATTTTAAGGCTTGCCCAAATTTTGTTCAACCAAGCAAAAGCAAACTCATCCCAGCAGCAAGCATGTAATATACCTGAATCAGTTACTCTTTTAGTTGTGTAGCCAAACCATTTCAAGATTTTTTTTTAAAAAAAGTAATGTAACCAACTGAGGTCAATCTTTTCGTTGTTGTTAAAGATTATCGCAAGCCAAGAACAGTCAACAGTCACAAAATAACTCAAATGATGCTGCTGGAATTACTGAGACTAGAAGCACGGTGTTCGGAGCATCCACTAGCAGCAGCATCATCCTTGATGTCAGCTTCAACCGCCTAGATGGAGAACTACAGGAGTTGAATTCCTCATCACCTGAACGGCCACTCCAGGTACTAAATATCTCAAGCAACCAGTTTACGGGAGCATTTCCCTCAACCACATGGGAGAAAATGAGCAACCTGTTTGCAATCAATGCGAGCAACAACAGTTTTACTGGGTACATACCTTCCACTTATTGTATCAGCTCATCATCCTTTGCTGTGCTTGACCTTTCTTACAACCAATTCAGTGGCAACATCCCCCATGGGATAGGTAAATGCTGTTCCCTTAGAATGCTAAAGGCTGGTCACAACAACATCACTGGGACCCTGCCATATGATCTCTTCAGTGCCACCTCATTGGAATACCTCTCTTTTGCTAACAATGGTTTGCAAGGAACAATTGATAGTGCGCTCATCATAAAGCTAGGTAATCTTGTTTTTGTTGATCTTGGATGGAATAGATTCAGTGGCAAGATCCCAGATAGTATAGGCCAGCTAAAGAAACTAGAGGAGCTTCACATGTGCAGCAACAACTTACCTGGAGAGCTACCATCATCCTTTGGCAAGTGCACAAATCTAGTAACCATCAACCTCAGGAGCAACAAGTTAACAGGAGAGCTTGCCAAGGTTAACTTCTCGAACCTGCCCAATCTGAAAAAAAATAGATTTTGGCTCGAATAACTTCACTGGCACAATTCCAGAAAGCATATACTCATGCAGTAATTTGACTTGGTTGCGACTATCTTCCAATAGGCTTCACGGCCAGCTGACAAAGAATATAGGAAATCTGAAGTCTATCACCTTCTTATCTCTTTCCTACAACAATTTTACAAATATCACAAATACTCTTCACATACTCAAGAGCTTAAGGAATCCACTGTCTTGTTAATCGGGGGCAACTTCAAGAATGAAGCTATGCCACAGGATGAAGCAATTGATGGTTTTGAGAATATTCTTTGTCTTGCCATAGAGGATTGTGCACTGTCTGGAAAGATACCTAATTGGTTCTCCAAGCTCCGAAATTTGCAGGTTTTAGTTTTACACAGCAATCAACTCAATGGGCCTATACCAACCTGGATCAGTAGACTAAAATTCCTTAAGTATGTGGACATATCCATAATAGCCTTACAGGAGAATTACCAGAAGCATTAATGGAGATGACAATGCTAAAGTCAGACAAGGTTGCAGATAACTCCGAGCCAAGAGCCTTTCCACTTCCGGTTTACGCAGGTGCATGTTTGTGTTTTTAGTACCATACAGCCACTGCTCTCCCTAAAATGCTGAATCTAGGTAATAACAAATTCACTGGTGCGATCCCCATGGAGATCGGGGAGTTAAAAGCACTCGTTTTCACTCAACTTGAGCTTCAACAACTTAAACAGCGAGATCCCACAATCAATCAGCAACCTCAACAATTTGATGGTTCTCGACCTGTCATACAACCATCTGACAGGTGCAATCCCTCCGGCACTAATGAATCTTCACTTCCTTTCTAAATTCAACGTTTCCTACAATGACCTTGAAGGGCCTGTACCAATTGGAGGCCAGTTCAGCACATTTCCAAGTTCTAGTTTTGCTGGAAACCCAAAGCTATGCAGCCCAATGCTTTTGCACCATTGCAATTCAGTAGAAGAAGACCTGTCTCCCCGAACTCAACAAAAGAGTACGTTAATAAGGTTATCTTTGTGATTGCTTTCTGTGTGTTCTTTGGAGTAGGAGTGCTATATGATCAGATAGTTCTACCTAGATATTTTTTGGTTAAACCGATTACAATATGGACAATCAACAATATGTACTTATATGCAATGGGTACAGAACTGAAAGCAACATGCAACTTTGTAATTACTTTTTTTTTTTGAAAAATGACACCATGGTGTCTTTTCATTACATATAAAAGAAACAAATACACCTCTAGGGGACAGGAAAAAGAGCTATTCAAAGCGGTCTATACAGGATTATACAGGATTAGAAATTAGCTCTCTCAAATGTTTGGCCCCTGCCAGGCCCCAGAGTCTTGCTTCCTCTTTGATTATCGTGAGGAGTTGCACCGTAGAAGCCTCTTTGTGGTCAAAGATTTGTCTGTTTCTTTCCTTCCAAACCTCCCACTGTACTAGCAAGATCAAGGATCGTACTCCTTTTCTGGGACTCCCAGGGTGCTAGCCATGCTCTCCCACCATTGATGAACCGTGTGTGCATTTCGCCACGTTGTCGGTTGTAGTTGCAGGAGTCCAATCTGTAGGATCGAATACCCAAGACTAAGCCAACCAGAGGGGATGAATGGTTGGTACACCAAAAAAACAAATCTTAGCGGAAATAAGACTTACCCTCGCAATGTGATGCCGCGCGGTCTGACCGTAGGTGACGCTCCGGTCTGACCGCCTGAACACCTCAGGTCTGACCGCCCGTGAAGCTCCGGTCTGACCACCCGTGTAGCCGATCACCAGAACTTAGCTGATTCGCCTAATGTCGTCGATGCGCCAAACGTAGCCGATGAACGCCGGTCTGACCACAATGATCCGTGCGGTCTGACCGGTGAAAGGCCGTCGGTCTAACCGCCGCACTCGAGAAAAACACAAACCGAAGAACTCTTAAAGTAGATTGAAACTTTATTGATTCTCTCTGTGTTTACAAAGTGCAACCAACAACACTCCTCACAAAATTTCGACTACAGCTCGAAACCCTAAACTTTTCTCAACTCAACTCTCTCTAAAACTTGATACTGAGAAGCCTCACCTTCCCTCTCTATTTATACACAAGTTACGCAGCACAAAGCCACGAATGCTACTCATACAAGAAGTCCTAATCCACTAGGAAACCTTCCCGTACAAGAACGAACTTTACATATTCCAATTGTAACAAAATTGAACTCCTTCCAAATTTATAACTCCGCATCCCATACGCATACAATATCTCCATCGTATGCCATACAGAAACTCCAATCATGTGCATCAATCTCTATCCTTCAGTATCTCGCATGATCTCCCTCTTGGACGTCACCTTATCTCCAAGTTGACTCCAATTCTATCACCGGCAACACTTTCCCGAGGCGTAAAGATTACCTACACATAATTAAATAAAGAAACCATATCCGAGCACAAGCTATCTCAAACTTGACTTATTGTCAGCATAAAACAATATTCATACGTATAGAAACACGAAACTTCCAAGTATATCCAAGGAAATAACCCAAAACCGAAACCGAAACAAAATCAGCCTGCAGTCGGACTGTGTCGATCGGTCTGACCGGCGATGCCCGCCCGGTCGGACCGCACAGTGACCTTCGGTCAGACCGGCAGCACAAGCCCGGTCAAACCGGACCACACAAACAACAGAGTATTGTTCATGTCCGAAAACCAAATATCTCCAAATCCATTTTGCCAATAATCTCCAAATAACAAAACCAATAATCACATATGCCAATTGTTCATCACCATAAAAGAATCAAACACACTTTGATTTTACAATCCCCCTTGATGAACACATTGGCAAACCAAGTAAAAATATTTCGTTTGGTGTTTGGAAAATAAAAAACAAAATGGTAAAAAGCATCGAAGTGCTCAAAAATCCAAAGAAAATTTCTCTCCCTTTTCCTTTTAAAGGAAGAAAATCCCTTGACATTGAAAAAAATGCCCTTTCTAATTTGTTTCTTGTTCTTTGTTCTCCCCCTTTTGACAATGATTTTATTAAGCATAAGAATTATGGACATTAATATTCAAGAGCTTAGTATCATATATAGAGCAAGTCATGTCATGTGTTACAATAATAAGAAGATAAACCCATCAATTATATAGCAAATATGTATTAGAGTATAATCATGAACCAAAGATTTGACAATTAAGATCAATAATGCAATCAAAATTCATGTATTCAGACGATTTATAATGCAACATTTTTACAAGCACATAGATTGAAAAATAAACCCAAATATATATACTTATTGCAATCATTACTCTTTCTCAAATTGGCTTTTTGCACATAATAATCAAGAGAATTTTTTTCTCATATTTACTTGAGCCAAAATTTTACTTTGCTCATTTTTTTCTCAATTATTCCGGGTACGTCCTTGTCGTCAAGACTGTTTCCAAGAATTTGGCATCCATTATTTTTGCTCACATCGAATACGTCCTTGTCGTTAAGACTGTTTTCAAGGATTTAGTATTCATTTTTTCTCTCATAGATAATATTTTATTCTCTTACACAATGAGCAATTTTAAAGCAATTTGAGGAATAATAATTCAACACAATATATATATATATAAGCATTTATAATCCAAAACATGCACTAGTATCAACATTGCATATTTCATTAATTCAAGTATGATATTAAAGTGTCATGCATCATTTCACTTAAAAGTAAAATCTAAGCCTCATAAAAAGACTAGAATACATACAAGCTATGCTAGAGACAAATAAACCTTCATAGTATTGCTAGCATGCACATGAAAATACTATATGTATCAACAAAGCTCTCCTTTTCAAATTACTTCATTCAAAAATTGCTTGATAAAACCAAGAGCACAAAACTCTCCCTCAAATCATGCCAAAAGGATGAATAATTCCCAACTCTCCACGAAGAAAAGCAAAACGAAATGAATCCAATGGTTTAGTGAAAATATCCGTAAGTTATAACTTAGTATCCAAGAATTTCAATTCCACATCTCCTTTTTGAACATGATCCCTCAAAAAGTGAATGCGAATATCAATGTGCTTTGTGCGTGAGTGTTGTACGGGATTCTTAGCAATGTTAATAGCACTTGTATTATCACAAAAGAGAGGAACTTTCTCAAAAGCAAGTCCATAATCTTTCAAAGTTGAAATAAGCCAAAGAATCTGAGAACAACAACTAGCAGCAGCAACATATTCTGATTCAGCAGTTGATTGAGCTACACTAGATTGTTTCCTAGAAGACCATGCAATCAATGATGTACCGAGAAAATGACATGTTCCACTAGTACTTTTCCTATCAATTCTACAACCCGCAAAATCAGCATCGGAATAACCATTTAGGCAAATATAAGATAAAGTAGAATACCAAATTTCAAACTCAAGTGTATGACTCAAATACCTCATTATTCGCTTGACCGCTTGATGATGTGAAGCACGAGGAGAAGCTTGAAAGCGTGCACACAAACACACAACAAATTGTATGTCTGGCCTAGAAGCAGTTAGATACAACAAAGATCCAATCATACTTCTATATTCCTTTTGATCCACGGCTTCACCATCTTCATCGGAATCCAAAACGGCAGTGAAACCAATAGGTGTAGAGATTGGCTTGCAGCTCTCCATCTTATACCGTCTCAACAGATCTTTGGTATACTTCGTTAGATGCACAAACGTACCTTGAGGTGTTTGCTTAATTTGCAATCCCAAAAAGTATGACAACTCACCCATCATGCTCATCTCAAATTTCGTGCGCATAGTCTCAACAAATTATACAACCAAAGCGTGAGTTGAACAACCAAATATGATATCATCCACATAAATCAGAACGAAAAGTTGATTTTCACCATGCTTAAGAACAAAAAGCGTTTTGTCAATCTTTCCCATTTGAAAACCTTTTTCAAGAAAAAAGTTTTTAACTCTATCATACCATGCTCTAGAAGATTATTTCAAACCATACAAAGCTTTTGACAATTTAAAAATATGGTTGGGAAAATCAGAATTTTCAAAACCCTGGTTATTTAACATAAACTTCCTCCGTATGAAGCCATTTAGAAAAACACTTTTAACATCCATTTGATACAATTTAAAACCTTTTGAAGCAGCAAAATCTAACAAAAGTCTAATTGCTTCAATCCTAGCAACAGGAGTAAAAGTTTCATCAAAATTCAAACCCTCCACCTGAGTAAAACCCTGAGCAACAAGTCTAGCTTTATTTCTAATAATTAAACCATCCTCATTTTGTTTATTTTTGAAAATCCACTTGGTTCCAATAATATTATGTCCCGAAGGAGGTTCAACGAAAGTCCAAACTTTGTTTCTTTCAAAATTTTCAAGTTCTTCATGCATGGCGTTAATCCACGATTCATCAGTTAATGCATGAGTAACATCTTTGGGTTAGCAACAAAAGCAGAATTTACAGAGTCATCATGAGTGGTTACCTTTGATCTTGTAGTCCGATCACTTATATTACCGATTATTTGTTCTGGCGGATGTCGTCGTTGAATGTGCAAAGGAGCCATAATTTCTGAAGTTGATTCACGTTCTGCACCTTCACTGGTCGTAGTTCCCGAGGAATCTCCTTGATTAGTATCGACGGAACCTGAGGTGGACGGTCCCTGCCGGTCTGACCGCGTCTCCTACCGGTCTGACCGGGCCTCCTGCTCCGGTCTGATCGGAGGCACTCGGCCGGTCTGACCGGCCAGGTCGACCTCGTCGTCATCATCGTCGCTTTCATCTTCGAAAATACGACCATCCTCCCCCGAGCTTGTGGCAAAGTTCCTACAAGTTCTGGTCTAGTACCTGGACTAGCCTCATCAAATGTGACTTCACAAGTCTCACCAATTTTGTTAGTTTCCAAAATAAGCACACGATAGCCACGAGAATGTGCGGGGTATCCAAGAAACAATCCATCGGTAGAACGTGACTCAAATTTATCCAAATTTCCAGATTTCAAGACAAAGCACTTGCAACCAAAAACACACAAATGTGAAACTTTGGGTTGACAACCAAATCGAAGCTCATAAGGAGTTTTTCCAAGTTTTGATCTCAAGAAAATACGATTGGAAAAATAGCAAGCAGTGTTAATAGCTTCGGCCCAAAATTTTCTAGGAGTGTGATACTCATCAAGCATTGTTCTAGCCATCTCCACCAAAGAGCGATTTTTTCTTTTAACAACACCATTTTGTTGTGGAACACGAGGAGAGGAAAATTGATGTTCAATACCTTTTTCATTGCAAAAATGTTCAAAAGAAGTATTTTTAAATTCACCACCATTATCACTTCTAATCCTTTTCAAATAACCGAGAATTTCACAATTCAATCGAAGAACCAAACTCCGAAAATGTCCAAAGGCCTCATCCTTAGTTGTCATGAAGAAAACCCAAGAATATCGAGAAAAGTCGTCAACAACAACCAACACATATCATTTTCCTCCAACGGATTGCACTCTAGCTGGACCAACAGTGTCCATGTGTAAAAGCCGTCCCGGTGCATCCGTCATCACAGAAAGAATAGGAGTATATGAAGAAGCAACCATTTTACCATGACGACATGGTGCGCAAACCAAATCAAGATTTTTCTTAAGTTTAGGCAATCCACGAACAAGATCCAAACCACTAAGTCTAGTTAAATGATCAAAACCAACATGCCCAAGTCTATGATGTCAAAACATTAAATCTTTGTTGAATTTCGCAACCAAATATGTAACAACAGGAGAAACAGGATTTCCAAAATCAGCTTCAAACACTCTACCGTAGCGAGAAACATTCAAAACAAAATCACCACAAGAATCAAATATTTTACTTCCAGTTTTCTTAAAGTGAACTTCAAAATTCTCATCAACAATTTGTGAAACTGAAAGTAGATTATACTTTAAGTCCTCGACTAAAGCTACCTCTTTCAATTCAAATTTGTCACTTACCTTGACATCCAAGAGTGAGAACGGCACTTGTAGAAGCATCTCCAAAGATGATCGATTCAGCCTTGGATGCCATCTTGAGGGAGGAGAACCAATTTTTATCACCGGTCATGTGCCGCGAACAACCGGAATCCACGATCCACACGTTCTCCTTCCTCGCCACCAAAGCCTACACACAAGAAGATGTCGAAGCCTCAGTACTGGGGTTAGTCAAAAGAAATTTAGGAATCCAGTACTGAGACACACGGCCGGTAGATCCAATAGGCATATATCCACATGCAAAAACAACTTTAGAATTTTCAGAAAAATCCCTTCGGGACCGGTCTGACCGATGGAGAGCAACTGGTCTGATCGCAAGCCGGTCCGGGGGTACCGCTGGCCGATCGCGGCTGGCTGATCCGACCGAGACCGTACTAGCGGTCCGACCGAGTGCCACGAATGGTCCGACCGGGAGACCCATGTGCGGTCTGACCGGTCTTCCCGAGGGAAAACCATATTTTTGCCACTTTGATTTTTCAAAAATAGTTTCTCTTTCTCTTTTCTGTTTACGTGCTAATCAAAACAAAAACCAACAAGATGACCATCTTTACCACAAAAGGAACAAGTATACTTCTCCCTAGTAGTTGATGATTTTGGAATATTAATTTTAGTTTCTTTTAATGTGACAGAAAGAGAAGACATAATTCTAGCAGACTTAAAAACTGTTTTCACATCATTAGGTTTTGTCAAAATTTCACCATTTGGTTAGTCATTCTCAAAACATTTGGAGGATTTTTGGTGAAATAGTCATGAGCATCAAAACCTATACCCCTATTGTTGCTAGTCACTTTAGATTGATCCAAAATCATGTTAAGTTGTTTCTTACCATCAGAAAATTTTTGCAAAGCACTTTTCAAATAAGAAACCTCTTTTTCAAGATTAGCACAATTTTCACAACCTATTATGACATCTTTGTTTTTACGACATTTGGAGCAAGAAACTACCTCATCTTGTTTAACAATGTCTTCCATGTGCTTAACACGAGCTAAGTCATCTTTTAGTTTTAGTTCATTAGCATCACAAGTCAAACAAGGTTTGGTATTCAAATCATGTGAATCATTGATATCTCTAATTTTTGAAATTTCAAGCATTAAAATCTCACAGTTCTTGCAATCATCATCATTAGGAATAAGATACTTTAATCTAGCAATTTCAGCATTTAAATATTCAATCACAAATTTTTGTTTTTTAAACATTTTTTCACATTTTTTATTTTTAGCACTTAAAACAAGAATAGTTTCCTCAAGAGAGCTTACCTCATTGTCCTCATTTTCAGAATCTGTATCTTTACGCGTCATGAGGCAAATGCCGGAGCTGTTCTTATCCTTCTCTTCATCGCTATCGGAGTCTATGTCGCTTAGTGGTTCAAAAGCGGCATAGACTTTGCTTAACACTCTCTTCATCATCTCCTTGGACCGCTTCCCTTTGGGCTTTTCGTCCTTGGTCTTCTCTCCACCTTTGTCATCCTTCTTGCCTCTCCCGAGCTTGAGGCAGTTGGAGCGGATGTGATCTAAGGCACTACATTCAAAGCAACGAGCTGGCCCACCTCTTTTCCCGAACCGGACTTTATTCATAGCTCGAGAAATCTTGTTAGCACCAAAGCCAAATCCTCCTCCTCGAATTGCTCGAGTTGCTCATCTGATACCCAAGACTAAGTCAACCAGAGGGGGATGAATGGTTGGTACACCCAAAAAAACAAATCTTAGCGGAAATAAGACTTACCCTCGCAATCCGATGCCGTGCGGTCTGACCGTAGGTGATGCTCTGGTCTGACCGCCTGAACACCTTCGGTCTGACCGCCCGTGAAGCTCCGGTCTGACTGCTCGTGTAGCCGATCACCAGAACTTAGCTGATTCGCCTGATGTCGCCGATGCGCCAAGCGTAGCTGATGAACGCCGGTCTGACTGCAATGATCCGCGCGGTCTGACCGGTGGAAGGCCGCCGGTCTAACCGCCGATTAGACCGCCGCACTCGAGAAAAACACAAACCGAAGAACTCTTAAAGTAGATTGAAACTTTATTGATTCTCTCTGTGTTTACAAAGTGCAACCAACAACACTCCTCACAAAATTTCGACTACAGCTCGAAACCCTAAACTTTTCTCAACTCAACTCTCTCTAAAACTTGATACTGAGAAGCCTCACCTTCCCTCTCTATTTATACACAAGTTACGCAGCCCAAAGCCACGAATGCTACTCATACAAGAAGTCCTAATCCACTAGGAAACCTTCCCGTACAAGAACGAACTTTACATATTCCAATTGTAACAAAATTGAACTCCTTCCAAATTTATAACTCCGCATCCCATACGCATACAATATCTCCATCGTATGCCATATGGAAACTCCACCAATCATGTGCATCAATCTCTACCCTTCAGTATCCCGCATGATCTCCCTCTTGGACGTCACCTTATCTCCAAGTTGACTCCAATTCTATCACCGGCAACACTTTCCCGAGGCGTAAAGATTACCTACACATAATTAAATAAAAAATCATATCCGAGCACAAGCTATCTCAAACTTGACTTATTGTCAGCATAAAACAATATTCATACGTATAGAAACACAAAACGTCCAAGTATATCCAAGGAAACAACCCGAAACTGAAACCGAAACAAAATCGACCTGCAGTCGGACTGTGTCGATCGGTCTGACCGGCGATGCCCGCTCGGTCGGGCCGCACAAGACCTCTCGGTCGACCGTAGCACAAGCCCGGTCGAGACTCGGCACCACACAAACACCGAGAGTACTGTTCACGTCCAAAAACCAAATATCTCCAAATCAATTTTGCCAATAATATCCAAATAACAAAACCAATAATCACATATGCCAATTGTTCATCACCATAAAAGAATCAAACACACTTTGATTTTACACAATCTAGTTGGCTACCAAGCTCCACTTTGTAATTACTATATGACCTTCTCCAACTGAGTGAGTGAATGGTACTCAATTCAGCAAAGCCGACTCAGTGGTTCTAGCCCCCGGCTGGATGAACATACTAGGCAAGCCTAAATTATCAGGTCGTGATCTGTTAGTGAAATTCAGTTAATGCAGTATGATCCAAAAAGTAGAAAATCGGAAGGAACTTAATTGGGCTGAAGTAAACATTCAATGTTTGTATTAATTTGTGAGTACCAATGATCTGGGTGCGATGTTCGCCGATCTGTTGCAGGGGATTCCTTCCTAGCCACGGGGGCTCAAATCATGAGGGGGAGTGATATGTTAGTGAAAGCAATTGAACACCTTGATAGGCCTTGGACAACAGTCGGCACGGATCTGGGTAGCGACATCGAGCACCTCTACCGCTGTGGAACACAATTTGTTGCAGGAAACGATGAACTAATTCAATTTTGGACTGACAACTGGCATGAAGGCGCAAGCTTTGCCTCATGATGGTCGTCTCTGTTTTCGCATATGGGTGGCTGCAAACTAACGGTGGCGGCGGCGTTGCAGGATAACAAGTGGGTGAGACAATTACAAGGGTCACTTTCAAATGAGGCCCTTGGTGAGTTCTTCCAGCTTTGGGATGAAATGGAAGCGGTTTCCCTGCAGCAAACGACAAATTCGCTAAAATGGAAGCTCACGGGCGATGGGAGGTACTCTGTGGCTTCAGCGTACAAACTGTTCTTCATGGCGGAAGAGGATTGCAAGTGTGAGGAAATCATTTGGAAATCCAGAGTACCCTCACGAGTGCGGTTTTTCATCTGGCTAGCCTTGAAGGGACGATGCCTCACCGCAGATAACTTGGCAAAGAGAAATTGGAACCATGAACCTTTATGCCATCTCTATCAGCAGGAAGATAAAACTTGCCTTCATCTGCTTTCCAATTGCAACTACACGGTGCAGGTGTGGACGAAGATAAAAGACTGGTGCAACATAGATTTCATAATCCCAGTAGACAGCGACCTTGCACTTGAGGACTGGTGGATCGAAACAAGGGCATGATTCTAGAGGACTCATCGACATAATTTTGATTATCTTTTTATGCAAGTAACTGGAAAGTTTGGAAAGAAAGAAATACACGGATTTTTCAAGCAACAATCAAAAATCCTTTGCAACTAGCGAGGAGATTAACGAAGAAATTGTGGTTTGGAGGGCGGCGGGTATCTTCCTAGATCAGCCACCTTGATCCCTAAAATGAGGAGGCGGAATGAAACAGAGCACCGCCGGACTATCGCTGTGGCGCGGCGCAAGTCTGAAGAGGCGGCAAAATAGAGCATTTGTGATGAACAATGTTGTCAGCTTTGATACAGTGCAATTCTTGCCGGGTTTGCTACAGTACAGCTATTACAGCTTGTGCCTCCTGGTGCAATAGTCGCGAATGTCAAGAAGAGCCTGGCGTGATTCCGTTTCCCTGAGTTTTTTTCAATTTGTTTCGTTTTTGTTTCCCCGCTCGAAGGAGCTTCTTGCGCCAACACGGTGCGACTTGCATTCTAAGTTGATGTAAAGAACTTTTACTCCCTCAAAGCTTAATACAAAATCTGGACGGTGTTCTTGCGCCACCCCGGCAAAAATTAGCCTATAATTCTTCCACCTTCCAACAATATATTGCTCAGGAACTGTGGTTTTGCACACAGTATTAGCCTAGCTGGATAATCCGTCACAGTTGTAGGATCGAATATCCAATGAAAAGCCAACCAGAGGGGGGTGAATGGTTGAGTACCCAAAAAATCTTAGCGGAAATAAGACTTACCCTCTGTTTTCTGAAGTTGGTCTGACCGCAAGTGTCCCATCGGTCTGACCGTGCAGTACCGCCTGTCTGACTGCTCAACACGCTCCAGTCTGACCGCCCGTAGCTGATCGCCTTAGCCGATTCTGACGAAGTAGCCGATGCCTGATGAAGTTGACGTCGTCTGGTCTAACCGCAGGTGTGCTTGCGGTTTGACCGGGTAGAAGGTGCGGTCTGACCGCAGTAGATCTTGTGGTCTGACCGGTCAGTAGATCCGGTTCAACCGACAATCAGGCCGTCGCACCAAGGAAAATCGCCACACAAAGAATTCTTCAAATAGATTGAACTTTATTGAATCTCTCTGTGTTTACAAAGTGCAAACAAAGCACTCCTCACAAAATTTCAAGCTAAACTTGAAACCCTAACTCGAAACACTCTAAAACTTGAATCCAAAGCAATACAAAGAGGCCACGCCTCCCCTCACTATTTATACACAAAACCCGCAGCCAAAAGCCACGAATCCTACTCATACAAGAAGTCCTAATTCACTAGGAAACCTCCCCATACAAGAAACGAACTTTATATAAAACAACCGTAGCAATCTCGGTCTTCCCAAAACCGAAATTCCGCTTTTCATACGCACACAATATCTCCATCGTATGCCATAAGGAAACTTCACCAATCATGTGCATCAATCTCTACCCTTCAGCATCCCGCATGATCTCCATCTTGGACGTCACCTTATCACCAAGTTGACTTCTACTCGATCACCGGCAACACTTTCCCGAGGCGTAAAGATTACCTGCACATAATTAAACAAAGAATACCATATTCGAGCACAAGCTATCCAAACTTGACTCATTGTTAGCATAAATGAACATACACGTGCATAGGAACACGAAACTCCCATGTATATGCAAGGAGACAAACCGAAACCAAAACCGAATCAAAATCGGCAACCAATCGGACTGGCTCGACCGGTCTGACCACAGTTGCCTGCCTGGTCTGACCGCATGAACACCTTCGGTCGACCGACGGTACAAGCCCGTCAAACCGGTGTGTAGCGAACAACTGTTCATTGTCCGAAAACCAAAACCACTTTGTCAATAAATATCCAAATAACAAAACACACAAAGCAATAATCCCAGATGCCAATTGTTCATCATCAAATGAAGAATCAAACACACTTTGATTTTACAACAGTTTCCCACAGAAATAATGACCATGAAGCCAATACTGTATTCTTCTTGTAGCAACAAAACCACAAGTTTTTGCATGCATTTGTTTGACCTCCCTCTTGTGTTTCGATCGTTGACCCTCGTCACTCCCATCAGTTCATGCACCGAACATGAACAGAGTTCTCTCCTCTAGTTCCTCACCGAGCTATCACAAGACGGCAGCCTCATCATTTTTTCTCGAACGCGTAAAAGGATTACACGTGAATATATTAAAAGAAGCAGGTTTTACAAACACAAAACAATCAGCTGGACCGGCTAATGCTAAAGAAAAGTGAAGGAAAACCCAGGAAAAAAACTAGTGGCAAAAACGAACACCGAAAACACGGACTCTAGAAAAAACAGAAACCACATTACTCTCCCAAAAAAACCCCAAAAACGACAACACCCGCTAACGACCACAGCTGGCCCTCCGAGAAGGTGGACTCCAGGACCGCTGAAACCGAAGCGAGGGTCGAGTCAAAAATCCTGAAGTTGTGTTCCCTCCAAAGCAGCCAAGAGATTAGGAGAACCAAATAGTCAAAACTGGCTCACAAGAATCTAGGAAGACGAGATCGAAAGGACGGTCACCAGTCTTGCAGCGTACTGCCTTGGGAAGAAGGGGGGAGATGGCTACCAACCCGAGGGTGACAACACCCGGTAAAGATGGTAACGGGTAAAATCCACGCGGATACTTGTATCTCAAACCCGTACCCGTGAGATAAATTTTGTGCCCGCTACTCGCTATCTGTGGGCAAAACATGCCCGTGGGCATACCCGCATACCTGCATCTCACATGAATAGTTCACATAAAATAGTTCACATACCTACAGGGGGCCCGAGGGCTGGGGCAGACCGACGGCCGGCGGGGGAGCTGCGGCCGGCGGGGGCGCCTGTAGGGGGCCCGGGGCACGCCGGCGGTCGGCGAGGGAGTTGTGGCCGGCGGGGAGCTCGTAGCCGACGAGGCGCCTACGGGCGTTGGCGGCTGCGCCAAATCGGCATTCGCAGGCGGCGGCTCACGGCTGCGCCAGATCGGGACGAGAGGATAGCAGGGGGCGCCGGTGGCTGCGCCAAATCAGGATTCTAGGGGCGGGCGGTGGCTCACGGGCGCCAGATCGAGATGGGACGGGAGGGCGGCGGCTCACGGGCGCCAGATCGGGACTGGAACGGGAGGATAAGGGTGGGGAATGGTCAAATGGGAACACTAGAATGCACAGTTATATACCTCTTTTTTCATGGTCCCACTTGTCAGTGTGGGTACATGGGTTTGGGGGTACAGGTATACTCAAATTTTACCCGTATAAAAATACCCGTTGGGCTATGCTCGCGCCCGTGCCCGGGGGCACAAGTTCGCGCCCGTATCCGCGCCCGCTGCGTCGGGTGCCCACGGGTACACGGGTTTTTCCTGCCCGTTGCCATCTTTAGCACCTGGAGCCAGAGCCGGTAGCCTCACCATGCCATGGACGGTGCAGTAGCTGAGCAATTGTTGTCCTCAGGAGGTCTTGATGGGCAGATCTCACCATCCCTTGGAGAGCTCACTAGCTTTGTCGTGCCTCGACCCGTCGTACAACTCACTCTCCGATGGTCTTCCACTGGAGCTGATGCCCTCTAGCAGCATCGTTGTCCTTGATGTCTGCTTCAACCGCCTTGATGGCGAAGTACATGAGCTGAATTCATCAGTATCTGACTGGCCGCGACTGCAGGTACTAAATATCTCAAGCAACCGGTTTACAGGGGAATTTCCATGCAACACATGGGAGAACAATGAGGAACCTGCTCACCATCAATGCTAGTAATAACAGTTTTACTGGGCACATATCTTCCTCTTTCTGCATCAGCTCGCCGTCCTTCGCTGTGCTTGACCTGTCCTACAATCAGTTCAGTGGCAACGTGTCCCCCCTGGGATAGGTAAATGCTCGGTCCTTGAATGTTCACAGTTCAAGGCTAGGTACAACAACATCAGCGAAACACAACGAATGCTAGATGAACTCTTCAATGCTATCTCGTTGGAGTACCTCTCCTTTCCTAACAATGGATTGAAGGGAAGAATTGATGGTACACACCTAATCAAACTAAAAAATCTGGCTACTTGTAGACGAAGTGCTAGGAGTCCCAACCACGAGAGCGAGTTTTCCAATCAAATACCTGGGCCTCCCCCTAGTGCTCGGGAGATTGCGAAAGGTGGATCTTTAGCCGGTTTTTGACAAAATGTCAGGAAAACTAATGGGCTGGAGGGGGAAGAACATAGGTTTGGTAGGAAGAGGAACTCTGGTTAAATTAGTCCTCATGGCGCAACCAATATACCTACTAATGGCCTTGAGGGTCACAAAAGAATCATTGGAACAACTGGATATAAAGAGACATCATTTCCTCTGGGCAGGCACGGGAGACATAACCAGAGGAAAATGTAAGGTCAACTGGGCACAAACCTGCCTGCCCACTAAACGCGGAGGGCTTGGAATCCTTAATCTACAAAAGTTCACAAGGGCTTTGCGCTTACGCTGGCTTTGGCAAGAATAGAAAGACCCAACAAAGCCTTGGGTGGGGTCAGAGACACCATGTGACGAGATCGATAGAAATCTCTTCGCTGCGGCCACGGTGATAACCATTGGCGATGGTAACACGATGCGGTTCTGGGACTCTGCTTGGCTGGAAGGTGGCCGAATGACAAAGGAGGCCATGCCTTTGGCATACGAAATTTCAAGGAACAAAAGTAAATCGCTGCGTCAGGGGAAAGAGAACGATGCTTGGGTGCAAGATTTGGTTCTTCGACCAAATTGTCCAATAACGGTAGACCTTATCGCCCAGCTAGTCGCCTTGTGGGAGGCAGTGCACGCGGTCCAGCTAAACAACACAGAAGAGGACCAAATTTGGTGGAAATTTACAAATTATGGGATGTACACAACAGCCTCGGTATACCACGCTCAGGGGTGCGGGACAACAAACACAAACTTTAATACTCTGATCTGGAAAGCCTAGGCCCCCGAAAGATGCAAGTTTCACGCATGGCTAATTATCCAAAACAGAATTTGGACATCTGATCGGCTTGCAGTGAGAGGTTAGCAAAACAATGGTCATGGTCCCCTGTGTCGACATGATCCTGAGACATCTTTGCACATGCTGGCAAACTGCAGATATATCAGAAGAATCTGGCAGCAAGTAGTAGCTTGGATAGGCTACAACCAGATTGAGCCAGCTCAATGGGGACAACCGAACTCGGTCCAACATGTGTGGGAAAGCTTAGCAGGCACGGCTGGGGTGCCTAGGAGGGGTTTGAGATCTCTCATCCTACTGGTTGTGTGGGAAATTTGGATGGAGAGGAACCGTAGGATATTCCAACATAAAGAGGAGTCCTCGGGACAACTTCTTTCAAGGATCAAAGACTAGACAAGGCTCTAGGGCTTGACAGGAGCAAGGCACTACGTGCTTATACCATAATCTGTATAGTTTGTATAGAGCTAAACAACTTGTATAGTTTTTTTTCTTTCATCATAGGGATGTATTTTCTTCCCCTATATTTAATAAAAAGATACTATCATGTTGTTTTCCTTTTAAAAAAAAGAAAAATCTGGCTACTCTTGATCTTCGATGGAACCAGCTCACTGGCAAGATTCCAGATTCTATCAGCCAGCTCGAGAGACTGGAGGAGTTACATCTGGGTAGCAACATGATGTCTGGAGAGTTGCCAGGAAAACTGGGCAGCTGCACAAATCTAACGGTCATAGACCTAAAGTGCAATAACTTCTGTGAAGATATTGGCAAGGTTGATTTCTCCGCCCTACATAATCTAACTTTAGATCTTTACTTGAACAACTTCACCGGCACAATTCCAGTAAAGCATCTACTCATGAAGAAATTTGAAAGCACTACGGTTATCCGCTAACCATCTCCATGGTGAGTTATCATCAGGAATGATCAACCTGAAGTATATTTCCTTGTCACTTGCTAACAACAATTTTACAAACATCACAAATGCACTTCAGATCCTTAAAAGTTGCAGGACCATGACCACCCTTCTTATTGGGCGCAACTTCAGAGGAGAGATTATGCCACAGGATGAAAACATAGATGGTTTTAGGAATCTTCAAGTTCTCGACATAAACGGCTGCTTATTGTCTGGGAATATTCCTCAATGGATATCCAGGCTCAAGAATCTGAAGATGTTAATATTAAGTGCCAATCGATTCGCTGGACCAATACCAGGTTGGATCAACTCCCTAAACTACCTCTTCTTTATAGATATGTCAGACAACAGACTTACGGAAGAAATTCCAATCAATCTGATGAACATGCCAATGCTCAGATCAGAAAAATATGTAACCCACGTGGACCCAAGGGTTTTTGAGATTCCTGTCTATAATGCTCCATCACTTCAATACCGTGCTCTTACTGCTTTCCCCCACATTGTTGAATCTGAACTACAACAGCTTCACAGGTGAAATTTCCCCCAATAATTGGTCAGTTGGAGGTGCTTGTGCTTGATTTCAGCTTCAACAACTTATCCGGTAAGATCCACTATCAATCTGCAACCTCACAAACCTGGAGGTATTACACTTGTCCAATAACCATCTCACACATGCAATCCCTCTCGGACTAAAGCATCTCCAAGAGCCTTTCTAAATTTCATTATTTGGAGAGTTATTTATGTAAAAATCGTTGTTTATAACTTTTCATTCATGCGCACTTTAGAAAGTCATTCTTATCTTTTATTTTTGGCTAGCGAAAAATCCAAAATAAAAAATGAATATATTTGGATGATTATTTAAAAAAGCTGTTGGAGGGTAGTTTCTCACTAAAATCTCTATTTCTATCGTTTAGGTAGAATATGAAGAGTCTTTTAGAGATGTCCTCGTCTTTTCCATCTATCTCGAACCAAGATGTCCAATAACACATCTTAAACAATGTGTTTTTTTAAAAACTTATATACAAAAGTTGTTTAAAAATCATATTAATTTATTTTTAAAATAAATTAATCCTTAATTAATTATGTGTTAATAAGTTGTTTCGTTTTATGTGTCGAAGGGATTAGTTCCTAACTCAGGAAACCAAACATAGCCTAAGCAATCTGCAGGGCCAATCCCAACTGGAGGCCAATTTGATACATTTCCAGACTCGAGCTTCGGAGGGAACCCAAAGATATGCAGCCGTATGCTTGCACGCCGTTGCAAATCTTGCAATTCCACAGAAGAAGCTCTAACCTCCCCTATCTCCACAAAGCAGTACATTGCAATTGCATTTGGTGTGTCCTTTGGACAAGGCGTGCTATATGATCAGATAGTTGTATCCAGATTTCTTTGCAAAAGCAGTTATGATCAAGTCAATCGATAATGCGTGCTGGATTGTAGATACCAACAATGGGTCAACAGCTGTAACTTCTTAATTGCTACTTCCTCCGTTCCAAAATATAATAACTTTTAGCACTCAATATAATAACTTTTTCACTAACATTTTCTTTCCAACCAATTTTCACTAACATTTTCTTTCCAACCAATCACAACTCTACACCGTTCATATTTTTTATCTTATCTTTACTTATCAACCAATCATAATATCTTTTTATTTAATTTTATCCACTTTTCTTATTAACTGTGTTTAACTCGATAGAGGTAGTAGTAATTTGCTATAGCCATCTCTAACTGTGTAGTGACCTCAAGTGTAGCGGCTCCAGCCTCCAGCCTCATCAAGATGAACACCGCAGGGGAAACCTGATTGGCCAGCTTGTGATCTGTCGGCGAGATCCAGTTAATGCGGTATGCTAAAAAGAAGTAGAAAATTGAAAGGAAGTGATGTGGATTGGAAGTAAACCGAAATCTGTTAGTAAATCGAATGCGTAAATATTATGAGAGTGGAATCTGAACTCTAGAGTAAACATTTTCTCGTTATTTATATATAATCCAAATGACTATAAAAATAATTAAAATTATTCAACGATTAATATATGATAGATTATTTCACAAATTTAAAATTTACTTCTACATGTTAAAAAAATAAACTATAGAAAGTCAAATTTGTTTTTTAACAAAAAAATTAAATTTGACTTTGCAATGTTTGTGAAGCGATTTTTCAAATGTTGCCATACTAATTTGCTGACTTCGATTTTTTTCCTGCTATTAATGACGAGCGGAATAAAGGTGGCGATGGCGGCGTCGGCGGGGAAGCCCAACTAACATGAGCGAGTTCCCAACGATTTTTTTGGTATTTTTAATTTTTTATTAAAAGATTTTCAAAACTAATTTTTCGTTTAAAAATTTTGCAAATATAGTCACCCGCCGCCTTCGGGAGGGTGTTTTTTAAATCGCCCTTTCGAGAACGATTTTGCCGACGTGACGCAACCGTTGGGCGCCGTCCGTCGCGTCGTGGCATATTTGCAAAAAGTCCCTTGTCGTCCTTGGCAAGGGTGATTTTTCACTGTTCCAACAGGAGTCATCTGCAAAAGGGTGATCGGTCGGCAAATTTGCGGCGGCCCCTTGTCGTCTTTGCAGAGGGCAATTTTTGAGCAAATCTCGTCCTCTGTAGGGGCGATTTTTGGCCGGCTTCCCTCCCAAAAAATCATTTGCAATTCTTTTAAAGAAATATATAATTTTTTTAAAAAAGTAGAGTTTTTTAATTCTTTTAAAGAAATATATGACTTTAAATAGATAAAAGTAAATAGTACAAGTAAACTATGAACAAAAATTAGAAAATATGAATTGAACTTGGGTACCTTGGGGAATAACTCGTGCTTCATAGTCTTTGCTATTTTGTCTTGCATATACTTTGTCACCACATTTCCAAATACAATCTTGTTATCAGCCATTAAGGGAGCAATTTTGTTGTATCTATCCCTGAAATACGTCTGTGTGTCGTGAAGGATAAATTCGACATTACCAACCAATAGGAGTCCTCACACTCCTCACATTACCCAGTTGTACACCTCGGCCAGGTTGGTTGTAATTATACCATATCGAGACACGTTAGTGTCATACAATAGAGATCACTTTTTCTTTCGATTCATTTTCTATCCAGTGCGAGAAATTACGGATTGATGATGTGGACCTCCTTCTCATTGTGGGCGAGTCATCATGTAGTAGACCAAGAGGTACTAGAGGCTCGTCATCCTGTGGCCGACGAGATTGCTCGTCGGTTTGCTTCGTGGTCAGCTCATCCAACCTCTCCACAACTCATTGAATTTCTTCTCTTGATTTTGACCACATGCCCACATGACGATCATGTATGAGGCAAACATTAGGCCTCATACGCACGACTTGGCAGCGAACTCTCTCCAGGAGCCAATACTAGCTTTCGGTGTTCTCGCTCTCGACAAATACAAATGCCATAGGTAACACCTGGTTGTTCCCATCGGCTCCAATCGCCATCAGTATCTGACCTTTGTATTTGCCTGTCAAAAAAGTACCATCTATGCACAATACAGGACGACAGTGCACAAATGCGTTGATGCAAGCACCCAGCGAGAAAAATGCTCTTTGCAGCACACTCTTGCTCGGGTCATAAGACAACAAAAATGTCTGAATGTCATAGTAGGTATTGTGGTTTCTCTGAACAATGGTGGCTAACAGACAAGGCAAATTGTCATAGGATGCTTCAAATGTGACATACCTCATTTCTAAAATCTTTTGTTTCGCCCTCCAGGCCTTGGAATAGCTTATGATATACTTGAATTTGTTTTCAATGTGCTTAATAATGGAACCCGGTTCAAAGTCCGTATTACATACAACATCGCTGTACATCTCATCGGCAACAAAAGCTGAGGTGATGTTGCGGTGATACTTCTCTACCCCTGGCAACCAACAGTTGTACTCGGTCACAATGTTCACTTTCCAATAGTCATTTCATTTGCACTTATATGCATGAACACGCCACGGACATTCCTTCTTCATGCACTTCACTTCATACACATAGTTCGTTGAGTTCACCACCCTAAACTCTCTTTGCAAGGACACCGCCCAATGCTTCATTGCCTCTTTCATGTCTTCCTTATGAGCATACCTGGCACCATGAATTACCTCGTTATCCTTGTATTGAAAAGGTACTTCCTGCCCCTCTGAGATAAAGTCTAGAGAAATCCGCTTTTGTCCAATCAACGTACATTACATCTTCTTCCTCGTCGGATGATGCATTGCCCTCCGCCTGCTCATTTTTAGAATCTTCTCTCTCCATTTTCTCAACAATTGCTTCGATTCTCTCCCCCACGTTCGCCACGCCCATGGCCTCCTGCACCCTTGTTTCATTTTCCCTAGTTTGCACCGATGGTCCAACATTCTCCACCGCATTGTTAGGACCCTCAACATCTTTTGTTTGTACTGTAACACTGGTATCATGCAATGTCACAAAATAACAAGGGGCCATGACCTTTCAAAAGCTATTTCCACATAACGTCTTTAGGAATCACTGTTATCTATAGGCATTAGTTCCCAAAAATATCCGTCTGTTGCAAGACTCACTACAACGGACAGTGATATTTAATACTATCAATATGTTGCCTAGATCAATCTGTAATTCGGGCTAAGTTAAAGTCTCTAAAATTATGTTGTTTGTTCTAAATCTTAAAATCTACAAAATAGGTTTGTCCATCTAGATCTACCCTCCATCGTACATAAGATTTTCGCTATGTCCTAGGTCAAATTCCCTAAAATAAATCATGCCTTAACTTATACATACTTGTTCTGTGCTCTAGATCTGAGTGCTACACATCTATTCAAATATTTCAAATACATGCTATTTGGACTAGTATTCTACACAAAATAAATAACATAAACATAGATCGAGATATTGTATTTACCTACGATCGCGTAAGCAAACCGACAGGGCTTCGCCGCTCTCCTCCTTCTTCCTTACCTCTTTTTTTTGGAATTTAGCGCATTTGAAATGAGGTGTTTCAGACGGCATTGGGACTTTATACCTAGCCGGTCAAAAATCACCCTTGCAGAGGGCGAGATTTTCTCAAAAATTGCCCTCTGCAAGGGCGGCAAGGGGGCCGCCTGCAAATTTGCCGACCGCTCGCCCATTTTGCAGGCGGCCCCCTACTAGAACAGTGAAAAATCACCCTTGTCGAGGGCGACAAGGGACTTTTTTGCAAATATGTCACGACGTGGTAGATGGCGCCCAAGGGTCGTCTGCCATGTTAGCAAAATCGCCCTTGGGAGGACGATTTAAAAAAAATGCCTTCCCAGAGGGCGAGGGTGACTATATTTGCAAAATTTTAAAATGGAAAATTAGCTTTGAAAATCTTTTAATAAAAAAAATTAAAAATACCAAAATTTGTTATCAGCCAACAATAATGGGCCTCACATAAATCCCAATAGGAAATTGAAATCCCGTGACGACCCAAATAACTCATATGGGCCGCACGTAACAGAAATCCTGTATGAGGCCTAAGATTTCTTATTGGGCCTGAATTTGAGCCGCTCGTGTGTCCATACGGCGGTGGCGGCGTCGATCTTCGTCTTCCGCGTCGGCCGGGCGAGGAGGGATCTCCGGTTCATCTCGGATCTGGAGCGCAAGGTGATGGCCGGCGTAGACCGTCGGAATGCACGCCGCGGCTCATGGTCGCCGCACCCGCCTCACTCCAAACTCTCTCTCGCATGCTGTGATCGGGTTTGCCAAACCATTTTTTGGGTTATCGTCCCTCGTGATAAGACGATTGCCACAATAACCGTATTATTAATTTAAAACCATAACCGTGCACGATAACCGAGATAAACACGGTTATCATACGGTTTGGCAAACCCCGGCTATAGGTGGCCAAACGGGTGGCACGCCCAGCCCGGCCCGGGCTCGAGGCACGGCCCGTCATAGTAGCCGTGCCTAACAAACGGGTGGCACGGCCCAGCCCGCCGGGCACGGCCGAGGCACGGCCCGTCACGGCACGGCCACGTGACGGGCCGTGCCGTGCCGACCTCGTGCCTCGCCCTCGGCTCAAGGAACGACCCACGAGTGGCCGGGCCGTGCCCGTGCCGGCACGGCACGCCAAAGGCCCATGGGCCGAGGAAGGCCCATTCGGCCAAAAACGCCCAAACCCTAGCCTAGCCGCCGTCCGCCTCCCCACTTTACTCCCCAGCCGCCGCGCCGTCGGGTCCGTCCTCCGCGCCGCGCAGCTGACGCTGACGCCGCCATGCCGACGCCGTCCGTGTCGCCATCGTCTGTCCTCCGCGCCGACGCCCGTCGTGCCGATGTCGTCCGCTCGTCGTGCCAATGTTGTCCGTACTCCGCGTCGACGCCCGCCGACGCTATCCGCGCCGACTCCAATCGTGTCGACATCGTCCACCCTCCACGCCGACGCTCACCGTGCCGACGCCGTTCGCCCGCCGTGCCGACGTCGTCCGCCCTCCGCGCCGACGCCGTCCGTACCGCCATCATCACCGACCTCTTCCCTCTCCCCGTCGCCCCCCGTAGCCGTAGCCGTCGCCATCACCAAACCCTAACCCTGTGATGCGTCGATGGTTGATAGCTCCCTTCCGCGTCGTCCCATGCTGGCCCGTGGGCCGTGCCATGCCCGGGTCGGCATGGTACAGTAACCGTGCCGTGCCGTGCCGGCTCACGAGCTCGGCCAGCAGCCCAAGCACGGCACACCCAATCGTGTCGTGTCATGCCCGTGCCATGAACAGTACACGCGTGCCCGTGCCGACCCACTACGGCCCGGCCTATCTGGTCACCTATAACCCTGGCTGCGACCACATGAGACGCCGGCACGGCGGCGAACATAACGTTATCCTCTCATGCTACAGCTTCCGTCGTGGCCATTCCATGAACAATCTTTTCTCTTCTATTTTGGATGTAGGAGTAACAAGCAACAGTTTTACAGGACAATTAGATGAGCACATTCTCGAGGTCAGATTTCCATAAACATTGTGATTCAGTAGTATCTCTGGAAAACAATGCATCAGCAAAGTCATCTCTGCGATCGCCTTCGATCTTTGGAATAGAGACTAATATATAGGAGTGATGTTATGAACTTATGATCAGCTAGTCTTGTCCAGCTATTTTGGCTAGAATGGTTTTGGCTGAAATAGTTGGCGACCTGGTCTTGAGCTGGTCTCGGTCTGCACTAGGATTTGTTAATGGCGTCGTCGTCGCCATGGACCAAGAGGCTGCTTCGCGAGTCGCGACCCTAAATTGTCAAAGCTTTATCTTCCTATTATTTTAGCCATTGTCAAGGCTGGGACCAATCCATCATTTCTAGCTAGTATTTTAGTGTCTGCATTTGTGGAAATAGCACTGTCTAACAGCAGCTTATTTGACTGACGCTATCATTCTATCCCTCAAAATAAATTCGGATTTGTGTGTATTCATTCTTTTGTCTGACCTCTTTGTAGCAAGCAGCAGTACGATTAGTCCCATCTGTTTGTTTTCAAATAAGTAAATATGATCAGTGATCCTGATCAGCATTTGGTAGTTAATTTATTCTGAATTTCTGATGAGCGTGCTATTTGCACGAAGTGCAACAAATATGTCATTTTGCACAAAATTCATCCAAATGCGTCAACCGTCTGCTAAAAAAAACTCTAAAAAGACTACAGACTTTAAGTGTATCAATATTCAAATTCCGCTCGTCCAGTTCATTTGGGAGACTAACTGAACAATAATAACTGCACGAGTGAACAAGGTCAATGACAATGCAAGTTAACCTAAGCACAAAGTCAACCTTGTCACAACTAAAACTCACAATGGATGAAAATTCACAATATACATAGCAAAAATGAGTTGCTATCCCAAGCGGCGTGTTAGGAGGTAAAATTAATAATGCACAACATATTACTGAGGTAATCTGGGATCGACAAATGGAAGAAACCAGACCTGTCTTCGTAACATAAAACATTTCAACAAACTTTGTTGAAATTTTCATAAGAAACAACAAAGAACTAGAAAGAACAGCTGACATCAGGAAGGCGGAAACCTCTACAATATAGCATCACATGCTCTAGTTGACTAAGTGAGGCTGACCAGAAGATGAAAACGACATGATAGATAGCAGTACGGCACATAAGTCCTATGGCTGCGAACAAAAAATCCATACCTCCAGACTTCAAACGAAACAATAATAGTTAAGGGACATAATATATGCATTCAGTAGTGTACATATATGCTCAACGAATAGTGTCAGTTTCACGAACATTTGCTGCCAAATTCAACTCCAAACACTGCTGTGATGAGAGACACCATGCAGATGGCACCCCACTCTGCGTCGAGAAGCAGGCTAGTGATGCCTTTCTCTGGCCTCGCTGCTGCTTCGTTCTTGCTGCTGCTGCTCCCCATGGCCATCTCCACCATGGCGTGCCTCGATCAGGAGAAGAGCTCTCTCCTCCGGTTCCTTGCTGGGCTATCACAAGACAATGGCATCGCCATATTGTGGCGGAATGGCACGGACTGCTGCACGTGGGAAGGCATCACCTGCAGTGAAGATGGGGCGGTCATTGAGGTCTCTCTTGCCTCTAAAGGCCTTGAAGGGAAGATCTCACCGTCGCTGGGAGAGCTCACCGGCTTGTCGCGCCTCAACCTGTCGTACAACTCATTCTCCGGTGGCCTCCCGGCAGAGCTGATGTCCTCTGGTAGCATTGTTGTCCTTGATATCAGCTTCAACCACCTCAACGGCGACCTGCAAGAGCTGAACTCATCAGTATCTAACCGGCCACTGCAGGTACTGAATATCTCAAGCAACCGGTTTACAGGAGCATTTCCCTCCACCACATGGGAGAAAATGAGCAGCCTGGTTGCAATCAATGCGAGCAACAACAGTTTTACTGGGCATATACCTTCCTCTTTCTGCATCGGCTCGCCATGCTTTGCTGTTATTGACCTCGGCTACAACCAGTTCAGTGGCAGCATCCCCCCTGGAATAGGTAACTGCTCTGCCCTAAGAATGCTAAAGGCTGGTCACAACAACATTAGCGGGGCCCTCCCGGATGATCTCTTCCGTGCCACATCACTGGAGTACCTCTCTTTTGCTAACAATGGTTTGCAAGGAACAATTAATGGTGCACTCATCATAAAGCTCAGCAATCTTGTTTTCGTTGATCTTGGATGGAATAGATTCAGTGGCAAGATCCCAAATTCTATTGGTCAGCTAAAGAGACTAGAGGAGCTTCACATGAGCACCAACAACTTATCTGGAGAGCTTCCATCATCCTTGGGCGAGTGCACAAATCTAGTAATCATCAACGTCAGCAACAACAAGTTCACAGGAGAGCTTGCCAATGTTAACTTCTCCAACCTGCCCAATCTGAAAGCATTAGATTTTTCCTGGAATAATTTCACCGGCACAATTCCAGAGAGCATCTACTCATGCAGCAATTTGACTTGGTTGCGCCTATCTGTCAATAGGCTTCATGGCCAGTTGACAAAGAATATAGGAAATCTGAAGTCTATTACCTTCTTATCTATTTCCTACAACAATTTTACAAACATAACTAATACCCTTCACATACTCAAGAGCTTAAGGAACCTCACTGTCTTGTTTATGGGGAGCAACTTCAAGAATGAAGCTATGCCACAGGATGAAGCAATTGATGGTTTTGAGAATATTCAAGGTCTTGCCATAGAGCATTGTGCACTATATGGTAAGATACCTAATTGGTTATCAAAGCTCAGAAATTTGCAGGTTTTAACTTTATACAGCAATCAACTAAGTGGACCAATACCGACTTGGATCAATAGCCTTAACTTCCTTAAGTATGTGGATGTATCCAATAATAGCCTTACAGGAGAAATACCAGCGGCACTAATGGGGATGCCAATGCTAAAGTCAGACAAGGTTGAAGATAACTCAGAACCAAGAGCCTTTACATTTTCGTTTTATGTGGGTGCATGTTTGTGTTTGCAGTACCATACAACTACTGCTCTCCCTAAAATGTTGAATCTAGGCAACAACAAATTCACTGGTGTGATCCCCATGGAGATTGGTGAGTTAAAAGAACTCGTTTCACTCAACTTGAGCTTCAACAACTTAAACAGAGAGATCCCAGAATCGATCAGCAACCTCAAGAACCTGATGTTTCTAGACCTGTCATACAACCATCTGACAGGTGCAATCCCTCCAGCACTAATGAATCTTCACTTCCTTTCTAAATTCAACGTTTCCTACAATGACCTTGAAGGGCCTGTACCAATTGGAGGCCAGTTCAGCACATTTCCAAGTTCTAGTTTTGCTGGAAACCCAAAGCTATGCAGTCCTATGCTTGTACACCATTGCAATTCAGCAGAATCAACTCCAACCTCCGCTATCTCCAGAAAGCAGTATATCGACAAGGTTGTCTTTGCTATTGCATTTGGTGTCTTCTTTGGAGTAGGTGTGCTATGTGATCAGTTAATCATGTTTAGATATTTTGGCTAAACCAGTTATGACCAAGTCAATCAATAATGTGTGCCGTGCGCGTGCTGGTTTGTAAGCTATGGGTAGTTATCTCTTATCTCAAGTGGTTCTTACTTTAGCAAGTTTCACTCAGTGGCTCCATTACCAGCAAGATGAACACCCCAGACAAATCCGAATACCTGACTGTCCAGCTCTGTGATAGTGTGATCTGGAAGTGAAATTCAGTTAAATACAGTCTGCTCCAAAAAGTAGAAAATTGGAAGGCACTGAAGTGTACTGAAATCTAATAGAAAATGAATCTTGTCAAAATTATACGTGAATGCAAATTGTTCTTGTACTGTCCTCAAATAAATACTCCACTAATCGGCGATTTACCACGAGCAGACCGGTAATCTGCAACCAACGAGATCTGCAATACCGCACCGGGAAAAGCCATAAATCTCAACCAAATTTTCGCAGCCACGTCCCAATCCGTAAACAAGACTGGAGAATCAACCAAGCAGCTTAGATTTTACCTCAAGATCATAGCCCACGGCCTCACGGATTCAGGGTACGTGACCCTCGGTCCTGCGCGCCGACGCTATCGCCTGCGGCCTGCCCTGCCAAGCGCGTCCGCCGCCGCCCGCCGGCGCGCGTACGAGGCCGCAGTTTGGCGGTGGACTGGTGGAGTGGCGAGTGGGGGAAAAATTTTTCTCTTGGGCGGAGATGGTTCAGATCGCCTGTAGGAGATTGACCGGGCCTTCAACATGGGCCGCGGGCTGCAGGTGGATAAATGTTTGGGCCGTTTGGGCCGGGAGAACAGAGTATAAATGTGATTAGGGCCCATCACCCATTGCTGTACCAGAAATCAGGTCTGCCACGGTCTGCACCATCAGCAAAACAGCCCGCATGACAAAAAGATAACCCACTAGACCTTCCTTCGAATTTCGACGGTTCGAACAGAGGATTTTCGCGTGAATTTTAAAGGGGATAATTTCTCTTTTTTTTGAAAGTTCTGTAACACTTCTCTCTCGCATTTCAAAGAAGAACTAAAATGTTTTTTTAATGGAATGTATAAGAGAATTACACACCTTTGTATTAAAGACAGGAACTAAAATAATTTTGCTGTGGAGTTATATAGGCCCGATCAACAAAATGGAACTGGTCGGGTAGCGTGCAGTTTTCTCGTACACGACTACACTTTTTTTTGTACGATTACTCGTAATATTTCAATATAGGAGTATTTGTCGTGTACGAGCCAATCCACAACCAAAAGACAGTTCACACCCTCTTCATTCCATTCCGATTGGACTGAAACACTGAAGAAAGAAGAAACTAAAAAAAAACTGAAGAAAGAACAAATTTAATTAAAAAAAAGAAACAACACAGAATCCACGGGATGATGGAGTAAAACAAACACAATTTTCCTCTGAAGACTGCAGAACAAGGAGAAAACTTTCTGAACCTGAAAGACTGCAGACCGGGCACACGGCCAACGAACGCGTCGGCAGCAATAACGCAGCGGCGATCTGAATCATTCATTCATCGCCAGATCGCCACCAGTTTTCCACAATTTTTGGACTGCAAGTGGCAAGTGTGAAACGCGAGGCGAGACTAATTTTAATCATGCATTCTTGCATAGCCTGATATGACACGCAACACGACAAAAGAACAGGGCCCCGCTACTCTTACAGTGACGATCAAGGGCGCGTTCACAAGTGGAGGTTGAGACGTGATGTTTAGCCACACGTAAAACAAAAAAACCTAATTAGTATATAAATTAATATAATATTAATTTATAAAAAATAATAAATAAATTTGTTAGATTTTTAAAAAACTTTTTATATAAAATTTTTTTACGAAACATATCATTTAACAGTTTAAAAAGCGTGATAACGAAAAACAAGAGAAATAGTGATTTGAGAATCGGTTACGAATGGGGCCCAAGAGCGCTTACCGTCGACGGCTGGGTAGACCGTGTCCGTGAGCCTGGAAAATCATTGATTTTTGTTTTGACGAAAATTGGGAAAATCATTGATTGATCTGCAGTGCAGCAATCGCCTTCAGTCTTTCGACGTGTACGACGTCCTGCACAGCACTACAGTACAGTCGTCTGAACTGGAAATGGCCTCCATGCAGCTGCTGTTCAGACTCTTCAGTAACCATCTTGTGTGTCCTTATGCTGTTTCTGTTCTAGCCGAAGGATTTCTCCAGTTGGCACTGCACCTGAAATGGTGTCAACAAACCATGTATCCAACGGCATAAAACACATGTGCTAAAATAAGAGAGAAAATGAAAGCATGGGAAATAAACACACAGGAGGGATGGCACATGCAGTTGAAAATTTGCAACTATGCAATTTTCAGATGGAGGTCCTGATGGTGTTTGGTGCCAGCCAGTTTCTGTCTAAATTTTTCCTCGGTTACTACAGAAAAAAAACAATTTTAGCCATCTGTATTAACACATGGAACATCATACCGCAGAAGCTGGACATAAATATAAAGTGCAATTGCGCCTGCTACAGAGCATCAGATGATCAGAACGATCCCGCCTGATTTTATTAGAGGATCTCATCTGCAGATAAATGAATTTCTAAACAACAAACGTTCAACTAGATTAAGTTCTGGGTGGTTGCATTATGTCCCAAAGACAATGAAATGAATTAATTAAACTGCAGGTACACCTACTACAAAGCATCAATATGATCTCACCTGAACCTTTTTAAACCAGCTCATATACAAGTTGGAATTAAAATAAGAAAATATGATTATGACAAAAGAAAAGGAATAAATGGAATTCTTACACAACTGAAGATCTGTGTGGTTCCCGCCCATTCTATAGACCATGTCTACTCAAGAACCAGGCTCCCCTGTGGTGTCCCAAATGATCAGCCAGCTCCCACTTGGAGCCTGCAGCCCTCACACGCTACCCAGCTTACTCCAAGTCTTCAAGCACTTCCAAAAATTCAGAGATAGACATAAGAGTCATAATCCATGGTCTACAAAGAGACACCAGTGGAGCCGGGAGAATGGAAAACAACTGCAAACGTGTGGAGCAAATAAGCAGAAACGCGCGCTTGATAACAGAAAGTAAACGCCATGGCCCTTAGGTCAACAAGGAGAAGAACTGAAGAAGAGAGCACCAGATTACCCACCCAATCACCCACCAGTTGTGCTTTGTTGTTTTCCAGAGCATGCACACACCATGACCACGACGCCAATGATTGCTCTAAATTATATGCACCTCTCTCGAATGATGCTTTGCATGTAGTATCTGCAAAGCAGATCTTGCAAATCTTCAGAAGCTGCGTTTCTTTTCACAGAGACGAGTCTTTTCCTCCTTACCAAAAGGCATGCTTCAGAAGCTGTGTAAAGATTTGTCCATGTTAGTACCAAGCAAACAGGTCTGTCAAGGGGAAGAGAAATTATGTCAGATCAATTGAATTTAGCCAAGCTGTAACAATGTCAATGTCATAAGGATTGAAATAAAAATGATTAAAGGAAAATAACTTGTACGGTCAGGGAGGCCGACCACTTGGTTTTTCAATATATTATAGCAGGCACCCGCTAGTGAAACGTCGTAATGTGAACCAAGAAGCTGCTATAGCAGTTTTTTTTTTATGAAGTCCTTGACCTGTATTTCTTTTTGATGACCACGACTAGAAAGACAGAATAAAATGGAAGTTGGAGCTGATTCTTTCTTCCTCCTCATGTTCTTTCTTGATTAGACCATCTGGTGCTTTGCGCAGTCAGGAACTCAGGATACAAACTCGCATTCGACTTCCATGCTAGTACCAGAAAACCATGCAGCCACCACATTCTTCATACAAGACACAAAGCAACAGACTGCCCATACCTGTTCTTAGCCTTGCCCTTGTGCTGCTGCTCAACTTCACCTCTCCCACCAGTTCATGTACAGAGCAGGAGAAGAACTCTCTCCTCAATTTCCTCACGGGGCTTTCTAAGGATGGAGGCCTCAGCATGTCATGGAAGGATGGAGCGGATTGTTGCGAGTGGGAAGGGATCACCTGCAGACCAGATAGGACCGTGACTGATGTTTCACTGCCTTCTAGGAGCCTCCAGGGGAACATCTCACCATCTCTTGGTAACTTGACTGGATTACTGCGCCTCAACCTGTCCTACAACCTGCTATCCGGTGTCCTACCGCAGGAATTGCTGTCTTCCAGCAGTCTCATCGTCGTTGACATCAGCTTTAACCATCTCAATGGAGGTCTCGACGAGTTGCCATCCTCAACCCCTGCCAGGCCACTGCAGGTACTCAACATCTCAAGTAATTTGTTAGCAGGACAGTTTCCATCCTCCACATGGGTAGTGATGAAAAATCTTGTCGCAGTCAATGTCAGTAACAACAGCTTTAGTGGACGCATACCAACTAATTTCTGCACCAACTCTCCATCCTTAGCTGTGCTTGAACTCAGTTACAACCAATTCAGTGGGAGCATCCCCCCTGAACTTGGAAGTTGCTCCAGGCTCAGAGTCCTCAAGGCTGGCCACAACAATCTTAGTGGGACTCTCCCAGATGAACTCTTCAATGCTACCTCGTTGGAGTACCTCTCTTTTGCCAACAATGATTTAGAAGGAAACATTGATAGTACACCTGTAGTAAAACTCAGTAATGTGGTAGTAGTTGATCTTGGAAGGAACAACTTCAGTGGCATGATTCCAGATTCTATAGGTCAGCTCAGTAGATTGCAGGAGCTCCATTTGGATCACAACAACATGCATGGTGAACTTCCATCGGCTTTGGGCAATTGCAAATATCTCACAACCATCAACCTCGGGGGCAACAGCTTCAGCGGAGATCTAGGCAAGGTCAATTTCTCCACATTGCCCAATCTGAAAAGTATAGATATTATAATGAATAATTTCAGTGGTAAAGTTCCAGAAAGCATCTACTCATGTAGCAATTTGATTGCACTGCGGCTCTCGTACAACAATTTCCACGGTGAGCTGTCATCAGAAATAGGAAATCTGAAGTACCTCTCGTTCCTATCTCTGACTAACAATTCTTTTACAAATATCACAAGAGCTCTTCAGATCCTTAAGACCTCCACGAACCTTACCACCCTGCTTATTGGGTCCAACTTCATGGAAGAGGTCATTCCACAGGATGAAACCATTGATGGTTTCGAGAATCTCCAGGTTCTCTCAGTAGACCACTGCTCATTATCAGGAAGAATACCACTTTGGTTATCAAAGCTCACAAACTTGGAGTTACTAGAGTTATCCAACA